>JARYHS010008074.1:46169004-46264106 GCA_031002005.1 Vandiemenella viatica
AGGATTTGGCTGTTTTTACTGTGAAATTCCATACAAAATTTAAAGCATTATCATGTAGATGGGATTGTTAATAAATGGCTTGGATTTAACTTCTAAACAGAAAATGTAAGTAGAGCATTTAATGCTGTTACATGTTGTTCACAGTTTTCTAGTTTGGGATTCATTGGAAGTGAAGAACCTCAGGGTTCTTTTTTGAGTCCACTATAGATGTTAATTTATATAAATTATCTAGATTGTGTTGCAGCTGAAAACTAAAAAAATTTCCTTTTGGCAAATGACATGAATGTTGCAATTAAAACTACACCAGATTTCTTTACTGAACATAATGCATCATATTTATAATTGGTTTCATAGCTAATGGCTTGGTTTTAAACTATGATAAAACTCAACCTATGTTAGGTACTGAACTGCATATACTAACAGCAGACATCAGATTTGTGTGCCAGTCGATTCAAGAGGTAGAATTTCCGGGTTTGCATATTGTTTATAATTTATATTGGATGCTACATGTCTTGGACTTAATAAAGAAATTAGGTGCACTCTTATTTGGAATTTGTACAGTTTTAGCCATTAGTGACCTTGGTATGTAGAAAATAATTTATTTTGCTTACTTTTACTCCTTAGTGTTACCTGGAATAATATTCTGCGGCAGTATAGCTGGGAAATAAATGTCTCCATTTTTTATT
This sequence comes from Vandiemenella viatica, assembly GCA_031002005.1. Taxonomy (NCBI): domain Eukaryota; kingdom Metazoa; phylum Arthropoda; class Insecta; order Orthoptera; family Morabidae; genus Vandiemenella; species Vandiemenella viatica. Next base: position 46,169,691 of record JARYHS010008074.1, read on the forward strand.
TTAGCTTATCCATGTAACAAAACGATTTCCTATTTAAAAACAAAACAAAAATAGCAATTGGCAGTCTTTGGGTACTGCCGACAGAAGTGAAAACTTAAAACTATTATGTGCAGCACGTCATACTTATAGCTACAGATACATTAAATAATTCAGTGTCATTGTAGTGACCTAGTGACAGGGTTTCTATTGGCTGCGCATTCTGCCCATCTTAACTGCCTTAACCTGACCCGGTAGTGCTACCAGGTACGTGGGACCTATAGTTTAACGTGCAATACGAACCGTGGAAGTGTTCTGGCTTGCTTCATATTAAACAGCAAGCTGTGTAGAAGTGTAGGTTGGATTAAGGGTCTATAAAAATCCCCGCCAAGACAGGAATTCAAACTGGGGGACCTTTCATGTCCCACTCAGACACCGTAACCGCTGAGCCACCAGACCACAGCAGATACACTGTTAACATTAGCATGGTCAGTGATGGAAATTCGTAAGATTTTACCCTTCCAAAAATTGTCCAATGTGCCTAAAGTAGTTTTCATTTCAAAAACTAAAAATTTTACATGGTCCACAACCCGAAGGTTGGTCAGATCTTCCCAAAGGAGATGTACCAAGTTATTATGTCAGAGGCAGACAGACCAGTTCCCTTCCTCAGGGCCTATAATGTAACATGGAATCAGAATCACAGAACGTCACAGCGTAGCTCATATAATCAAATACAACTCGCAAAAATTCCTGTTCACTACAGGATTTGAAGCCACAACCGGAGAGAGAAACTTTCAGAAGTAAGTGCCATAACTGCTCAGCTACTAAACCGCCTTGTTTTGAAGTATATTTGTGTTAAGTACCATCAAAATCGGATAAAAACTGTGGTTTTTATGAAGAACATTAGCCAAAAAAAAAAAACACACACACACACACATTCATTTATATATATTAGATACAAGTATGTTTTATACTTTAACTGCTGTCCAAAAAGCGCAACAGCTAAATATATTCCACTATTACAGCACATTTGTGACACGAACTCTTAAGATTTTACCCATTCAAAAAGTGTCCAATTTGCATATCATACGCACAACACGTCATAGCATCTCGGTGATGGGAAATCATGAACTCCTGGATTTACTCCAGTCCAAACATCGCCTAATGCGCCTATAGATGTTTTCACTTCTAAAAATCGCATAGATCTATAAATTACTTGTACAATTTTTTTTAAAAAAAAAAAAAAAAAAAAAAAAAAAAAAAAAAAAAAAAAAAAACAAACAAACAAACAAGCGTACTGTGAGTGCTGTGTTCGACGGAGCCTTGGCGCAGTGATAAAATTAATCACGTTCCCCACATATACCTGTATTTTTTCCTGCTGTATCAATCTCCAACTTCAGACAACTCCTCGTTTTCTTCAAGCCCATTTTCAGAAATATTTCTATTTTCATCTGTTTAGGAAGTTGGACATCCAGAGAGAGGTTGGTTTTTATTTGACATTTCACCTTCTCGAAATAGGAAAACCACTCACAAATTTTAATTTTACTTGTAGCACAATCCCTGTAAGCTTTTTTCAACATATCAACAGTTTCCGAGCCTTTCCCGCCCCCTTCCCCCCAGCTGGATGGAAAGCTTCATAGCCAGACGCTGTTCAAGTAAGTCTGCCATGACCAAAATCCAACAATCAGGTAGAACAGCATTCATGAAATAAAAAAAATAAATAACAAACATAATCTTCCGAATCAACACTGCTTGACACGCTAACTTAGCTGGAGAACTATGTTTCACTGACCGTAAGGAAACTTATCACTATTTTATTGACAGTGCTCTTAATTCGTACTGCATTGTATCATAAATTTTATTCAAATTGAACGGCTGTGGTGCAGTCGGCAGTGCGCCTTGGCATTGAGAACCTTGAAGCAGGACTGAGTCCACCACTTAATCTAAATGTTTTGAGCACTGATCTTTTTTTACTGAGTGACTACATTCTTTCCTGGCACATATGAGGTATCTATTTTTTTGCACTTGGAGATAAAAATAATAGACGATGTCAGGATGGTTGATTTTAGACTATTTTACACCATTAGGGAATGTTCATAAACTACATGGTTCGGTTAAGGGGGTGGCAGGAAGCTACATTGGGCTATGTGAGGGTGTGGGTTGTCCGAGAGAAACTACATAGCTTTACATTCATTTTATTTGCCATGGTTAAAATAGGGTACAGAATACACAACAGCATGTATATACTTATTCCCATCATTTTAATTACATTCATATTTTTAATATCACAATCACTGAAATTACAGCAAATGTGAGTGATTTCTTTATAAGTCGTAGCATTTAGGTCGCATGGGGCTGGCACATTTCAACTAACCGATACATGACGCCACATCAGTCGCCAAAAATATTTAGGCACATAGTTCCTAGACCAGCGGTTCCCAATTTCCTTTTGGCCAAGGAACCCTAATTGATCATACATTTTTTGGCGGATCCCGATTTTTATAAGCGTAAGCTGAAAAACCAGTCTCGCATCGGTAAGTCGTCGCAAACGGAAGCAGAACCATGAAACCCAGGGTTCCACGGACTACCATTTGGGGGCAACTGATCTAGACTCAAATTCACTTACAGACATCACACGGAATTTTCCATACCAGTGACAGTTCATATTGGTTTTATTTTTTTATTTTTTTTTTTAAAAAAAAAAAATCTGTTTTGATTTGGATCACCAGCGTGTCCCTACACATTTCATTGATAAAATAATTCTAATTTTGTATAGAAACTTCTCATCACTGATGTTAAGTGGGGCATGAAAATGGAAGTGGTGCAAGCTTTGGAAACATTGCCAGACGATTCAATTTTGATGTGGCTTGAAATGCAAGAAGTTTTTATACAGCATTTCCACCATGAAAATGTACATATTGTAGTTATCTAATTCCAATTTTGTTCTGTCGAGTGAATTTCAGTGCATCTTTAATTAGTGATCACTAAAGTTTTATTCCAACTTGAAAGTGTTGTTTCAAATGGCACTGTACACTAAACTTTGCGAGGCTTATCGGGAATGTTTTTGCAACTAGTTTCCACTATCAAGAACAGCGTCAATAAACTATAGAAATCTTTTAAGCAGGACAAAGAATCATTAATGTGAAAAGAAAAGTGACAGATCTGTAGCAATAAAAAACAACAGATGCAGCTATCTTGTTTTTTTACATGGCAGGTATAGTTTGTTCTATTTTATTAAATAATAAACAATGCTGAACAAGAAAAGGTCAAATGGTTTTGGTAACACTCCAATAAGAAAGGGGTTCCCGACTGTTCCAGAGAAATACATTTTCCCAGTAATTAGTCATTTGTAGGAGTGGCTAGTATCAAAATATTTATAATTATAGAAAAGTATATAAAATAATATCGATTTTATTCGTTAAATATGCAATAATTTTAACAATAGTCTGTAAGAGTAAACAGCTTCTGCAATTTATAGCGAAAAAGCTATGTGCCACACGGGAAAAAAGGGGGGGTGAGGTAAAGACAAAGACAAAGCCACGCCAGGTTATGTGGGGAGGGGGGGGAGAAGGATGGGGAAAGAAGGGGGGTTCAAAAGAGCCACTTAATATGTAACAGTACCTGGGTGACCGATCTTCACTCGTAATCTATCGATTTATGTTCAATATGCAAGATTTTGAGTAAGGTTTTTTTTTAATGCATCATAGGCATTTTTAAGTGTACAGTTCCCTACAAAGAGAAGTTTAACTAAAATCAGTAGGCTTATTGGTACCTGAATCCTACGAAATGAGGTTAGAGCTGTTTCTAAGATACCAAATCCAAGAACTGATTTTTGTAAATCGTTCATCCAAATTACTAGAGCAATTTCCGAGTCTGGTTTACCACCTCATAAATTTATTATAAAGAAAAATGCTATTATTATGTTAAAAAGAAATATTCGCATTGGTGAGTTAGCATACATGAATTGTTCGTTTAAATATGAGTTCCTTGAAACCAAAGAGAAAATATTAGTAGGTTCCCTGGTACCTGAATCGTCAATGAGATGGTGTTAGAGCTATTTTCGAGATACCAAGAGCAAAAATTGTTCGTATTTTGTACAAATGGTTTTTTGCAGGGAAGACAACTATTTAGGTAATCTTAAAAAACAAAATGTTGTCTAAATATGAAATTTCATCCAAATCGTCATAGCTGTTTCTGAGATCCAATATATATATACAAGAATTTCTCGTTTAAAGATATAAGATTTGTAGCCAATTACGGCTACTTCCAGTTTTTAAATGATAGAAAACAAGCAAAAGTTTTTATTTTGAAGTTATTTTACAATATATTAATATTATTTCAGGCTCTTAATTCATACTGCATTTCATCCTTATTTGTATGGCATAAATTTTGTTGGAATCAAATGACTGCATAAGAACCATCTTGGAAATGTGTTGAACATTTATTTTTGTACCGAGTGATTACATTCTGCCTTGCATCATATAAGGTATTGAGGTTATTAGAGTTTGGAGACCTAATTGAAGGCTCAACTTAACCCTGCCCAGTTTTTTTATATATATATTACACCATTACCAGATTCATACTAATTTTAGTCCAGCCTAATTGAACTACTAATTGGAAAAATTGTTACGAAACAAGAATTGTAAGGAATATTAAAAGTTTTCAATGATAATGATCTAAGAGAGCAGGAGTATCGTATATACTATAACTTTTTAGGTACACTGATGAAACTCTAAGGCCAAGAATCTTATTACAGTTCCCACCTGATCGTGATGTTAAGCAATTGTAATCCCAGTCTTAAAATTAGAAGCATCCTCCTAATGCATAGTGGGTATAATATTTTGTATAGAATGTAAGAAAGAAATCATTACAGAAATAAAAACATTGAAGCACAGAATGGATTCCACAAAGATCCTCTGCAGATGGGTATTTTACTTTGGATCTTTTAAAACTGAGAATTCAATTTCATTCATTGACTACAAGAAAAACAAAATGTTTCTGATAGAATTATTAGAAATATATGCTTAGCAATAATAATGTGCATGTAACATGCTTTAAGGCAATGAAAATAAGGAAGGATAGGCAAATTCAACCCAACACTTACCATTGGTCATGGTGACTGGTACCGATAAACCAAAAAAAAAGAAACAAACATATTACTTTGATATTGAACCTTATTCTTGCAAGGAGAAGAGACACAGCAAGGAGATTGGATGTTACCACAATTACTTCTGCTCAACAGAAACTCTTAGATATTCTAACCACCAGTGGAATCGTAACTAATGCAAGATTAGCAGCATTTGATCTAACCCATTCAAATATAAGGAATATCACTTCACAGATTCAGAAAAAAAGATATACTGTTCAAAATTCTGAGAGCAAGGCCATCACTTATCATAACAGAGTCACAAGATAGCTCTAAGAGTAATTTCTCTAGTCTTCAACCTGATTAAAATTCAAAGATGCACCATGATAAAGCATTCAAAATTATGGCGAGACTTGTTTATAGCACCGAACCATGGACAATAAAAGCACAATATGACATGCAGTTCTTTGCTGTGGAAGTTCATGAGATTAACTGAAGGACATATGGCAACACAGATGATGATCCATTACTGTTTTTTCTAATTAACAATCTAAATTTTTCCTAATGTGGCAGCATTGTAGGAAAAAATTAACCGATTACTAAGGTATCTGTAATTTAAAACTAAGACTGTATCATGATAATGTTTGTCCTGTATACATTACCTTACTTATTATTTCTACTGAAATATTGTAGGTGTTCATCGCCACCCTCCTGTCTTCCTTTGTGTTGAGTAGGATGGTTTTTTTTTTGTTATTGATGTAATTGTTTTGACATATTTTACAGAACAGTTGCTGAAGACTGTAATGTATATATGGCTGTCTCTTAACTCATTCCTAAGATGCATATGGAGGTGTCCATGTTAATTTCCCAATATCAGCCATTATTTATATATGATTTTAATATGCCCTTATGCATGTCACTTGCTATTATCACTTTGATAAATATACCACCATACGTGGTATGTGCCAAATGAACTAGACAACCTACCTCTGATCCACTGGCTTTGTATGCCTCCTTAGGGTTTCTGCATGATGTCTTTTTTGGTCTAGTACAATATTGTATTTTGTCTATACTTTTGAAATTTGTTTTTTTGTAGGAGGTGTGAAGCTGTTCAGTACAATGTCTGGTGTGGATGAACCCAAAGATCAAGTTTTATTTGAGAAAGAGTTTGGAGATTACTCAGCATTTTATATTGCCATTAGCATTTGTACTGTGTTGGGTGGATTTCTCTTCCTTTTAAACATTGTGTTTTGCTGCTGTTCCAAGTACAAACACTATTGGAAGGACGGAAATACTGGTAATTGTAGATTGTAATTGTAGTTGAAGAAGTTAATTTGTTGATTATGACTCATTAAAATAGCAATTTTTTCTTTGCTTTTATTTTAGGTAACCGTTGGCTTGTATCAATTTGGACCAAGACCCCACATCATCAACCACCCCTTGACTTAACAGAACTCGAAGATATTTACATACCACCAAAACCAATTGTTAGCTCAGAATCTCCTGAGGGTTACTTGGAACTTCAGAAACGTGAAAGCGACCTTTAATTTGCAATGGCTTTCCATGTTTACTGGCCAGCACTGACAGTGTTCACAATGTTTATTGTTATGATAATTGTTATTATTCTTAAATATGGGCCAAAGATTTGTAAAACCCGTCATACTGCAAAGCCCACTGAATTCGATTGGGAAGACAAAACTTATGAACAGAAGGTATCATATGCTTGATTATTATTTTACCTGACTGCTTTTGAGGTTAAATGGCAATTGCAGTAATCATTCTTTTTTCAATTCTTCACCTTCAACTTTGAATTTAATGTTTTAACATAGATTTTCATGAGCAGACTGAGCAGAGTAGAAAACTTTCCTTCTGTTTTAGGATGAATTAAATAAAATTTAATGAGTTTTTATTTCAAACTGAATAAGTGTAGACATCGGAGCCATCAGACATGACAGGTTTCATGTTTATATTTCGTAAAAATCCAGTTTCCAATTTTAAAAGAAATATCAAAGTTGGAGGCAAGGGGACTTGTATTGCCTAGAAGCATTTTAAGTACTCTTATCAGTATTTAGTAAGACATTAGTTTGAGATTGGATGAAGGAATTACTTTGTCAATGATCAAGAATCTATACTTACAACATTATTAATAATGTTTTTTAATTTTTCATACTGTTTTTGACTTATAGTATAAAATACTATTGATTTTCATAGACACTCCAGATTAGACATAATTCCATCAAACATGTAGCAGAATCTTAAATTTACACAGCAGGCAAATTTCTTTATGCAGTTAGATGCTTAATTATGTATAATATATTCGAACATTTAATTTCTTAGTGCCTTATTTTTGCTAAAACTTTTCTTCATATATACATATTTATATGAACAGGTAGATATTTTTACAAATTTGCTGTACAAACAAAACCTCATGGTTGCATCGTTATTAAGAAAATAATTAAAAATTACTTTTGTAGTAATTTTGTTAATTTTTTTAGGTGGTTTCATGTTGTATTAACAGTAAATTTTACTGTGACATTAAAAATATGATCTGTCAGGTACTGATATGTTTCAGACTGTTAACAAGTATTCTTCTTATTTTAAAATATTTTTTTTAAATGATATTTTTAAATATTCTCACATTATCCGTCCATTTTTATATATTTTATACACAGGTATTTTTTGTAATATTCATGTATTAAGACAATAAATGATGTCAGAATAATTTTGTTTTAAAAATTTCTATCCTATTTAATGAATTTTTGGAGCCTTGTTTGTTTCCATGGAGATTTTTGTGTTTATGCACAATAGATTCTGTGAGATCATTAGTGTTTTTAATTAGTCTCTTAGTGAATGGATAATAATTCACATGCACACATTACTTCTTATTTAAAGTGAGATCTAGACATGCTGCTGGTAAATACAGTAATGGAAGAAACTTGCCAACACCAAGAAGTAATTAATGTAGACTGAGTAATGAAATGTCGGCAATACATTTGACTAGGTAACATATTTGATTGATTAAAGTTCAAGATCACAGGTTAATGTAAGCACAAGCAGAGCCATCAAAAATGTGAAACGCTGGTAAATTAATAACTGGTGTAACCACCAGAATGTTGAATGCAAACTTGCATGCATTGTCGTACAGGTGCCGGATGTCAGCTTGTGGGATGGCGTTCCATGCTTGTTGTACTTGGTCAATCAGTACAGGGACAGTTAATGCTGGTTGTGGATGACGCTGGAGTTGTTGTCCAATGATCTCCCATATATGCTCGATTGGAGAAATATCTGGCTATCGAGCGGGCCAAGGCAACATGATGACACACTGTAGAGCATGTTGGGTTACAACAGCGATATGGGGGCAAACATTATCCTGTTGGAATGCTGTTCATGAATGGTAGGACAACAGGTTGAATCACCAGGCCGATGTACAAACTTGCAGTAAGGGTATGTTATAGGAAATTGCTCCACAGACCATAACTCCAGATGTAGGTTCAGTGTGTGTAGGCCGCAAACAGGTGGAATGCATGCACTCACCTGGTCGCCTCCCAACAAACACACAGCCGTCATTGGCACCAGTGCGGAACTGGATTTCATCAGAAAAAAAACATACCTCCACTGCATCCTCCAATGAGCTTTCGCTTGACACCACTCATGCCACAAATGGTGGTGGTATGTGGTAAGTGGAATTCCCACCACAGGGCATCAGCTCAGAGCTTTCCTTGCAGTAACTGATCTGTAGCAGTCACTGTCACTGTGTGTCACTGCCAGCTGCAGTTCGAATTGCTGCTGCAGATGGCGTCCGATCCGCCAAAGCCATTCGCCGAATACAGCGGTCTTCCCTCTTGGTAGTGTTCTTGAGTATCCGGAGCCTGATCTTCTTACGAATGTACCTTCTCGTGACCACTGCTGCCAGCAGTCACGCACAGTGGATACATTCCTACCAAGTCTTCCTGCAATATCGCAGAACGAAAATCCACCTTCTTGTAGCCCTATTACAAGACCTCATTCAAACTTGATGAGCTGTCAATAATGACGTCTTCATCTTCGTAAAGACATTCTTGACCAACTCGCTGTCAATACATCCAATCTCACAGTTAACTAACGCTCATGAACATTACAGCCCATATTTAAATCAAATCTGATTTGCATCTTCTTGTTGGTGCTACTAACGCCATTCTAATGCGATTTGTGGGAAATTTGAATCGATGGCATCTTTCACATGCCTGCCAATGTTCGTTTATCTAGCACAACTTCTTAGTTTTGCAATTTTTTATATGAGTGGAAATAGTGGTTAGAATTTTATCGAGAATCAATTTAGCATTAAAGGTTTTTGCATCAGGGATCATTCACTGAAATTCAAATTCGTAGATAGATTAAAAAATTTCAATACTGACTGTAAAGACAAATTTTTATACTACTGAACAACCTAAACATAATTTCATTTTAGTAATCCTAGGTCATAATAGACATGTGAATTACAGCTGTTTTTGTGCCTTATTTTGTCAGGAGAAATGATCATCCTTTGGGCTTCAATTTTGTCAATTTTCTACAAAATAAGTGGTAGCTATATTTTACACTATTCACAAAATGTTCAGTTACTAATGCATAACTCGGTTTCATACCCTCTTTTATTAGTTACAGTTCATTGGCTAAATTAAAATTTGCTGAATGGTATCATTGAGACCTTAATGACTGCATAGTTTCACAAACCCAGATAGTGGAGCAGCCAGTGGAAAAAAATGTAGTGAAGTGTACCTGGTTACTACTTTTGAAATCTCAGTTCCTTCTATCTGGTTTTTGGTCAAGATCCATGTTTCACACGTATTAGCACTGTCATCACTTTGTTAAATTTCATCCTTGTGTCCTATCTGGTGTTATTAAAATTTAATTTCGTTTCTCCACATAAGTATTGAAGTTTCATTATTTGTTACTGACATCATTCTCGATGAAACTTCTTGTATCCTAAATATGGAAATTTGTTCTATTATTCTGTATTTAAGAACAATCTTAGTCCAGACTGGTTCATCTCCTTTGAATGCTATTTACTTTCATTTTCTTGTAGGAGATTTTCAAATCGCAGGCATTTGATATGTTCACCATTAACTGTAGCCCTCATTGCAAGACACCTCCATCTCATCTAAAATCATTTAGTCATCAGTGAAAAACATTTTATCTAATGCAGTTTAACTTATAAATGGGTAGGTGCACATTTCTGCTATTTTGTGATAGCATCACCAATATAAATGTTAAAAAGCATAGGTGATAATGGGCAACCTTGTCTCACTCCTCACACTGACTGTTCACCAAGAGTTTTTAAAGACTTGTTAGAATACAACCTAAGTATCACCCTTATTACATGTGGCGGGTAACCTTCATCTAACAATCTGAAATAATTTCATCGTCACTATGCAATATGCCATAATCAGTTAATGACAGTGTGTTGAATTCTTGCTGTTTATCAGTTGTGTCACAGTGAATAACAGTCCAAACTGTCACAAATTATCCTCTAAACTTCATAGCTCACATCAATACTTAGAATTACAAACTTTTAATCAATGTTTCATGCATACTGTTGTCCTTGAACATATTTAATAGTATTTACATAGTTTTTTTTTACCATAAAACAATGTTCATTTACCCAAATTCACAATTAATTGCAAGAAAAATGTACAAAACCATATTTACCGAACTCCCAGCTTGCTACAAATTCTTAAAATACAGTTCCATTAAAGGTCTGCATCTGAGGGCTGTTAAAAGATCATATGTTTGAGAGAGGCTATATAGCCTCTTCCAACCAAATGTCAACCTCTCCTTCACATGGTGCATTCCGTTTGCACGGATGAGGCTCTGGCGACTGAAAGATTCCCAATATAAGGAGTCGCTCACTGCTTGCCAACAGCCTCCGAAAGGAGGGCGGAAGAGCAGGGAGTGATTCAGGGCACCTTCTTGCCCTTGGGGTTGAAAACGGCCCCTAAATGCGGATGAATCAGAAATGATCAACGGCTTGGGGATGCAGAAGGCAATGTGAAACCACTGCATTAAAGACCCTAAGGATATGTAATCCTCTCAAATTACATATAGTATGATGGCTTCTTCCTGGGTAAAATATTCTGGAGGTAAAATAGTCCCGAATTGGATCTCCGGGTGGAGACTGCTCGGGGAGGAGTCATCAGAATGGATAGACACAGTCTAAGAGTTGGAGCATGGATTGTTAGAAGTATGAATAGGGCTGGTAGATTAGAAAACTTAAAAGGGGAGATGGAACAATTTAAGTTAGATGTTGTTGGGATTTGCGAGATTAAATGGAAGGATCCACAGGATTTCTGGTCAGGGTAATACAGGATAATTAGCACAAAAGCTGTCAATAGAGTCACCGGTGTAGGATTTTTAATTAATAAGAGAGTAGGGAAACAGGTGAGTTATTGTGAACAGTTTAGTGACAGGATTATTTTGATGAGTTGTATAATGAAAACACAGCCAAACCTGTTGCAAATATTCAATGAATTTATTGACCGGTTTCGACCCACCTTAAGGGAGTCTTCTTCAGAACTAGGTAAAATATATTACATAAATCTAAAAACACTTTTCAATAAAATAGTACACTTTTGTACTAAAGTCACACATGAAAAATATATTATCTGGCTAACCATCCGGCAGCCAGTAAGCTGCCGCCCAGATTAGACGCTGGCTCTGTGATGTACGCTGGCTGCCGGATGGTTAGCCAGATAATATATTTTTAATGTGTGACTTTAGTACAAAAGTGTACTATTTTATTGAAAAGTGTTTTTAGATTTATGTAATATATTTTAACTAGTTCTGAAGAAGACTCCCTTAAGACGGGTCGAAACCGGTCAATAAATTCATTGAATATTTTCAACAGGTTTGGCTGTGTTTTCATTATACAATTGAAGAAATGCCGTTGCTGTTGATGCTGCCATGCTCAAGATATTTTGATAAGGTTAGAAACTAAGCCCGCCCCCAACCACATTAGAACAAGTGTAGAAAAAACTCCAGGCAAATGCCGGGATTCTTCCTTCAAAAGGCCATGGCCGAATTCCTTCCCATTCCTTGCCCCCCATCCTTTCCCGTCTCTAAAGACCTCGCTATTAGAGAGACGTTAAGCAGATAAAAAAAAAGAACAAGTGTCTATGCCAACGTCTCAGGAAGATGATGTAAAAATAGAGAAAATATACGCCAGAATTGAAGAATTAATCCAATATTTGAAGGGCGAGAAAACTCTAATAATCATGGGTGATTCTAATGTAGTAGTGGGAGAAAGAAAATGAGGAGAATACTGTAGGAAGTTCTGGTTTAGGAGAATGAAATGAGCGAGGAAGCAGATTGTTAGAATTTTGTGAAAGATATAAACGAGTCATGACAAATACACTTGTCAAGAATCATGCTAGAAGGATATACCTGTACAACTGTAAATGTTCAGGTGACACAGGCAGATATCAGCTAGATTATATAATGGTCAAACAGCGGTTCAGAAATCAAGTTGTAGACTGTAAAACATACCCAGGAGCAGACATAGACTCTGACCATAATCTGATAGTTATGAAGTGCAGACTGGAATTCAAGTGAGTAAAGAAGCAACACAAGCAGAACAGATTGGTAGTGAATAAACTGAAACAATCTAACACTAGAGAAAAGTTTTCAGAAATGGTAGATGTGGGTCTAAGTAGTAACTCTGAAAAAAGTTCAACTGAAGACGAATGGAATGCATTAAAGAAAAAATAATGAAAGCTGGTAAAGAGACACTAGGCTTTAGGGAACAAATCGCCGAAAACCTTGGAGTTGATGTAACAGAGAGAAGGTACAAAAATGCTCAGAAAGAAGCAGGAAGAGAGCAATACCAACATTTTAGAAATCAAATAAACAGGAATTGCAAAGGAGCAAAAGAAAGAAGGCTGCAAGAAAAGTGTAAAGTAGTATAAAAGGAAATGGTCATAGGTAAAGTAGATGTGGCATATAGGGAGATCAAACATATTTGGAGAAATGAAGAAAAGAGGTATAAACATTAAAGCTGCCGATGGGAAACCTCTTCTAAGTTCAGAAGATAGAGAGCTAACCGATGGAAGGAATACATTGAGAAACACTATGATGGAGATATTTGAACAACAGTGCATTAGAAAAAGAAGTTGATGTTGACATTGATAACTTAGGTGGTCCTGTTTTGAGGACAGAATTTGATAGAGCTTTGAATGATTTGAAATCAAATAAGGCAGTTGCAATTGATGAGATTCCTGCAGAACTTCTGAAATCCCTAGGAGAAAAAGGAACACAATGATTATCCAAACTGATATCATAAAGTTGTGAAACTAGAAAGATTCCCACTGATTTTAATAAAAGTGTCATCTTCACACATACAAAGAAAGCACATGTGAGAATTATCGCACTATAAGTTTAACATCACTTGCCTCAAAATTACTGACCATAATAATATACAGAAAAATGGAAAGTGTAGTAGAATGGATAGTAGGTGAAGATCAGTTTGGGTTTAGGAAGAAACGTTTAAAATGTGATACTATAGAAGAATGCTAACAATTAAGTGGATGGATAAAGAATGAGTTTTGGAAATGATGGGCGAGGAAATAATTTTGTGGAAGATTCTTACAGAAAGAAGAGACATGATGGTAGGTCATATTTTGAGACGTGCAGGATTAGTCAATATGTTAGTGGAGGGAACAGTCGAAGGTAAGAACTGCAGAGGAAGCCAGAGATAAGAATATATGAAGCAGATGATTGAGGATGTGGGTTGTAAGGGATATGTCGAGATGAAAAGGCTAGTGCAAGATAGGAAGGGATGGAAGATTGCATCAAACTAGCCAAGAGACTGATGAAAGAAAAAAAAAAAAAAAAAAAAAAAACTTATTTTTCAGAAGCCATCCTGTATATTATTCATGAGAGCTTCTGCTGTTACATTTATATGCCTTTTCATTATTTTTGCATATATCTTGTATACTGCACACTGTAGACTTATGTCTCCAGAGACAGAACTCTCCCATGGTTTTGTGCAAATTGTATTAGGGATGAAAAGATCAGGGAGATGGGTGAAAGGGTTATGGTCCTTGAGGCTCTGGCTGTGGAGGCTCGGCCTATAGAAGCATAAAGGAGAGATGGTTTAGTGAGGAAAGTGAGAAGGATGGGTGGTAGCTGATAACAGATCATAAGGAAAATATGGTCAGCAGAATGAAAAAGCCAGACATTTCTGAAATTGTGGGGAAAAATAGGTTTAACCCATTACCAAACTCATGAGGAATAGGGGAATAGCCTAATGTAGAAGTAGGTAAGGTGGAGCAGGCATTTAGGAATAGAGAAATGCAAGGTTAGAAAAGGGTTCTGCTGCTAGATTTTAGTCATAGGAGAGATATAGACCTAATTCTGTTGCATCAGGCACAGGCTACCAGATCAAGAGGTTTTTTTTAAAAACCTAGTGCAGCATTAGGTCAGGTAATAGGGAATATAGATTCACTTTTTTAGGAGTTCATTAATGATGATAAAGAACTGATAGTGGGAGGTGTGTGAAACAGTATTGATGGAAACAAAATGTATAATATAGAGAGTGACCTGAAGAAAGTGGTGAAGGAGATGCAGCATACCAGGGTTGAAATCATGCAGGTCCTAAGTCACCATGACCGGCCACTGTCTGTGAGACGGGTAATGGAAGTGCTGCTTGGGAGAGACATAAGTTCTGCCTGTGGACACCATTTGTAGGTGAGGGTTTCACTAGGCATTGCCTACACCTAATAGAAAGGGCAAGGGGATACTTTCTGAGTTGTTGGCTGAAGCTGTGAGGGAGCCCACTTCCAGTGATGATGGGGTCAGGATTGTACTTTTTTTTTTTAGGTTAGGGGCTGCTGTTGAGAGTGTGGATGAGGAAAAAACACAAATGCTAAAGAAATAAATGAAGCTGCTGAAACAATAACTAATGGAGACAGAACTGGGAAGGTGAAGTTTAATGCTGACAAGCCAGTAATGAGAATGTTAGTGGTGAACTGTAGAAGTATAATGGACAAAGTTATAGAATTTGCAAACTTAATAGTGTATCCCTAACCATAACCATACGGGTTGAGTCTTGGTTAGAAGAAGTACTATACAACAAGGTTTTTCCGAATGATAGAGGAGCATACTAGTTAACAAAGTCTACTACAGTTCACTGGTGTTCATAGATCATGACTATGAGCTAGATTTGTGGCATAGTAAAAAATCAGGGTGTTGGCTGCTTACCACAGCTGAAGAATTAATGATGAAGATAACGTTCTTGGGAGAAACTAAATTCATACTGAGAGTTCAAAAGTTAGAGTAGAATGGTCTTTATTGGTTGAGATTTAAATTTACTAAGCGTCAACCAAGTAGGAAATAAGATAAGCGTTTATCTTTTTCGCTATGTTGCACCCCTCGGACAGGTCTGAAATCAGAATCGTAGATATAGTGCCAATAAATGATTCTACAGTAAAAATCTAAATGTTGTCACTCAAGGAAATGACTTTGTTTACTGGGAACTCGATATAAACAAAGTGCAATAAAATATTGTAAAGTGCACCAAAAAAATTCCACACAAATACTAGATATTTCCTGTAGCAATGTACACGACCCTGATTTTTTTTGAGAATTTTCCGCATTGATTTCATGAGTTATGCATTTAGGCCCCAATGGCACATTCACCCCCATAGCGCCCCCTAGAGTGGCAGCATTGAAATAAAGATCAGTCCGAAGGCTATGCTAATCAAGATCTATGAACTGGTATGCAACACGAACGGGATGGGCCAGTGTCACTTTTCACTGGCTTATTCCGCTAGACCCTTTATACCCCTTTTCAGATGTACAAAACATTTGGATAATAGTATGTAGATATTTTTAATCATTTTCTGAAATAAACCAGTTTCTACTCATACAAAAATGTCCATGGGTTGAATAAAGGCTGTACAGAACAACGAAATATTCATCAATTGACTGCAGATCTTCAAGTGAATGCACTGGTGCATTATGAAGAAGTGCTTTTAATGGTAGGTTCTTTTTTGATAAACATTTCTTTCTTTGGGATGCTGTGCAAGAATTGTTAACAACATTCCTTCTTTAATCGTGCCCAAAATCTCACACTTTTGCGAAATTGTTAATGTCTTCTATGTTGAAGTCATGATTTGATTTTCTAAACCAAGCATTTCTTTGACCTGTGTAATGAACAGGTAATTTTTTGACTGCTGCTAATGCATGTGACCTTCGTGCTTTACTAACTAGCAGGGGCAGTTTGTGCGTTACAGTTGCATTCGTGCATGGCTTAAATGTGAACCCCTCCTTCGATACTTTGGAACCTGGGGCCCTACTTTCTGACCCTGATGCCAATGTTTTATTTGGTATCATTTTCCAGTAGAAACCTGATTTATCAACATTATAGATTTGATTTGCAGTCACATTCTTTTCCCTAATAACGTCCAAGAATTTATCCCAGAATGGCTCCACAGCCACTTCATTGTTCGATAATTTCTCGCTGGTTAGTTTAAGTTGGCATATACCATGTCTTTTCTTAAAATTAACCAAACATGCTCTGCTAGCAGCAGCCTCTCCTCTTCCAAGTGTTTCATGGAAAAATTGGCCTTTTCCATTAGTACTTCACTGACAAATAAGACATTCTTTCTTCACTGTTCTAAAAACCACAGAAATATAGCATTTTCAAATGGGGTGGGGGAGTTTCAGGAGTTATCAACGTTTTTCTGGCACCTGGAACCTTTTATATATTTACTAGCTGGTACCCACAACTTTGTTCGTGTTTGTAAAGAATTTGGATTGACAGCTACTGACATCTTAACCACCATAGTTCACGATGGGAGACTCGATGCTATTACCACACACAAACGCCAGTCATCTGCACTATATAGTTCAGGCAGCAAAGTAAAATATAGACACACACATGTCTTTGGTCGAAATACGAAAATATCATTGATCGACCAATTTCAACCACCATATCTCCCACAATACCACAGTTAAAAAAATTGGGCCAACGTTGTGATCGACGAGTGACTCTGTGCTACTACCACACACAAACACCAGTGATCTGCGCTAGATAGTTTTTGCTGAAAAGTGATACTCTATGACACGTTTTTGGTAGAAATATGAAAGTGCCGCAGGTCAACCACTTACAACACCATATCTCCCACACCCCCGTAACTACGGACATCTAAGCACCATAGTACTCGATAGGAGACACGATACCACGACCACACACAAACACCAATGGTCTTTGGTCGAAATACGAAAATATCCTTGATCGGCCACTTTCAACCACCATATCTCCCACACTACCACAGTTACCGAAATTCGGCCATCATTGTGGTCGACGGGTGACTCTATGCTACTACCGCACACAAACACCAGTGATACACCATGACACATTTGTTTTTGGTAGAAATATGAAAGTGCTGTAGGTCGACCACTTCCAACCACCATATCTCCCACTCCTCCATAGCTACAGACATCTAACCACCATAGTACACAATAGGAGACACGATACCACTACCACACACAAACACCAATGGTCTATGCCAGTGGTTCCCAATTAGTGGTATGCGTACCTGCAGGGGTACGCGAGGTTCTCTCTTGACTGAGGTATTCAATAAGACAATTGGAAAAAAAAAAAAAATTACGCAAAAATTACTACCGCCAAAATATATTTTAAGACAGTCAAACAGTGTGTGTGTGAATTACATTTCTGTAATGCTGTGGCTGTGCGAAGCACTAGACTGGAATGAATGCAGAGGCAAATATAGCTATAAGCTCTTTCTTGAAGTGGTACTCGGGAAAAACTATTTGGGAACCATTGGTCTATGCTATGTAGTTGTGGCAGCAGAGTGACATATACGGAGACACGTCTTTGGTCTAAATATGAGAATGCCCGGCATTGACCACTTTTAACCATCTTATCTCCCACATCCCCACAGATATCGGTTTTGGGCCAACGTTGTGCATGACAGGAAACTGCATGCTACTTCCACACACAGACACCAGTGATCTGTGGTTGGTAGTGGTGGCTGAAAAGTGAAATATAGGAAAACACACGTCTATTTATATATATAAGATTAAAAATGAACGTATTTTTCCCTTCTTGATTTTAATATAAAAAATAGTGGATTTATCAACGTTATATGAATTGTTAACAACATACCTTCTTTAATCTTGCCCAAAATCTCACATTTTGTGAAATTGTTAATATTTTCTTTTCTTCAATGTTGAAGCCACACTTTAAAATGCACAAAAAATGCTTAAAGAGACAGCACAGTGGTACATAACACAAATGGTGGAAAGGCATACTGCAGATGACAAACTGACAATTACAAAGCACCTAAAATGTATGACAGTATTGTGTGACACTGCATGTTTCTGAGAAAACAGCAGCTGCTTGAAGCAGAGTGGTCGTTTGGATTATAAAGATGTTCAAAATAGTTAGGATTCAGACTTTCAAGGTTCTGCTGAGAATTCTTCTTTAAGCAAATATTCTTTAAATTTCTCTTTTTAGAGATTTATAACTTGGCTTTTTCTTCTACTATCTCTCAGACATAATCAATTTTGTGACAACTAAAAAGGGATCACTTCTAGAAGTCTCTACCTTTGTATATATTGCTGTCATGTACAGTGTTCACTTTCTCATTTGCTAAATTGTTTTTTGCAACTCAATGTGAAGATATGTATATTTTTATGCCTCCTGGAATCTGATGGGTGAGAAGTGACTTTCGGACTTTTTAATTTGGGAAGACGCAGGTTCAAATCCCCATCCAGCCATGTAGATTTCAATTTTCCATTATTTCCCAAAATTGCTCTAAGCAAATGGTAGTCCTTAAAGGCCATGGCTAAATTCGAATTCCTCCCTGTTTCTTTGTACCCTCCTGCCTTTAATGGCGTCAATAAAGTGTAAAAACTGAAGCAAAAAGAAAAAAAAAGTTTGATTTTTCCAGTTTTAATAACTTGAGAATACCAATCTAATTTTCCATTAGGATTTATTACTTGATCTCTGTGTGGCCCCATTACATTCTGGTTGGTTGTTGGTGCTTAAGGGCGCGTCGACGACGGGGTCATTAGCGCAATTACATTTTGTTAGTGGCTATTCCTTACCCCAGTATTTAGGTCCTTCGCAATTTTTTTGGTAGTTCCAGGGATTCTTGTAGTATCATAGAAATTATGCACATCCTTTAGTCATTCTTTTTTGCAGTACTCCCCAAATGTCAAATACCCTTCCTTCCTTTTAATTCTAAGTTTAAGTATTTGGTCATTAATCCATTCATAAATATTGATTCTAGATATCCACTGCTTCCTAATCATTATAGTTACTCCCAATATGGCCTTCCTCTCATATGGTACACCACTATAAATACAATGCAATCATTCAACACTATGCCACTTTTTAATTTCTTCTTAGTTTCTGCTGTTACAGCAATATCTGTCTTCACATCTTTTAATTATTTCATTTTCTTCTTTTACACAAACCTGTGGTGTTTTATTGCTAACTTTACTTTTCCATCCAGTTCAGAACTTCTTGGTCCTCTTCATTGCTTTTCCAATTATACTAAGGCACTTTGGCTTCTATTCTCTGTGAAAAGGTTGTGGTTTATCTGTAGGTTTTGATTGCCTTGTCCTATACAGCTTTCGCCTTCATGGACGGGGAAGTAGGATATGTTGGCAGAGCTGTTAACAGAACAGTGGCATTTCTTGAGGGGTTCGTTTTTTCCGCCCCAGCTTATCCAGTTTTGGCTGATACCTTTGAGGTGATATGAACATTTAACCCTCATTGCAAAAGTTGAAATAATTTCCTAAGACCAAAGTCTAGAACAGTGTTCTTCAACCTTCTTGTATCTCGTAACTGGAGAAAATTGCAATATTATTTCATGGCCTGGCTGTCTTATAATATGGAAACAAAACCAGTTTGAATACTATTTTCTATATTCGGTTTAATGTTATAAAATGATAATTTTTAATTAATGTGACATTTGCCACTTGCGTCTACATTAATATAATGGTTGTAGCATTGCATATTAGAGACAAAGTGCTACATTTGCATCTATTAGTAGTCTTGTTTAGATTTTTATCATCATCTTACACTGGAAATAGAATAAAACACAATAATCTAGAAACTTCATAACCAAGACATAAATATTCATTTTTGTGATATACCCAGAATGGCACAATTTGAATCCCTGTCTCTATGGGAATTTTCATATGCCCTTACACAATCCTTATCTCTAGCACAGGCTGTTGCGTAATGTGAAGTATGCCAGAGAGCTTCCGTGATCCGGATTCCACATTAAACTGTAGGTCCCATTTACCGTTTAGGATTATCTGGGTTTTTTTTTTTTCTGTATGGAGGAAAGGAACTAAACACTTTACCTCCAATACCAGGCTACCACCTTCAACCAAGCTTAAGCTAGCCCAGAACAGAAACAATTTTTCCATTTTATATCTGGAAAGCAGAGTGACATCGATAGAGAACTTGTTAATCATTTCTTTTCTACGAGGATCCAGTGCAAAGAATTTTGAATTTTTCAAGTAGGTGTTATTTACTGAGAGGTTACCTTTATGCGAATCTTAATTTTAAAGGAAATAATTGTTATTAAACTTAAACAGGCCTTTACTGTTGATTCATTATATTGAATATGATCTTCTGGTTGCTGTCAGTAGCATTCAGAAATTGGAATCATTTATTATCTTCCTCTTGTATGGGACTGTTACAACAAGACAACTTCTTTTAGATTAGATCCATACTATTTCTTGGTGTAAAATATTTGTACTAGGATCCACAGAAAAGAATATTAACTTTAATAGAAATGCTAAATATGTCCATATAAATTCTGCAAGATACTTCATTTTATACTAGTTTTTTTCTTCTTATAGAAATTGTACTTCTTATTTTCCCAGTTCTAATGCTATGCAAGAACCATTCCTCTTGATAAGTGTGCCACTTTTGCATGTAGATTTTGATGTCTATAGTCCCAAAAAGTTTCGTGACAGTATCCAAATTTGTCATATCATGATAATCCAACACAAGAGGGAGACAGAAATGTTTCCCTGTTAGGAATAATTTTTTGTTGCCGCTGATGGCAACTAGAAAGTCATAGTCAACATAATAGTACGTACTTTAACAAATGTTTCTTCTAAATTGTGATTCTTGCAAAGATAATCTCTCAATCATTAATTTTAGTTGCGACGGAGCTAACATTCCGGTGGCAATTCCTCCAGTCATCCATTTACCCCTTTTTATATACATATATTTTTTTTAAATTTTCTTTTACAATTGGAATGTGAAATTCCTCCCCATTTACTATTCTGATTTACAAATTTTAATTTAAAATTCCTCAAGGGTTTTTGGAAAATTATTCATCACTACACTTTGTAATTTGTTCCAATCCCTGACACACTTACCAACAAAAGAAAATTTTCCCACTCCCTTATGCGTGAAATAGAGTGCAAGCTTGTGATCATGGTCGCCTTTCCTCTTCCATGCACTATTCCTAAATCCTTGAACAATATCCCTCCAAGCTCCATCACCAACATATGCCCTGTACATTCCCAGCACCCTCCTCCTTTCCTCCAATGAGTCCCAATCCAGCTCCCTTATCAGTTACTGAGTGGGTCCTGCGAAAATTTCCACAAACAAATGTAGCTTTTCTTCTTTGCACGTCTTCCAACTCCTGTATTTGATAGCCAAAATGTGGGTCCCAAACTACTCCACCATATTCAACTAATGGTCTCACCAAAGTTTTGTAACCCAACTCCCTAACTTCTCTGGTACATCCCCCCATCACCCTCTCCAGTAAATTAAGGATTGTGTAACCTTTTCATACCACCCGCCCAATGTGCACGGCCCAATTGAGCTTATTATCAAACTTTATGACAAGATATTTACACTTCAAGCTTTCAACAAGCAATTCTGACCCCATCCTATAATCGTAATTAACCTTTTTTTTTATCTGTGTACCTAATAATCTGGCTTCTCTTGGCATTTATCTTCATTCCATGCTGACCTACCCATTTAGATATTTTCTCCAGATCACCCTGCAGCTGTTCACAGCTTTCACCTGTTCTGATCCTATTGTATACCATTATATCATCTGCAGAATACCTATACTGGCCGTAACCCATCGACACAGTCATTCATTAGAATTATGAACTGCAACGGTCGCAATATGCTACCCTGTGGCACTCCCATATTTATTTCCACCTCTTTTGATAATTTATTTCCTACTCTAAAACTTTAAGAATTCCTCTACCCAGCAAGTAACTTTTTCATCCAATCCAATAGATTTCAATTTATTTAAAACCA
The DNA here is from genome assembly GCA_031002005.1 of Vandiemenella viatica. Taxonomy (NCBI): domain Eukaryota; kingdom Metazoa; phylum Arthropoda; class Insecta; order Orthoptera; family Morabidae; genus Vandiemenella; species Vandiemenella viatica. Next base: position 46,192,061 of record JARYHS010008074.1, read on the forward strand.
TTTTATGGCTCACTCTGTCAAACGCCTTAGAAAGATCTAGTGCCACACTATCAACTTGGCCTCCCTTGTCCAATTCATCTGAAATATCTTGCATATAGCCCACCATCTGAGATTCACATGAACATCCTTGCCTAAAGTCATGTTGTCGATCTGAAAACCAGTTTCTTTCTTCACAGACATTTCTAATATAGTTGCATATCAATCTCAACATCATTTTGCCTATGTCAAAGTAATCAGCCTGTAATTTTCAACCCTATTTGGAACTCCTCCTTTATGAACCCGTATTACTATCTCTCTTTTCCAATCCTCTGGTAAGCAGCAAAACTCATTTTTAAATAAAATTTCAAGGTAAGGTACGATATCGCATCCCATAATCTTTAATAACCTTGTAGTAATATTATCTACACCAGACCCTTCTTGTTTTTTAACTTTCTGAGTTCCATCATAATTTCCTGAGAATTTATTTCAAATTTTCTGGTTTCCTCATTTATACTTTCAAGGAGACTCCCCTCTGATTCATTCCCTCCCATCACAGGTTGATCATCCCTAGTTGTATCACTAAACCAGTCACTCAATATCTCTGCAATTTTAAAATCCTCAGTGACTTCAACTCCATTCTTATCTACAATAGTCTGAATACCTTCCCTTCCCCTCAGTTTTCTAATATAGCCATAGAAATTTCTAGATGCATCATTCAGTGGTCCTTGAGCATCAATAATATTCTTTACAAACCCATCCTTTGCTTCTCTCTTTGCTCTTATTAATTGCTTGCTTAGTTGTTTTAAGTATTCCCTACTGCCATCCTGTCTCTTAACTCTGTTGTGTTTCTGTCTCACTAGCCTCTTTAACCTTCTCACTTCCCTATTGTAGTATGTAAGTTCTGTACTTTTCTTTATGTTCTGCTTTGGAATAAACATTTGCTCACCCTTTTTTGTTAGCTTCTTAAACTCTTCCCATTTTGCTTCACTGTACTTGTGCAATCCGTCCATTTGCTGAACCTTTCCCTGAAATATCTCTTCAATTCTAAAGTCTGTGCCTTTTTGTAATTAAACCTTTTCCCCCCCTTCTAGTTTGGCCACTGATTTACAGAATTCCCTAATATCCATGAGTACCACACAGTGATCACTTATTCCTTCAGTTACCTGATACTCTACAAGATTTTCATCCGTTTTTTTAGAAAGATATCCAACATGTGTGGTCCCCTCGTATTTTGCTCTACCACTTGTATAAAAACCTCCTTCCCTTATTAAGGTATTTGCAAATCTCTGTTTCCTTATGTTATTTATCTTATTTCCCACTCAGTTGACCTTGTAAATTTAAATCCCCTCCAATAATAACCATTCTACGCTCACCTCTGCTGTGAATGTGAATTTAGTTTATCTCCAACATCCCTTCTGGAAAAAACACAAATTCTTTGCACTGGATCCTCAGGCAAAAGAAAGGTTAAACTGATTTCACTCTGGTTTCCAGATATGAAATGCAATCACTGTGTATGTACTACAAATATAAAATTCATGACTCCGAAAATGAAATTAAGATAATATGGGACATTGTAAAAAAGGAAGTAGGGAAAAAACAAAGAAAATTCAGTACAATCTAATTTTTTAATTGCTGATATAGCCAATAAACATTTTTTATGTATTGCTGACAAACTGATTGCCAATAGCTCAATGACACACATTATGGATTTCATCAATTCAGGCTTCTAAGAAAAAGTTGACATTATATTGGTAAATTTACCTACTCCAGATGAAATAAGAAAAGTTTTTATGTTTCTGAATAACAAATACTCAAGTGGTTATGATGGGATTTCTAGCAGATTAATTAAACTGTGCTCCACAGAATTAAGGTTTAAGTATATATACAGAAAATGACTATGTATTGCGTGATCTGTAGAGGTACATGCGCATAAAATAAAATAAATGTATATATATATATAATCAAAAACTAGACCTGTGTGTCTCTATATTTCACTTTTCAGCCACCACCACCTAGCACAGACCACTGGTGTTTGTATGTGGAAGTAACATGGAGTTTCCCATTGTGCACAACGTTTGCTGAATGCCAGTAGCTGTGGTGGGATGGAAGTTTGGTGGTTGAAAGTGGTCAATCTGGGAAATATTCATATTTTGACCAAAAACGTGTGTCTGTATATTTCAATTTGGTGCCTCAACTACATAGCGCAGACCACTGGTGTTTGTATGGAGTCACCATCCATGCACAACGTTGGCCAAATGTCAGTAGCTTTGGAGGTGTGGAGATTTGGTGGTTGAAAGTGGTTGATCAGGAACATTTATGCATTTCGATAAAAGACTTATGTGTCCATATATTTCACTTTGCTGCCACAACTACATAGCGCAGACCACTGGAATTTGTATGTGGTAGTGGTCTCAAGTGGCCCATCATGCACTATGGTGGTTAGATGTCAGTATCCATGGGTGTGTGGGATATATGGCAGTTGAGAGTGGTTGACGTATGGCATTTTCCTATTTCTACCAAAGATATGTGTGTTCCTATATTTCACCTTGTAGCCAAAACTACCAAACGCAGACCACTGACGTTTGTGTATGGTAGTAGCTTGGAATCTTCCATCATGCACTGTGGTGATTGCAATTCGATAGCTGTGGGTGTGTGGTAGATAAGGTGGTTGAAAGTGGTTGACCTTATATAAAAATAGACGTGTGTCACTTTATTTCACTTGCAGCCAAAACTACCTAGCGCTGTCCACTGTTGTTTGTCTGTGGTTGTAGCACCGAGACTTCCAATGTGCACCATGGTGGTTGCATGTCAGTAGCTATGGGGGTGTGGGTGATAAGATAGTTAAAATGGGTCGACAGGGGTCATTTTCACATTTCGCCCAAAGAGCTTTCAGAACAACTCGTTACAAAACCTGTTGTGTATTATTTGGAATGTAAATATGAAAGAAGAAGAAATTTACTTACATATCTTCTCCACAAGGACATATAGGGCAAATATCATCTATGTAACCATCAAAATGAAAACATTTTCCACAAGTATAATAGTTAGGATGGGATCTTTAAATCATTCCTGGCCCATCTATGACAAATGTTCAATGTAATCCCTATTGAATGACCAGATAAGATAACGTTAGCTATTAATCACAGGTCAAGGATTTTTGTTTGGCCAGGCATTAGTAAATGCTAAAAATCACAACCTAGACAGCACACATGACAGTGAAACTCAATATCCGACATAGAAATGCAGAAATAAGAAGCTATTTGTAATATAAACAAATAAATGTTGGAAAAAGTTCACCATCAAACTAACGCAATAAGGCCAAGTTACTATATGAGGTAACAATGAACAGAAGGTGTGAACATTACTGTAGTAATGAAAACAGAAGACAGTAAAGTGGTAAGAACAGAAAAGGGAATCTGAAAAAGGTATGAAAGAAGTTGGACTAGTTGCTAAATGTTCACACAGTGATCGCAGAATGGAAGTAATTCAAGAGTTACACCACCTGTTTCATTGCTGGATATGTAGACAGAATTACTGTATGTTAAAAGTTGCTCAGCAGCTCAGTTCATTAAAGATATATTCATTGGTTTCACAGAATGTCCTCTGATACTTTGTATGAGAATAGGCTCCCAAAGGTTTAGGGGAAGGGTTTTATTACCCACTTTTCAAAAAGGAAAACAGACAAAAATGAGGAAACTGCATAGGTACTACTCTTTATCATACCGTTCAAAGATGCTGGACAAAAACTCAAAAAGATTCATTTCTTGGCATGCAACTGCAAGCCTGGCAATCAAATTTTAAAAGTAAAGTTTCTAAGAATTCAAGAAAAACTGATCACTTCTTTGTGACATTAATGACTTGAGAAAAATACTTCCGTAATTCTTTAAGAGACTGCTCTGGATCTTCAGTTCATATTAAGGATTCTATGGATTTGTCAGAGCTGATTTATAGGGAACACTAACGAATTACTGACTATAATACAAAAAGAACAAATTTTAAACTGGAAGTATACCTCACTCACCTTGGTATGCATAGTATATATAAAAGTAACTTCCAGAAATTCATATGCACTACACGTCTGATTAAAATACTAAAACCACAAATTTAAAGGAATAAGGGTTTGATAGTTTTGTAATACTTACAGATATTATAGTAAACATTGAAAAATTGTGGATTAAAAACAGTTTTATGAAACATCTCTGTTTTAAGTATAAAGGTGTATTTCAAAGTATAGATTTAAGTGCAGTGGTAATGAGACAGATGGGTGAGGATTAATTTTTACATGCTTCATTTATAAAAATTACATCATACAATGAGAAGTCAACCAAATTATAAAAATAAAATTGTAAGGACAATTTCTTTCAATTATCCAAAAACCTTAATTTCAGTGTTTTGTCAGGTAACAGCTTAACAGGTAGTAGAATCTATAAAATTCTAATCACACACAGTTTTAAACTCGAAAGGCCAAAATAATTAAGCTACACTGGTGACTTGTAACCTCAAGGCAGAACCTTTCCAATGTGCTTTCTCTGTATCACTGCATAGAAACGTAACAGGCCTGGAACCAAATGTGAAATCTATATTATATTTAAAACAGTATTTTTATGTGGAAAAAGGAGTTATGAGCATATCACCAAAATATTATATTTTTAAAGGTTTTTATTCTTAAGTACACATAGGTTTCAAAAGTAGACAGTAAATTCTCATTCTGCAGAACACACATTTTTACATTTTACGGCAGTTTTACACTCCCACAAACAGTATCATTGCAAAATAAATTTTTTAAATTATTTCAATATCTTTGAATAATACTGGAATTATTGTACCTCACAATAAAAATAAACCTAATTTCTCATTATAATTTTTCTTTTGGAAAGAAATAGTTGAAACTTTTAAAATAAGAACAGATTCAGTGATATGTATGGAAAGAGATCAACCATTTATTTATTTTCCATGCCTACTTCAGAAATGGCATACAGACAGTATCCTGAAGCACACATTTTTCTCATACTTGTTCACTTACAATGAATGCAGACAGAAACTAAGCTCAAAATATTTTATATGTTCCTCTGCCACTTGTACTTAGGCTCAGCATTAAATTCTTACATTTTAAACTTGACCAATGCATTAAGTTTAATTTTACTAAAGAAACTTAAAAAAATAAATAAAGAAATAGAATATTTAAAAAAAAAAAAAAAAAAAAAAAATAAAAATGTTTCCTTGTGCGTGCAAATAATAATTATTGTGCCTCAGGACATCTATCATTAAAAACTTTCTTTTATTTCTTTACACACCGCTGCAATTTAAATTCACCAAACAAAGCACTGAACAATCACCGGCATGAACAACATTTTAAATGTATGGAACAATGCACATGCATGTTCACACAGTCATAATCCTCACACAGCCACACACACGTTCACACGTCATGTTTCAGTCACTCCACAATCTTTAACAAAATATTTACAACACTAGTACATTACTGCACCAAAATAGTTTTATTTATCTTTTACACTTTGCATTGCTCTTTTGGTGCAAATTATTCAAGAGATGCTTTAACTTTACTTCTTCATGTATAGAACCACTTAGTTTCTTCTGGTCTTATTTACAAAAAAAAATATATATATTTAGAAAAAATAAACTTGCAAGGAAATACCAGCTTTTTAACAAAGTGAATGTATACATGATAGTACTGCTTATAAATGAACACTGGTGAAACTATATGGGAATGTAACAAAAACCATACATACACTAAAACTTCGGAAGACCAATCATTTGCCCATTAAACTGAATGAGCTACAATCTGAATAGGTACCATGACTGTGACAAAAATTAATAGGTACCAAGGTGCATGCCTACACAGATTTTAAAATAAAACTTATCTACCACATTATTAATACAGGGAAGCACCTAAAGAACTTATCACAACAGGACGGCTATAGGATGTCTTTGCAAAAGACAATAAATATATCCATCATAACTTTTGATGTAAATATGAGCCAGCTGGAAAGAATATATCCTTTCACACAACTGAGTTTATCAGCTAATGGCTCGCATAATAAAGATGGACAAAATAATCACATGTAGAAGAAAAACAGATGTGTCTACCACTACGTAAACATTACTTCCAAAACAAAGGGAGGGTAAACCCTGTATATAAATGTTTCAAAAGTTGTGGCATTTTCACTGATTCATAAATTATATAGATTTTTTTTTAATATTATTTCTAAGCAGACTTTTCTTTATATATATTGCTGTTAATCAACAAGTCATTTTTCACACAAAGAAATATTCAAATGTTATCACAACGGTTCCTTCTGTTTCATATAGAAACAATATTCTTTCACAATCCTATGCAAAAGTTACATAATAACAGCTACAGTACTTTGTTGTTATTTTTTAATGTATTTGATGACAAAATCAATAAAGCTTCTTCAGGCATTAAAAAATAAATCTTGATTACAAAAATCAAAATGAAATAGAAAAGGTGTGTAATACACTCAGATTACATTAAATGAGTTAGATGCACTTGAAATAAAAAATACTTTTCCTATAATTATAGACATTTTCCCCAGAGAGCATCCTATAAACATCCTGCTAGAAATACAGCATGTTGAAAGCTTTAAGTGCATTCAGATCCTTAAAGGGTTACTAACACAAATTTGCTAGTAAAAAAAGAAAGCCAAAGACTGATTGCATGTTTGTTATGCAACATCTGGCTTTGCAGCAGCAGCAAGAATTTCCTCAAAAGACTGCTCCAAGCAGTGTTTCAGTTCTGCATAGCTCACAACCAATACACTCTGTTCATCTCGTGACATCAGACAAATCTGAAACAACAGAAAGCTTGCAGTTTCCTGATAGCTGCCAAACAAAATTGATTTAATTACCTACACAGGCACAATCATTCTGCTTCAAATGACTTTTTCTGCAGTAATATGATAATAGTTACAGTGAAAATGCTTTTCCTATCCTCCTCATTTTCATTGTTCTGTAGTATTTTATTTCTAAAGACTAAGTTTACCTTTTCACCAAGAATGTAACTGAAACTAAAACATATTTAAAAAAAAATATATGTCTATAAATGGAAACAAAAAATATTTTCATGTTTTTAACGTCTTAGTATTGATAAAATTCCTGTTAGGCTATATTGCTGCACCAATTTGCTACCTTTGTCAAATGTTCAATCCAACTTGGATGATCCTGTTTAATCTTAGCAGAGGCTAACATAATGTGTACCATTGAAAACTGCTCCAAACAGAACACTATGATAATTAACAAAGTGATGCAGCATTGTGTACAAAACAATTTTAATAACACATGAAAATACAATTTTTAAAGAAAATACAGGACCAATCAGAAATGTGTATTTGCTGCTTCCATACTTTTGGAAAGACTTAAGGTAAGCATTAGACTGAAGCAATGAGATCAATTCAAATCGTATTAGCTTTTTAGTGTAGTTATTTCACTTACACCTGGTTTTGCAAATTAACAACAGTACATTTCTTTCAGGGTTTCAGGAGGGGATTGTTGTAGAAAAAGAATCCAGATAAATATTACACCACAAACAAATTGACTGACAAAGCTGGCTTAGCTGTAAATGGAGAATCTCAATGTAAATGCCAAAATTTTAAGATCACCATTCATGAGACCATCAGCAGGGAATCATTCCATGAGGCTGAGATAAAAACTAACTTTATTTCCACTTTTGATTCTATTTTTTTTTTTAAATCAAGTAAAGCAATGAGTATACTCATCAAACTCACTACTCCCCAGATAAATTATTACACACCTGGCTGTCTTACAAAGAAAAATCACTAAAAATCTGTGTTATCAATAGTGAAACCTCATTTCTTTCCCTACAGTTTAGGAAAAAGAATCAATACAAAATTAATATGGAATTGACAAAATAAACCTGTCACTTACCAAATGCAGGAGAGCTGTTAAGACAAAAATGCAACTGAAACACAAAACTCATGATAATTTGGGTGACATCTCTAGGAAGAGAAAGAAGCACAATTGTAAGCTAACTGGTATGCCCACAGTTAAGCTTGCCATAAAACAAAAGAAGAACATTGTTGACCATTTGGTACAAAAGAGGGTGGTAGGAAATGGCAAAGCTACTAACAAAGTCAATAATTCCAAAATAAATAAATCAAGAAATATAAATATTCTTCTGATGATTCTGACAGTGAATCAAATACTGAGGTCACAGGAGTGGGAGCTGGCATGGGAAGCAGTACATATAGAAAACTTCCCTCTTTATCTGGCATCAGTACTTCAGTTACAACCCTTTACACCAGCCCACCTGCTTCCATTGTCAATACATCAACCTAATGGTAAATCAGCTGTCGGGGGAAATAAATAAGGCTCCCCCATGGTTTTGTTCACTGTGTCTTAGGGATGATAGTATGTGGGAGATGGGCAAAACGATTAGGGAGTTGCGTGAAAGGATCAGGGTTCTTGAGGTTCATCCTGTGGAGGCTCAGCCTCTGCAGGCGTGGTCTGTGGTGGCCTCGCCTGTGGAGGTTCAGCCTGTGGAGGCTTAGACTGCACAGGCACAGCCTGTGGGGGCTGAGGTTGTCGAGGCTCAAGCTGTAGAGGCAAAAAGTAGAGATAGTGGGTTGGAGGAAGTTGATAAGGATGGGTGGGAGCTGGTAACAGGTCGTAGGAAAATCATGGTTAACAGGATGAACAAGCCAGACACTTCAGTAATTGTGGGAAAAAATAGGTTTGACCTGTTGCCAGAGTCAGGAGGAGAAGAGCCTCATGTAGACGTAGGAGTAGGAGTAGGTAAGATGCAGCAGACCTTTAGGAATAAGGGCGTGCAGGGCTAGAATAGGAAAAAAATGGTAGTAGCCATGGGAGAGGTGTAGGCCCTCTTCTGCAGGATCAGTTAGGTACAGGATATCAGGTCACAAGTTTTTTCAAACCTAGTGCAACATTAGGCCAGGTAATAGAGGATATAGGTTCCCTTTGTAGGAGTTTCACTAAGGATGATAGAGTAGTGATAGTGGGAGGTGTGGGAAATAGTATTGATAGAAACGCGAGTTATAGTATAGAGAGTGACCTGAGGAAGGTGGTGAAGGAGGCACAGCATACCAGGGTGGAGCTCATGCAGGTCCTAAGTCGCCATGACCTGCCACAATTGAACTATGCTGTGAGGCGGGTTAATGTGGAAACGGAAGTGCTACTTGGGAAAGGCATTAGTTCTGTGTTGGGGGTTGTGCCTGTGAACACTATTGGTAGGTGGGGTTTCACTAGGCATGGCCTACACCTAAATAGAAGGGGGAAGGGAGTACTTTCTGAGTTGTTAGCTAAAGCAGTGAGGGAGCCCCTTTCCAGTGATGATGGGGTCAGGACTGTGCCTTTTTTTAGGTTAGGTGCTGCTGGTGAAGGGACAGAAATAGATTATCAAAGTGATACTGATTGCAGATTCGTGATGGGGAAAGTCACAGATATTAAAGAAATAGATGAAATGGCTGAAACAATAACTGACTGCGGTAAAAGTGGGAAATGAGGAGATAAATTCTGAAAATGTAAAGCCAGTAGTAAGGGTGTTAATGGTAAACTGTAGAAGTATAATGAACAAAGTAATCGAATTTGCAAACTTAATAGAGATGCACGAACCACAAGTAATAATTGGGGTAGAGAGTTGGTTAAAAGAAGTAAGTACTAGACAGTGAGGTTTTTCCTGATGGTTACAGAGTGTACCGCAGAGATAGAGGAGCAATTGGTGGAGGAGTCTTCATACTAGTTAGCAAAAACTACCACAGTTCACTGGCGTTCATAGATCAAGACCATGAGTTACTTGGGGTAGATTTCTGGGGTAATAAAAAAGAAAAATCAGAGTGTTGGCTGTCTTACCGCAGTGGAAGAATGACAGAAGAGGATGAGGCTCTTGGGGAGAAATTAAATTCATACTCAGATTTCAGAGGTGAGAATAGAATGATCATCATCGGCGGGGATTTAAATTTACCAGGTGTAAACTGGGAAGGGAATAAGATAAATAACACAAGGGAACAAAGATTTGCAAATATCTTAATAAGGGAAGGAGGATTTACACAAGTGGTTGAGCAAAACACTAGGGGACAAAATATTTTGGATATATTTCTAATTAAGCCTGATGAAAACCTTTTGAGGTATCAAGTAACTGAAGGAATAAGTGATCATGAAGCAGTTCTGATGGATATTAGAGGATTCAGTAAACCAGCAGCCAAAATTGAAGGGGGAAATAGGTACAATTATAAAAAGGCACAGGTTTCAAATTTGAAGGAGATATTTCAGAGAACAATTCAGCAAATGGAAGGAAGGCTCAGGTACAGTAGAGTCAAGGTGGGAAGAGTTCAAGGAGATAATAAGAAAGGGGGAAGAAAAATTTATTCCAAAGCAGAAAATAAAGAGAAGTAGAGAACCTATGTACTATAATAGGGAAGTGAGGAGGTTAAAGAGGTTGGTAAGAAAAGAACATAACAGAGTTAAGAGACAGCAGGGTAGTAAGGGAATATTTAAAACAACTAAACAAGGACTTAATAACAGCAAAGAAAATGGCTAAAGATGGGTTTATGAAGAGTATTGTCAGTGCAGGAGGACCATTGACTGATGCATCTAGAAATTTCTATGGCTATATCAGGAAACTGAGGGGAAGGGAGGGTGTAGAGACACTTATAGATAAGGATGGAGAAGAAGTTACTGACGATTTGAAAAAGGCAGAGATTTTAAGTAACTGGTTCAGTGAAAGCATTAGGGACAATGAATCAGAAACAGGAGGGTCTAATTCGGAGAACGAGCTTAACAACACAATTAGAAATGACGATAGTAAAAAATTTGATATCCATCCTGAGGAAATCATGAAGGAAATAAGAAAGCTGAAAAAAACATAAAGGGGCTGATGAAGATAATATTACTACAGATATCTTAAAGATAGCCGGATGTGACATTGTACCTTATCTTGAAATATTATTTAAATTGAGTCTAGACACTTGCTGCTTACCACAGGACTGGAAAAGTGCAATAGTAGTACCGGTACATAAGGGAGGGGTAGAGAAATAGAGTTGAGAATTACAGGCCAATCAGTTTGACATCAGTGGTAGGTAAATTAATGGAAAGATTGATATGCAACCACATCAGAAATATATGTGAGGAACGTAAGTGGTTTTCAAGCAGGCAACATGGTTTCAGGCAAGGATATTCATGCGAATCTCAGTTGGTGGGATATATGCAAGATATTTCAGATGAAATGGACAAGGGAGGCCAAATTGATAGTGTAGCACTAGATCTGTCTAAGGCGTTTGACAGAGTAAGCCATAAAATGGTAGTAAATAAGGTAAAAACCATTGGAGTGGATAAGAAAGTCATTTGCTGGGTAGAAGAATTTTTAAAAGGTAGAAAACAGAAAGTTAGGGTAGGAAATGTAGTATCAAAAGAAGTGGAAGTAAAAATGGGTGTGCCACAGGGTAGCGTATTGGGACCATTGCTATTCATTATTCTAATGAATAATTGTGTTGATTGTTTACTATCTGAAATTAGATTGTTTGCAGATGACATAATGCTGTATAAAAGAATCAAAACGATAGAGGATTGTAAACAGTTGCAGGGTGATCTGGACAGGATATCTAATTGGGTTGGTAAACATGGAATGAAGATAAATGCAAAGAAGAGTCAGCTTATTAGATACACAAATAAAAAACAAAAGGTTAATTATGAATATAAGGTGGGGAAAGAATTGCTTGCTGAAGACTTGAAATGTAAATATCTTGGAATTACTTTTGATAACAAACTTAACTGGGCAGGACACATAGGACAGGTGGTAGGAAAAGGTTTCAAAGTTCTGCACTTGTTGGAGAGAGTGATGAGGGGATGTACGAGAGAAGTCAAGGAATTGGGTTACAAAACATTTGGTCAGACCATTGCTCGAATATGGTAGTGTAGTATGGGACCCTCATTTTACTGTATCAAATACAGGAGTTGGAGAGGGTGCAAAAAAGGGCTGCTAGATTTGTTTCTGGAAATTATCGCAGAATGCAATCAGTGACGGATATGATAAAGGAGCTGGAATGGGATTCATTGCAAGACAGGAGGAGGATGAGGAGGGTCATGGGAGTGTACAGGGCATATACTGGAGATGAGGCATGGAAAGATATTGCAATAGGTATGAAAAGTAGTGCATGGAAGGGAAAAGATGACCATGACCACAAGCTGGCACTCGATTTCAGGCACAAGGGTGTGGGAAGATTCTCTTTTTTAGGTAAGGGTGTCAGGGATTGGAATGAGTTACCAAGAGAAATGATGAATAATTTACCGAAAACTTTGAAAGAATTTAAAGATAAAATTTGTAGAGGGCAAATGTAGGTAGGTGCAGGATAGGGGGAAGATGGTGTAGGGAAATTGCCACCGGAGCCTGTGCTCCATTGCAATTAAATTAAATTAAATTAAAATCAGAATAAAAGGTCACAGACTGAAATTCATTCCCAAATCTAGACTCCAAGTTGCTGCTGCTACAACTCCCCCAACCCTTGGAGTTCTCTATAAAACCATGTGCAAACAGGTAGAAATTGGTTTTTCCAAACCTCAATCTAAGATAATTCTGCCTCTCACTTCTTGTAAATGTATCACTTGCACATATATTTCATAGCTTCCTCTTTTTCCATAAATTACAGATATTTCTTTAATTTTCAGTTTATCACAGTTTATTTGCATTTCACATTTCCAACAAAACTGGTTTCTCCCTTTGTGGTCCCCATACTATTTTCACTTTGAACCAAACATTTCATTCATGTGGCATATTTCGTTGTGAGTACATCCAGCGATCTGTACCAAGTACTTCATTCTCTTCCCTACGCGACTAAGAAATTATCCCAAATGTAGTGTTTTTTGTCTTTATTTCCCATCAGAATGATTCTTTACTCAAAAAGGAATGTAAAACTCAGTGGACAAAAGCCTGTTACAAACAAGAGAAGTAAAATTTTACTTTTCACATCTTTTGGGCAGAACATTTTCATTTGTGTATCAAAATTCAAAACAGTTTGTTCAAGCATTATATGCATATTTTTTCTAAAGCAGATCTGTGAGAGTCAAAATGTGTTATATTTTTAAAACCATGTTTTTCCAAACATTAAAACACCTTTTGCCAATACTAATAAATTCTGGTCATCTAATAAGAAATACTAATAAGCATTACTTCAAAACTAATGTTGGTGACTGTGTGAAATAATCTTTACCTACAGTAAGAAGGAAACCACATTAAATTATGTGCATTTAAGATTTCTGTTAAATAATGAATTGGGGAACTATTAATGACCTATTTAAAACTAATCAACTGTGTTTAAAATTTGTGCCTGTGTCTATATGTCTGACGCAAAAGACTGCAGTCCTGGGAATGTTTTATTTTGATGTGAACTCTGAGAGCTAAGAAATTTAAGATAAAAGAGACCACAAATTTTTATCCATTTTACAATGAACATGTTTCATACAAAAACGACTGGGGAGATTTTGATGGGATATCGATGATCAAATGATGTACAGCCCATACTCATCTTGATATGAAGTTGGAAAGCTGAGAAATTTTGGACAAAAATGTCCACATATTACCATTCATTTTTTGTTGAATACATTTCAAACAATAAGTACTGATTTGTTTTAATCAATTCTCGCAGTCAAATTGCTCATCGTGATAGGCATACAAATGGAATTGTATTATTCAGAGTTAAGTTTTTTCACCCTTGCTAATTGTGACAAGCGCACAAATGACATCATATTATTTGGAGGAGTTCCCTCCTCCCCTCCCTCTTGAAAATGTGTTAACTGTGACATGATTGGTTTTATCAGGACATTAACAGACCGGACAAATGAAGTTGTTGGCAAAAGCTAGTAACTGATATATTTACAAACAACATAAATTACTTCTTAAGTATAGCCCATTCTGAGTTGTTATTACAAAAATGACTATCAGAACACCATACTCTGGAAAGACATAACAATAGCTAGACTCCTCTATGAAAATAGTAACAAAACAAAAGCCAATTCTTTTGCTCATAAGCTCTTCATTTTCAACCACTACCAGCAATAATTAATTAAAAGTTTAACAGCACATAAAAACCATAATTATGACTTAATGAGTAATAATCTTTTTGCTAATAATATGTTGCTGGTTGCCTTTAGATTAAAAATTCCAGAAAGATCAATTGGTCCATAAACTGACATGGATATCTTCACATGATATCTTCAGTTCTCAACAATATCAGTCTTAAGCTGACTTGCAATTTGTCTTTTACCATCAAAATGGAAAGAATTTTAGTTACAGTTGTCTGCAACAATATCTTAAAATCAGTCAATGCCACACTGAACATACATTCCCTATTTTTTTAAAAATATTTTGTGTGTATCAACTAGCTGCATTTTTGCTTCAGTAATAAGCCTAAAATTTTATAATTTAATAATAGAGTAAAAAAAATCTTTTTGAAACAAATATGGTGACATACCTGCTTCTGAAGGATTCTTTCATGAATAGCATTTTTTTTCACAAGGTTGGTTTCTTCAATGTAAATGGAAACTTATTAAACAAATGAATAAGAATACAAATCCTGTTTCCATATAGTGAGTACCCCTTGAAATCTCTAAAATTATTGTTCTATCAATGAACTAAAATGATCAGAAAACATCTAAAATTTAACATCAGCAATGTCTGAAAAGTTCTAAGCTATCATATATGTTACTGTAATGATAATGTCAAAAAATATTGCTAGAAACTTATATATGTAGTCAAATGTTCAGATCATCCTGGTACATATTCGCCAAATGTAAGGGTGTGCCAACTGGCAAAGAAAAAAATCCACAAAGTCCAATAAATTTTAACACAAACCTTATCTGGTACACCTGCATCAAGTTTATTTAGACACTGGACCACGTGAGCCATATCCAACCAAGGTCGCCCATCTTCAGTCACTTGATGGTATAAGTAGTCACGAAATAATTTCAGCATGTAGCGATCACCTGTTTCTGCCCACGTCGGATCCATATTAAGTCTGGAAAACAGCAGAGCATGACACAGCTTCAATATAAATCTTAGTTAGCTGAGATCTAGACAATTGATTTTTTAATATTTTTTTATGTGTACATTTTTGCATTAAATGACAAGAAAGAAAAATTTGGCAACTGAAACATGAGTTATTAAAACAGTAAAGACCATTTTAATGAATAATGCTAACATGAAAGTTATTAATAATAATAGTTTTGACAAACATATGAAAGTAAATAAATCAATTACCCAAAATTGTAGGTTAAAAAAAAAAAAAAGATGAATACAAATATGCAATATTTTGGGTAACCCCTCAATAAAGAAGGAGAGGGAATGCAACAGATGGCCAGTTCAATAGGCACACATG
Source organism: Vandiemenella viatica (assembly GCA_031002005.1). NCBI lineage: Eukaryota > Metazoa > Arthropoda > Insecta > Orthoptera > Morabidae > Vandiemenella > Vandiemenella viatica. Next base: position 46,207,420 of record JARYHS010008074.1, read on the forward strand.
CACCAGAGAGGTATTTAGTTCACACACACCTGTCAACCTGGCTGCCTGATTTATTTCCTCTCTTAAATGGCTATGGAGTCACCAAAAATATTATGAATGAGGGTGCATATTTTTAGTATTGTCACAGCTCTCATGGCTCCAACTTTAGCAAGTACAGTGGTCTCTCGCTTAACCGACCTTTACTTATCCGACATTCCGTGTTATCAGACTCATAACACACACACACACACACACACACACACACACACACACACACTGACGAAACTTAACTAAATTATAAAGTGCTGCCAAGCAAAACACTCACAGCTCAGACTGAAGCAGCAACTCCATGGTACAAACGAAGTAAGGAAAGAATAACAATTCTTTCTTGCAGTAATGCTACCGGAAACCTGAAGTTTAAACTTGCTATGATTGGGAAATCAAAGAACCCAAGAGCTTTCAAAAACGTTTCAAAACATGCTTTGCCAGTCAAATATTATAACCAAAAAAGTGCTCGGATGAGCTCAGAAATTTTTAAAGAATGGTTTTTTAGCAAATTTGTACAAAAGGTTGAACAATTTTCAAAGGAAAAGCACTGGCCAAGAAAAGTCATTTTACTATTAGATAATGCTCCCACTCATCCCAGTGAAAATGAACTGCGAGATGGAGAAATAAGATTCCTGCCGCCAAATGTTACACCTATTTGTCAGCCAATGGACCAAGGAGTGTTGGAGGCGTTAAAAAAAAAACTGTAGAGAGTTTTTGTCATCTTTGATTGACACTATTGACCAAGGAGAAGATATGATTGCAAAATTGCATCAAATAAATCTGAAAGACTTGGCTTACATTTTGGCACAGTGTTGGGAAAACGTTGGGACAGGTATAATTGCAAAATCATGGAAAAGTTTGTTACGTGAGGAGACAGAGATATTATGGCAATGAAGTATGTTGCCTCTGTTGAAACAAATTCCTGGACGTGTAGATGCAACTGATGAGGACCTTAATGTGTGGCTTGTCCTTGATCTGTATGAAATCACTGACAAAGACATTGTCAGCGTTGTTAACAACAGTGAGAAGGAAACAGAAGAGGAAGAAGAAGAAAACATAGTTGATAAGGTGTCAAAATAACACACAATAAAGCATTGAAAGCCCTTGAAACAGCACTGAAATACATGGAGCAACAAGAAGAAACCTCCAGCACTGAAGTGTTATTTCTACAGAGAATGCATGACATGGCGGTGAGAAAAAGACACTCAGCAGGCAAGCAAAAGTCTATTACAAACTTTTTTTAAAACAAAATTGAATATATGTCAACCTCTTTTAAGCTTTTTAACTGTATTGCACAATTAAAGTTATTACTGTATCAGCTTTATCAATAATAAGACACCACCAACTATTTACGATATTGTTGTTTCCTCTTTCTCTATTAACCGACATTCTAGTTAATCCGACATTCCCGCGGCCTGTTTGCGTTGGATAAGCGAGACTCTACTGTAATGGTTTCACTTCCTTTCCTTGATTTAATGTAATATTATCTGCATTTTGAAAACAAAATATAATTTTAAAGCCCTATAAGGAGAGTAATGAGTTATCAGACAAGGTTATTTGACAATTAGCCATGTTTATAAATAATTCTTTGACATCTAGTATCTTCAGGGGAAGCAAGACTTATGAGGCTAATATATTAGCCTATCCTTTTAAAAAACTGTTCTCTCATACCTAGTGTTGTAAAAAAACAGTTTTTTTTCTGACGTGAAAAAAAAACATGAAAAAAAAACTGTGAAAAAAACATGTTTTTTTCTGGGACATTTTTTTTTTCATAACTACTAAATTTCAAATTTTTTAAGGCATTTATCATTTAATACGACTGTTTTAGAGTTTATACTAAGTACTTATCTTACTTTTAAATCTACTATATCTTTCTGGTTCAGTAGAAAAAAAATTACAAAAATATTGGTAACATCGACTGAAGTTTTCTTTTACGAAAGGGGACTTCCCGAAAAAGCTAGGTTGCGTGAGAAGGAATCCCCGTTCGGCCGAACCCCATTGTTTGGATTGATACTCGCTATTTGAACTAGTGCTGCCAGGCCCTACAAATTTATCTGTAGACCTACGAATCTTTTCAAAAAATTAGGAAATTTAACTACGGTTTTTTGCCTCTTTTTATTACTTGTTGTGCTTTCCTTATATTCGTATACTTGTTAAACTCGCAGCATATAGTGATACTACGTCATTGTCAGTAATTATTAATAATTTCCTTGCAACCGTTGGCGTAAACCAACGATTGAAAACAAATAAAGCGCCTATTTTGTATGATAATAGATTTAAATTCAAACTTAAGAGACCATAATATGGAACTATCGGCGCAGTCTTCATTCACAGTGTGTACTTTGCTCTCAATTTAAAATTGCAATCTCAAAAGCTTTTGCATGCAATAGAAGAACAACCAGTAAAAGAAAATGTAACTATTTCTGAAGTTATGGATCTAGAGGGGACTGAAGAAGAAACAGAAAATTCCGACTCCGACCGAACTAGTGTTGGTAGTACTGATACGAGTGAATGTGGTACCGACATAGAGAATGAATAAAAAATTATGTTACCTATATAGATACATTTATGAATCATTATGTAAGATATTATATGATTTAGTAAGGTTTAAAACACATGTAAAATGTAAGTTCCATAAATAAATCTATAATTTATCAAATATATAGTTTTCTGAAAAAAAAAACCAAATTTAGAAAAAAAACGAGGGTGCTAGGTTTTTTTCATGTTTTTTTTTTCAACAAATCTGAAAAAAAAAACATTGTTTTTTTTCAGTTTGCAACACTACTCATACCTAATACACCCCATTTCCAAAAACAAAGCTATGAGGATTGATTAACTCTTATAAAGAGAAGGTATGGTCTGGAAATTGCAGTTTTGGCACATTTTGTATTGTGATAGTCTGTGTAACACACAAATACATATTTATACACTAGAGCATCCTACGCAGCCAATTCTGAGAGAAATACGTGGAAAGTTTTGAAAGCTGTTTATAACATTAATTCACTTTTTGTCATCAAATTGCTCAAACTCCTCACACCAGTAAGTGATTATTTTATCTTCACGTCACAACATTTAGAGTCTTCTGAAACAGTTGTTCTCTATCAACTTTAGTTCAGAAATTGTAGCTGAAGGCTGTCCTGCAGTAACATCATTTTTTTAGATTTCATCAGAGCTGCATTCTTTAACATTAGTTTTAACATCTGGCTTGTGCTTAGATTCATAATAATCTAATCTTCAACCCCGAAGTATGACTTAAAAACATGTCAGTCGTTTAATACAAGGTGAATATTGACACTTCCAAACACTGCCAATGCCAACAATGGACCAAAGTAAGAATATATACTGTTTTGTATTGGCATTGGTTAAAAAAACCTATATCCCTTCTTGTGTAAGGTTGCCTCACACACTTAGCCTATACTTTTTATTAAGGAGCATCCATTTTCTTTTGTTGTCAGGTTAAAACTATAGAAAACAAATGGAAAAATTTAAAATGAAGCACTGTTTTTATTTTTTAAACTTTTATTCAGTATATAATTTTTCATGGGAAATAAAATTGTAATTTTTGTAAACTGAGAAATTAAAATAATAATTGAAAACAGCTTTTTAGAAAATGATCAAAATATGATGTCAGTACGTTACCATTTAAGTCATTTAGAATGGATTAATGAAGGAAAATTAATTATAGTATATAAATCTTTCCATACATTTCTTTTAGGACTAATTGAGTAATATTTTAATGTGTAAACGTTTTACACACATTCTACAACCATTTGAAGCCCATTGCTAAGCTAAAATTGTCAGAACAGTGCCTCTCCTTAACAGTATGAGAAATCAACTACTCGCCAAGGGTGGAAGAGCTGGTAGTAGTCTATGCTACCATTTCCCCCTGTGGTTTGAACAGCCCCTACAGGTAATTGTATCAGATGTGTGATCAATGGAATGCGGAAGAAAAAGGAAGTGACAATACACATATGAAAATGCCAACATGATATAGGAAAATATGAATTGCATTGTATTATGATTATATTCACTTTGTCCAGGTCATTAGAGGTGGTGAGGGACTGGTGGCAAGGAATGCTAAGCAATTTAGCCATGGTCTTTTGAAGGAATCATACTGGCATTCACCTGGAATGATTTTGGGAATCTGTAGAAAACTAAAACCTGTATGGCTCAGAAGGGATTCAAACCAGCATCCTCCCAAATGTGAGTCCAAAATGTTACTACTCACCCACCAAATTCAGCGCAGTGAACTTGAAACTCTTTCCCCATGGGTCACCAACTGGTACAAGGAGAAATTCGAGGATAGAGCACTGGGAGGGGCTGTTCTAAACCCCAAAAGTGTTGTTGATACATTTGTTGTGTGGCCCTATGGCAGCAGAGCTCTGAATAAATTCCTGGAACACCTTAATGGAATTTATCCAAACATGCTTTTATCCATGAAATTAGAGAAAAATAGAGGGCTTCCTTTCTAGATATCCTTATTAGGCAAAGTCCTGACTGAACCAGCATAAGGTGTGCATCACAAACCAACACACACTGGCCACTACTTAAATACTATTAGCTACCACTCAAAGGAGTGCTATGTTATCCACTATGGTGCACAAGGCAAGAGAAATTTACCATGCAGTAACTCCAGCATCTCAGACAAAAACTCAGGCAGAATGGCTACTCTTGACATTAAATGGAGAGGGCACTTTGGGCAAAGGAAAGAAACAATTAACACAGCAGGGAAGCTTCCAAAGGCTTTGGCTTTTGTTTCATATGCAAGACACTGTTTTGCGAGGATAACTTATGATATTGGTCCGTCAAAGAATGAAGAGTAACTTCTGAACACAGGCACACTATCAGTAAGTGCAACCTTTGTCTGTTACAAATGGAAAAATCCGCAGTCACAAAACATGTCACTGACATTGGCCAGAAAATGCACTTTTAAAATATGAAGTTGCTGCTGGAGACCCCCTACTTTTGGGAATCTATCATAAAAGAAGCTGTAAAAATATAACCTAGCATCAATACTATTAACACAGGTACAGGAGTATAATTGTGTGATGCATGGAAACCAGCACTTTCAATCCCAGATGGGAGCACAGCAAGTTTAAGGCTGAATTGGTGATGAAATTAGCACAAGCATAGCTGTGGATAACAATGGATCGAACGTGAAGAGCCACAAAGCCCATTGGTTGGCTGGCAGCATATTGCATATAAAGACTCCCGGTGGCAACAGCAAATATGCTCATCCATCCCGGTAACTAATAGTGCACTTACAGACTTTTCAAATAGCATGTACCTGACAAAGATAATACAACAATGGATGACACCATCTAGTAGGAAGCCTGTGGAGACTATATTGTGTCTAAGTATTCATACCATAAATGATTGAAGTTGTAAATGAAATAACTATTTAAATTTAAATACATAAATCTGTAAAGAATATACAATCCTTACTCGGGGCGTTCGTTCACAGTGCCCAATTTAACAAGAAGTCTGCATAATCGACCATTTTCCATTTCCTTGGCCAACTCGTTCTCCAGCATATCAGCTCGCACCTGCATTGCATCCAGCTGAGTGTAGAAACGTGCCCCTATCATTGGCATTAGATCTGTTACATTTCTTGGTTGCTGCTGCTGTTGATTCGTCAGCAAGTACCTTATTATCGAGAAAAAAAAAACACAGTAAAATTATCCAGTCATAAAACAATGACAATAAATTTTCTTAACTTAAACAATAGAAGTTAATTACTGCTAATCATTCAAAAAACCTCAATTATTTACCAGGCACAAATGACTGAGCCACTAGTTGGCCAGTCCTAACTTTGCCACAATGGCAAATAAATAAAAAACTGGTGCATATATCACATTGCAAATACACAAGAAGTGCACCTCACTAGATTATCAGAGGAACTATATTACAGAGTACTGCATTAAGTCTTAGTCTGTAATTTGTGTTTAGAGCTTTATAACAGAGAACAGCTTGAACAAAATTATCTGATAACTATTCTTACAATCAGAATGTGAGACATGTCAGCAAAATAAAATTTTATTTGTTTGGTTCAAATAAAGAACTATTTTAACTTTTTTTTTTTCTCCCTATAGTGTCCATTACTTGATCAACTTAGGTATACTACCCCTTCCGCGACAGGACCTTGTACAGTTTTTGCATTATACTTGCCATTCATCACCGTTTTCCAGCCTGCACTCTTCTACCCCCTCCCTCACTTCCTGCCATGATGTATTTCCCCCACCATGAGCCACCGAAATTGTGGCTCACACAGTTGGCTGCCAGCAGCGCTTGCGTGCAGCCATCTCACTTTCTACTGAGGAAGAGCCATGCTCGAAAATTTTTATTCTTTGTGTGTTCGTGTTTTTTTCATGTACCAACGCCGCTGGAATCCCCTTCTTTGGTAACGGTGGTTTTTTATCCTATCCAATATTCAGAACTATTTTATTATATAGATATTACAGTAGTAAGTTGTTGTTGATCATATTACTGTTATTTTTATAGATTTAAATTACTATTATTATTACTGTAGTATTTAGTGAATATGTATCATATACTTTTGTAATCAAAAGTTTATTGTAATTGAAATAGGAAATATATGTTTCACATTTAACCCAGGAACTTTACAAAGACTATTAGATTTCATGTTGAAACTTGTAACTTTGCAAAGGTATGGAAATGTTAAGAGAATGGGAGAACATGGAATACCAGGTAACGTGAAATGAAGGTATGTAAATGGCCCAGATAATTACAAGTGATATATGGTCAGAGGAGTGGAGGACAGGATAAGATTGTTATGGAAAGAGAGAGCAAAAGTAAGAGGCTTGTATGTTAAGTTGAACCAACCAGAGGCACAAAACTGTGGTTGATCAGCTCAGGGTGACAGTCTAAAATCTAAGCACCTGAGATATACCATAAACAGAAGCATTGCCACAAAATGAATTGCCTAAAGCAATGCGAGTTGAGCCTCATGCAATTAGGGTTCTGTACTTTAATGACCTAAACACACATCACACATGATTATGGGTCATAACTTACCAAGTATATTAGATGTTACTGGTTTTAGTGTTTAGATAAAGGATGACTTCATTTTTTTTGTGTTGTCATTTAAATACAGGATATGGTCAACAATGCGCAAAAATTTAAAGTTCCTATGTAACATCATTTTTGAGATGTGACCACAAAAATGGACCAAAACAGTTGGTGACCATTCAATAGTTATTTTCCAGTGAAAAAGTCTTTGTTCTCTACTGGAGGAACTCTGAACTAATCTATAACCCACCTGCTGGGTAGAACAAAAAATATATTTATATTTTTACCCCATTACTTTTGTCAACATAATTTTACAAGATTTTAAATACAATAATTGTATTTGGGCCATCAAAACAAATAATGTGCAAATTTTTCCTTATAATGCAGAGACTGATGATGGATGGATGTATAAACGGATAACATTAGGACTGTTTTCCTCTGCTTACAGAACCCTAAAAAATGATGGATTTTTTCCGAGTGAGTTGAGTTTGATTAAGGTTAATAATCTGATATCACATTGATTAGTACAGTGGAAATTATGAATGTGGAGGGATGTCCCTCCCCTAACACCTAGATAATATAAATATCAGCTGTGAAGACAAAATAAAAAATTTGGTAGGGAACCTGTTCACACAATACATCCAGATATATTTACATAGGGCAGCCAGGATAGAGAATATACATGTAAGAAAAAAATACAACAAAACAAATTTCTTGGATAACCTTTTAGTCACGGGAATAATTATATTTTTAATGATGACTCTGCACCCTACGCAGGAGTATGGTACCATCACTTTGCATACGCTGCATTTCATTCTCCTCATTTCCTTATACAATTATCATTACACCTCCTTTCCCACTTTCTAAATGACTTGGATAGACAAAAACTATAATGTATTTCAGCAAGAAAAAGGAGGCAAATATGTCAAAAACTATCAATTATCTAACTTATTAAAAACACAACTTACATGATGAGGTTACGAAGGTCTGAAGAGTAGGTTCGAGTCACAAGATCCAATGAGGTTTGGATGTTCTCACGTTGTACAAGACATGAGGGATCTACATGCCAGTGCTAGCACAACTTTCCCCAATGCAGTCAAATCTTCTTGCTGTTGGTAACAAGAAAATTAAATCATTTAAAGCATATGCCAATCAGTAACGCAATGATAAAAGTACGCCCTAACCATAAACTCTGAATAGCACTGGAAGATTTAACGATATTATATTTATCAAAACTTTTTACTACACTAATGAAATCTCACAAATTAATATTAAAACTGACAGTAATAATTAAAAGGAAAATGGTTTTTAAGCAATTAAAATAACAAAAGATAGACAAAGAAAACCTGTCACCACAAACGAAGGCACAAAGCCAAACACACAAAAGATAGGTGATGAACATATTTCACAATATTTCAGTTTACAACCTTAATGAAACTAGGAAAAAGGAAGTGGCTTTCAGCAATATAAATGACAAGGAAAGACAAGTCGAAGGCTGCGAAGAGAGAAAAACATATATGATGTACACAAAAATACACAATATTGCACACCTCCTGAACCACATGACTCGTTCCCAACAACATGAATAAGGTGTAAAACGGAAATATTGGGTATTATAGTGTACATAATATATGTTTTTCTCTCGTCACAGCCTCTAACTTTGGTTTGTGATTAGTCATTTTCCTTTCCTTGTCATTCATATAGTTTAAACCTTAGTCACATTCAAAGTCAAGCCAAAAGGCAAGAAGATCAGGCATCAATGCACTGAGACTTCCAAGTCGATGAGGCAGGTCGTAGTATGTGCGTATACCTGATACTCTTGCCGTATGGTTCATCTCTATACATAAATTGTGAAAAATTTTCATCTCCATTTTTTTTATTAGTCTACTTTATTTGTGTTCATCACTGACCAGCTGCCTTCAACTGTGGTAAAGAAGAGGTTTACGCAGGAAGGGACCATACTGGTATCTAGGCCGGAGGGAAAGGTTTCTTTTTTTATATAAGTTCACATGAAACCTTTCATGTGACTCCGATATCATAGATGATATTATACGATCCTGACCCACAGGGCAAATGACCTTCGCAACTTTCTTAATAATCCTTGATGTCTTCAATATCTTGAACTTCACATGGACCTACTCTCACTCCCAGGCCACTTTCCTGGGTGTTGATTTCTTCCACCTAATAGCCACCTTGCCTTTTCTGTACACTAACTTGTAACAGTACCTCCATTCTGACAGGCTGCCATCCCATCACACTAAATGCTTCTTTCCCTAGAGCCTTGGCATTTCCGGGAGTCACATATGCTCCAGCAGTTCTGATATCCTGCAACCACCCACCAGATTTAGTACACAAACCACTTTTGCATGTCACATCACAACACGCCACAGACTATTACCCATCCTAAACCCTCAAAAACCAAACATAGTTCAGTCCTCTTCACTCAGTACTTCCTAGGATTTCATTCCCCAACCAAATACTTCAGCTTGTTTCCTTTGAACCTATCCAGAAATGAAATCCCTCATCCCCAAAATCTTCCAGCTCCTCCTAGGACATGCTTAAATAGACCCCTTACCTCAGCCAACTCCCAGTCCTCAAAACAGGGTCTTCCGTATCCTACTAGACAGCCCCAAGGCTCTTTCCATGCAACAGATCCCACTGTAAAATGTGCATTGTACACCATGCCTCTACCATCTTTACCACCCACTCACTGAGGAATGTTTCCCCCTCATAGGACATGCCATATTATCTACCTGCAATTTCCGTCAAGCATCCTACATACCACCAATCCTCTACATGAGAATGGATGGTCACCAACAGACAGCATTCACCCAGAATCCAAACCGCCTAGTTTCTTTTCGTGCCATCAAGCTTGGAACCAACAATTTTAATTCTTGATTCACCATCTGAATTATCAGAAGCCTTCCAAACAGAAGCAGCTTCTTTAACTCGAAATGTGGTAACTGGCTTACTAGAACAAACTGTTTACCAGACAACCGCCAGGTCTTAACTTAAGATAACACCCAGTAATCTTCCTTCTTTTCCACCAATCCCAACCCAGTCTCTCTCTTCCAAATGAACCACTGTTCACTAGAGCTGATTTTTCAGTAGTGTGTAGTATCTATGAATTTTTATTAAAGTCTGTTTATTATTGATTCAAGCCAACTAGGAAGCACTGATAGACTTGGATCCTCATTTTTGTTCCCAATACCTCCTACCCCAGCAAATAACTTTTCCTTTCTCTTCTGTGAGATGGGTTTTTGACTTTTGGTGAAGAGGTCCAGCAATTAGCCATATTACAAAATTTGGAGCGATCTGCCAACATTAGTAATGGAAGCATTAAGCCATATGCTTCCTGTTGTTTTTAATTTATATTTATACACAACTTTATCTGAAATATATTTATTGCAGACTCCCTCACTTGTCTGACTTGTTCCCACAATATATTTTTTAACTTCACAGTGCTTGGGTTTATGCTTTTTAACAACCATCCGTACTTCTTGTCATGTTGATTTTCCTCCCATCACAGGCCACTGCCCAATGAGCTATGCATCCAGTTAGCTACCAGACTCCATCACCCCAGCTACCTCAATCTATTGTTGATGGACACCAAACAATGTGTCCACATTTTAACACAGTATTGCCTACAAAATGTGGTAAGACATGGTTATTCTCCTATTATTTGCCTTTGTCCAGTAATTAATTTATAATTTTCCATTTCTTCATTCACTATACCTCAGCTAATCAATGATGTATTCAAAAAATTCCTCTATTTGGCATATATCTAGTTAATGCATCCATAACTTCATCTATCCCACATCAACCATGAGTTTATAAACCATAATAATACTAATAAATTATATGAATAAATAATCAAAATATTCTTCTCCTCTTCACCTATTAATTTTGTTAGTTACATAATAACTGAATAAAGATCTGATTATACCTTTGATTTTAACATTATATCACTTTTCAGGATTTTCTATCACATGAAGCAAAACATTAAACTGTAACTTATTACCCAAACCAGAAAAACACTTAAATTACATAATTGAAAATAATAGATATAAATCTACATTATTAACTTGTTTACTATTTGCATATTCATTAATGACTAAAACCATAGGGTGTGATACATGATAAAAAACATTGACCCACCTTATTTCAGGCAAGTAAAAAAAAAAAACAACACACAAAATAGTGACTAGCTAGACAAGGACCTGATAATGGGGGATGAGATGCATCGGATTGCTTGCAGAGGGGTCAAATGACAAGACATCAGCAATGGCCAAGCAGCTGAGACGTAGCCTGGAACGTCCCACCAAAAGTATCTTGGTAGGGTCGAGGGTACGGCAGGCCAACCCAGCAGCATGGATCACCCTAAGGGCTGCTGTGAGTTGCATAATATAGTTCCATATAGTATTCTCAGGTAACTGCTGCCGCAGAAGAGCATTCTTCTGGTGGCTATATGGTCTTGGAGCAGATGGGTCTGCTGAGAATGGGTCACAGTAGCCATTCAGGGGCTCCACTTGTGTGAAGTGCTTTGTCATCAGTGTTTCCGCACCAGGATGGTAGTCATACACAAATATCATAGCTGTAAAATCAATTACAAAATAATAATTAGTAATTCTATATGCAAAAAGTGCCTATTGCATATGGTACTTAGAAACCATGAAAATTCTATAAAACAGTGTTTTCTAAATGAAAAGAATATCTAAAACGTTTACGGTCATATATAAACAAAATACAAACATGAAAAACAAAATTAATGAATTCACAAAGCAAAAAACTTCTCAGCAGCCTTCCAAAAAAATTCTACTTATCCTTCCTTATTCGACTATCACATTAAAAATTATATTCTTGATTACATTTATTTCTCCCCGATCTAAGAAGAAAATTTATTAAAGAGACAAAAATTCACTAAATGCTGTTACTATAGCCAAAAAAAAACTTATCAGTGTTAAATGACCTACCAATTTCAAAAGAAAGGATACATTCTGACAACTTTTTTTTTTTTTTTAAAGGTGTAATAGCAGATTGCCTTGCTATAGTATTCATTTGTAGTCACGAATGTGGGCATGGGGCAGAAGAGCTTATATCATAAAAGTTAGAAAAAAACTCAACAATTCTAAATTTGATGTATGTTGAGAGTGAAATGAAAGAAATTTATCATTTATACAGCCATCAAATGAGTTTTTACACATCACAATACTACAAGATAGTTCCATTCCAATATAAAAACAAAGTACAATCAAAGCTCTTTATGACAGAAATGTTACACCATCATCGCCAAAGAACTAGTTTTAGAATCAGTAGCAATTTAAATTAGAATAGAAGTTTTATTTGTAGAAACTAGATAAATTCTAGTAGATAAGTTGGTTATCTTTCTCCAGCCACAACACGTTTTGATTGAAATCAAACAATTATGATTACTTTTGCAACTGTTTTTAGATTTAAAAGAGTTAATAGAAAGGTTGACTTTTATAAAATTAAAAACAGCCATAACTTGTATCAATAAATTCATGACACAAGGACTAGGTTTAGCACAAATTTATTTTTTGTTACTCCTGAAAATTGGCTCAACCACAATTTTCCAACAAACCACATACAAATTTGACTTAAATTTGTTGAATACTAGGGATGCTCCTAAACCACCATTTGGATACTTCCCTTGTAAGAGACACCGTTGCAAAACGTGCAGTATGCGCCCATCAACCACTACATATTTTTATAAAAAAATTTATTATATTTTTATGTTTTTTACTATTTTTCAGTTATTATTTTTATTTCTCATTTTAATCTTTCTTGCAATTTATACTTGCAGTTACATTATCGTTGCTCCCCCCCATCCACCTCCGACGGTCAATTTTATTCTACGAGTGGCTGTGTCTAGCGCAAGTTCAGCCACCTACTTTCTACTTGACAAGGGTTTAACTCGAAATATTGTATAATTTTTGTGTGTTTGCATGCGTTTTTTTGTGTTGCTTCTGCCCTCTTCCCTTCAACTTTGGTGAGTGTTGGGTGTATTTCATCTGTCCTTTCCATATAAATATTGCCTCGTGGCATTTCTTTCCTTTCATTGTTACCTATAGAAAATATGAATCATCACATACACCAGACAAAATTGTTCAGAATAACAATCCCATAGAAGATGTACGTGATAATTTTGAGAAGGATAGGGAAAGTAAACCCATCAGTAACCACAGATGAAATCAGAAGGGCAGCAATAAATAAACAAACACAAGTGTACTTTACAAAGTTTCGTCATAAGCCTTAATAATTTTTAGGGCGATACATATTTAAAAGGGTATCAGGTGTGTGTGTACACATCTGATTCATTTGCAATTTATCATATTCCTGAACATAATTAAAGCTTATACCAAATTGTGTTTAATTGTTCGTCATCGCCCACCAACCTCAGTTTTTATGATGGGTTTACTTGTCCTTCCTTATTGTCACTGTCTAACAGAATTTTCAATTTCACAATTTAATCACTATTGTTGAGGGATAGTAATCAAGAAAATTACTCATTTCCAAATTTATCTACTCCCATAACACCAAACTAAAGTAAATAACAAAGAACTTATGGGTCTGCATGAAGCAGGGACATGATAAAATTGAAGCTACTTTTATATATCGGAACACATAAGGTTTTTTAAAAAGGAGGCAATCTACATGCAGAATCAAACATGGCTTACACTGCATTTCTCTTTTAATAACACATATAGAATCCAACAGAGACTGTACTAAATTAACCACCGATCATACCTTTTTTCAATTTTACAAAAATTGTATTTATGCAATAAGTTCTATCTTCACACATTTTAATTAATATTATTAAATTTCTTTGCCTTAAAAGTTGCACAGTCAGATAAAAAGTGAATTTATGGGTAGAAATACGTATATATTGAAATTAAATTACAGATTTTTACCACAACCATCATATTAAAAAATCACTTAGCTAAGGAAAAAAGGGAAATGTTGTATATTAATAATTTAAACAATAATTTTATTTTCAGTTTGCTAAAGAAACCATTTCATACAACAACAAAATTTAAGTACTAAGAACACTTCTGTAATTCAATTTCATATCTAAAGTAAAATCTTAGTAATCAGAAGCTAAAAAAGAAATGTGTAATTCATTTTATTAACTTCTAAATCAAATTGATTGTGATGCATACAAGATCACATTTCAGAACCATAAATCCCATGTTGCCGATCTTCTTGCAGTACTCCTCATTGAAAATTCTACAACAAACACATACAGATTATGAAAACTCAACCTAGAAGACAGCCAGAATTTAATTTACGACTGGAAAAAGAAGGGAGAAAAGGAAAGCATCAATGTGTGTAATATTTATTAACAGACAATTGTAATAATAATAAAAAAAAAAAGCTATGTTAAGTTTTCCCTCACAAAAGTGGTTCAAATGGACAGTGTCATGTCTACAAGAACTACATTTTGTTTTAAATACAATAAAATGCTATTAATAAGTGACTCAATGGAGTTATTATGTACCATTTATAGACATGCATCAGTTCCTAACAAATTATCAATAGAGAGAATGTATGAGAGAAGTAAAGGCATTGGGTTACAAAATTTTGGTGATACCATTGCTTGAATATGGTAGTGTAGTATGGGACCCACATTTTTCATATTGTAAGGAACCAAGGCTGATACCGGGGCTGTAGTATCGCCTTAGCGCCTCAACTAACAGTCTAAGTGGATTCAAAGTTCTGCGGAAAGTTCATAAAATAATTTGAATTTGACCATGTAGCCGTACAGAAACTCAACTAAAAATGATTAAAGGTCGCCACTAGATCTGTTACTAAACAACAAATCTAGATAAGGTCTACTGTCTACTATGAAATCACAAATCCACTTTACTAGAAAAATTTGAAGTTTATTTAAAAGAAATCACAAGTTCAAAAATAGCATTTCACAGTTGAGTAGGCAATCGAACACTCGTTTTCCAAAATATTGCAGGTTGTGGAGAGAAATTTTACCAACCGCACCCCTTTTGCAAATTTATAAGTTCATGTTAACCATTATCCTCGCAGGCTATCACACATGGCCGACTTGGTAGCTTCACCTTCAACAGATTTCCTCCGTCCCGGACACAAGACTGATGCAGGCTCACTCACATCATGCTCCCCGGATACAGAAAGACAGACACGGTCACATGTAAGCATGAGTTTATATAGATTTAATGACATCACAGCCGAAACACAACTTTCTGCTGGGCCTAGCCAAAATATGACCCAGCAAATTAAATGAACAAGAGGATAAAAAGCAATTAAAGTCTGACAGTGTTTAGACCTATTTAATAGAAGATCAACGGATATTTAGTGAGTAATTTTAAGTGATTAGTTTTAAATGTCTTGTTCAACCTTCGCGTAGTGACACATTCTAATGCGATCGGGGAAAATCCCTAAGTGTTCTGGATTTTTACGCGCGTCAACAACAATCCGTGACAATTAATTTTCAAAAACTTAATTACTAGACAAATGTTTAAACTTTTTACCAAAACCATTATATATTCAGAATCGTCTTAATTAGGGCTGTCTACTGAGATAAATTTCAAATTAATATTCCTTTTAATTAAAAAGTTCATTATTTTCTCTTAATTAAAATCGCTAATTAAACTTCGCCAAATTATTTAATTTTACTGCCAAAATATCCGGAACGATGCTGACTATAGCTGGTGATAAAAGATCAGTTGTCGCTTTACTCGATTTAAAGATATTACAAATCTTAGAATTTTACTATTCTGATCGCATGTTTCAAAACATGAACAAACCAGAATATCTCTTAAAATAAAAGTTTCCCGATGCGATAAATACACTTTAAAATGATTTTTATGGCGAATTGGAACTGTAGGAATGATTACAGTTCCTTAAAGTTGAAAACTACTCTTCTCGAAATTTCTAAGTCCAGCCTAAGCAAAACTAGAATTTGCCAAAATTCTAAGGTTCTTACAATATCAAATAAAGGAGTTGGAGAGGGTGCAAAAAAGGGCTGCTTGATTTGTTCCTGGAAATTACCGCAGAAAGCAATCAGTAACAGATATGATAAAAGAGCTGGAATGGGATTCATTGGAAGACAGGAGGAGGGTGAAGAGGGTCATGGGAGTGTACAAGTCGTATATTGGTGATGAGGCATGGAAAGATATTGGTGTAAGAATTAAATGTAATGCATGCAAGGGAAAAGATGACCATGACCACAAGCTGACACTCAATTTCAGGCACAAGGGTGTAGGAAGATTCTCTTTTTTGAATAAGGGTGTCAGGGATTGGAATAAGTTAACAAGATAAATGATGAATAATTTGGCAAAAATGTTGAAAGAATTTAAAGCTAAAATTAGCAGAGGGCAAATGTAGGTGGGTGCAGGAAAGGGAGATGATGGGTATGTAGGCAAATTGCCACTGTGACATGTGCTCCATTGCAATTTAATTAAATATCATAGTAACTTGTCATCCATAAATAATTAATCTGGTCTGGTAGGCTATACCATATAGTTAGTGGCTGACAACAGACATAGGCTGAATTGACTCAATGACTATTAGAAAATTTGTACTAAAAAGTTTGTATTTTAGAATGCCAAAGAATCAGCTTTATTAAATAAAATGAAAATTTTATTAATTCAGAAAATAAATTTACAGAATTCATTAAAATAGGCTAATGCTTGATGTGAGTTCCTTATATTATTTTCAACACACAATTAATGCATGAAATTCTGACTGATGTCCTGAAGAATTAAACTGTAGAAAAAATGTGTATTGTCTTAAACATAAATTTAGTGTAAATTATAGCATTCATACCATTAACTTTACAAAATGAGTACAAAATGAAATTTGAACACCACCAGAGATCATAGTCTTATCACTAAAGACAGGAGGACATGACAAGTCTTAG
Organism: Vandiemenella viatica; assembly: GCA_031002005.1. Taxonomy (NCBI): domain Eukaryota; kingdom Metazoa; phylum Arthropoda; class Insecta; order Orthoptera; family Morabidae; genus Vandiemenella; species Vandiemenella viatica. Next base: position 46,224,392 of record JARYHS010008074.1, read on the forward strand.
TGTGCTTGTACAGTTCAGTGCAAGTGTCCGCATCAGATCTGCCACTCAACACAAACAACAATGAAAAGTTTTAATTTGTATATAATTGTTTATGGATTTTAACTGGTTTGTAGTAGTTTGCTCATCCACTATGGGGTTTAGATCAATGACAATTTTATAAAATATTACAACTTAGTAACATACTAAACAATTGGTTTAAAAAAATTAGCAGTCCCTAAATTTGTTCGGCAACAAACAGTAAATTGATTTCTAATTATGTGTCAATTGTTACAGTTGTGACTTCAGGTAGTCTAGATTAACAAGAACACATTGTATAAAAATCTCATCACACCTTTTCTTTAAATGTAAAGAAATAAAATTCCATAAATAGCTGAATGACAAAAAAACCAACTGATTTGCTGCTTATATTAATATTATTGTTAGAGCTTACTTTTGTAGGCCAGATCAGAGAGCCTGGTAAAGGCATCAGACACACCATTTCCATTAATATTTTATTTCTTCTATATATATTTAATTTTTAAGCATTGGAGACAGAAATACTAGACAGAAAACAAGATTAAGAAAAGGATCAGCACTTACCATAGATTATACTGTGAGTTTTAATACACAGAGGTATTGTGATATTATGAACCATTAAATCTTTAGATATAAACTACTTGTAACTAAAAAAGATTAGATGATAATTGGTAGTAGTGATGGTAGTAGTAGAAAGGAGAAAAGGAGGGAGTGGGATCTATAGCTGAGGCTAGAAGTATTGGCGCGCGCGGCTTCAAGCGAGCCGTTACCAAATTGTGTACTTAACAGTTAAATTCATCTGTTAACTTGTAGTAATAGTTTGTGCTTTGATGCTTGAATGATCCACTCAGCATTGCCAATTTTCTAGTGTTAGAGAGAAAGAGAGAGCAGTACATGAATGTGGCAACAGCACGAATGCACTCACCCGCCAATTTCCCTGACCACAGTTATAGAAGACAAAAGAATGTTAGGTGAGATCAAAGCTAGTGACACAGAATGATAAGGGGCAGAGAATGAACAGAAGAAGAAGACATGAATGAGAGAAAGGAGTATGGAAACCAAACTTGAAAATTGAAATGAAGGTAACAAAGAGGGTGACAAATGGAACAAAAGTTACATATATTGCTTGCTTCACTATTTAACTAAAAATAAAATCCTCTCTATAGTAATATTCAAGATTACAATTCCTTGACTCATATGGCCTACTTACAATAATCTCCAAATGCTTTTGTTGTGAACACTTCTCGCAGCTGGACTATGTTGGAATGTTGTAGCCTTTTCCACATATCAACCATTACCATGCTCTTTGTGTTCAACAAGCGAAATCCTGTATAATTAAAATGTTCAGATTACATATCATATTAATAAGAAAAGCAACTGCAATAAGACAAAAGAATATATTTCTAAAAATTGAGTATATGGAAAGTGTCAACGAAGTGCATTTTACATGTCCGTGACAACAGATATTTAACTTATAGGTAAACTAATGCCACAAATATTGTCATGGAAAACCAGAATTTGGCTGGACAAAGGATCAAACATAATGCCAATAACCACTCTGTGTTTAATGTAAAGTTACACAGAAATTTAAGAATCAGATCTGTCACAATACTTCATCGCCAATACAACCAGCATGTTTTACCAAGGAATTTTGCATTAAAATTAGCAAGATTTAAAAAGTGAAGTGTTTTATTTTAATTAGCTACAATACTGAAGACCTTACAAAATGTTCAACTCAACTGTTGGCACTTCACAAATTAAACTGTAAGGGTCAGTCACTCATTAATAATATTTCAGATCAACAGGAAAACAAAATACATTCTTTAGAAGATTAAATCATCACTTATTACAGAAGACAGAAGGATAGTAAAGATCCCTTAAAATAGGATATCCTAGGAACAATGGTACCTTACACTAAAAAATTTAATTTTTGTATATTTTTCTGTGTTCATGTATAGCTCATTGGCCTTTATAAGTTGTGTTAAAAAAAAAAATGCACAAATTTTAACAGTATTGAGAAGGAAAATGCTTACAAGCTTTAACCACTTCCCAGAGATGAAGACAGGCAGGTAGGAACAAAAAACATTTACAACATTATGGCAAGAAACATTAGGTATATTAACAGATGAGACATATGCCAACAGGATCAGAAGTGTTCACACCAAATTCTTGTGCTGAGACTTGGTGTGTGCTGTTTGTACCTACTCTAAATTAAGATTTCCTATCAAAATACAGTAAAATTTGATCGTCTTTTAATGCCTTTTACTGCCTGCCTCTGTGTTATATTGATAGTAAGCACAGTTATTTTAAAGGGAAATAATTTCAGAAGCCAATCCTGATGAGGATGAGGATGAAGATACTGTTACTATAACAGATAGTAAGAAGGTGGCAAAGAGTAAAATTCTCTCTGAACCATAACTCAAATTTTAAGCAAAGCTAATGGATGGGTGTGGTATACATATAAGCTACAAGTGTGTGTTTCATCATGCATTACCTAGTACAGTCAATGATATATTCTTTCTCAATACTCAATGACATGCTCAAAACTATCTCAAGATATAGAGAAAATAATATATTTAACAAGTATCATTTGTCTTAACGGAATATTTTTATTACGTTACCACAGATATGAAATAGTTGATAAGACTAAGATTGCATTTCATACATAGTTCAGTATTTTATTACCCTTAAATTATAAAGCAATGATAAAACATTTATAAACAGGCTAGCAAAACATGATTAAATAATTTCAAGAAACTGTTCATCATATTTGTAACTAGTACAGTTACCATTAGAAGAAGATTAATTACCAATTAGATAAAATACCTGTTCCAAAAAAAAAAAAAAAAGTTTCAGTAAGAAAACAAATTCTCCTTCTAAAATCATAACATCCATTAACTGTTGTAGTCATTAGAAATAAATGAGAATATGAAACAGACTTTCATAAAGCAGTAACACTTTTAGACTAAACAGCAATGTAATGGCAAACAGATCTTCTTACCCTCCATTCTCACTTGATCAAACTATTCACATTATTGAAAATATTGATCCACAGAAGCACTGCAAAAAAGAATACTCAATATTTTCTGCTGACAATGAATGAGCCAAAGAAAATTTGAAGCAAACATCCACAAAACGTAAGACAGAATCTATAAGAAACCCTCATGATCTTCTGCAGTTAAATTCTGGAAAACGATGGATAACAAGACTATGAATTCAAATGAAATAATGGGACATAAATTTCCAAATATTTTAACTCAAATAAAAGCCATAAAATATTACAAAAAGTTTTTTAAAAAAAAATAAGAAATATAAGAAAATAAGTACTGTGTAGATCTATCACACTCTAATTAATGAAACATGCTAATAAACATTTCAAGAATATAATTACTTAGTAGTAATTTAGTCAAAAATATTTGTTTTGTGAACAGTAATATAATACCGAAGCCAAGCAAAAGTAAGCTTTTAATGCACAATATCAAAAGTATTAACAAAAGTTGGTTTAAATAAGGGAAATGGCAATGTTTCTATGAGCATAATATATCATATGACAAGTTGGTTACCTATTAAATACGTTATATTATCAGTATGAAATGTAGACAAAAGTTACAAATAATGCTTATCTAAATTGAACAAATTTTTCTGGTAAATAATTGGATATATAACTAACAACAAAAAATGGGAAAAAAATTATGCCATATCAGATTTGTACAATGTTAGCTCCTACTTCAAGTACGAGGGTCGGCTGAGAAGAAACACGCGCAAGCTTGTAAAGCACAAACAAAGCGCAGCCGGTGGCATGCAGAAGTAAGATTCCCCCCTCTATACACATGCATTAGTTTGGAGTTGTTTAACTCATCCAGTGTATTTTGAGAAGCATAAGTATGAGCCATGTTCTAGTGCTGTGTCAATGTGAGTTATACAGCATGCTGTTATCGAATTTTTAACTGCTGAAAAAATGACTCCTAACAAGAGTCATCATTTAAATGCTAAATCAATGAGCAGTAAAATTTCACGATTGCAAGCCTGGAAAAGCCACAACTCTTGATGAAAAACGCATCAGATGTCCAATCACTGCCATAGACAATAAACATCACAAACTTGATTCAAAGTGATTGGTGAATCAATCAAAACCATACTGGAATATTCAAGGAACATGTCGGCTTCATTATTGAACAACTGGGATACTGTAAAATCTGTGCAGATGGGTAACTCGCACACTCTGTACAGGCTCTGCGATACCTGAAGTTTGAACTAATTCCACATCCTCCTTACTCCTCTGATCATGCATCTTGAAATTTTTTCAGCTGTCAAATCCTGGATTCGAAAAAAGTTGAAGAATTTTTCAGTAATGGAATTAAAAAGAAGGTACACATTGGGAGAAATGTGTTAGTCTTAACGGTGACTATGTTGAAAAATAAAAATATGATTTTGAAGATTAATAATTGTACTTTTTGCCCGATCTTGCTATTTGTTTTTATTAAACTGAGAGTGGGAATAACACACAAGCAGTTGCATTTCACTTCGCTCTCAGCATTTAGTTCGTTTTGATCAGGAAAAACGAAACGCAAAACTTTTAAAAGTCACGACGGTGGAAAATTAGTGTTTTAGTGAGTGTGTGTGAAATTGAATCAAAAATCACTAAACAAACACAGGTTCTGTGAACAATTATTTGGTTTGCAATAAGTTGTCGCAGTCACCAACTTTGCCGCACAGTTCAACGCCATGCGACGTCAGCATGTCGACAGCTCAGTGGTGTCCAACAGCTGCAAACGTAAGTAAAAGGTGCTCACAATACCATGGCGACAGCTTCCTGAAGTGCAAATAAAACCAATGAAAACCCAATGCTAGCTGAAAAATATGAAAATCTGGTCGGCTATTTAAACGAGAACTTGAGCAAAAAATTGAATGAAATGCTTCTCTGTGAAATAAAAGATAAGCTTGCCAGTTGGACAGTTGTGGTTTCTCCCATAGAAGGAAAAACTCGGGATTAAATAAAGAAGTAGAGGGGATAAACAAAACACTATGCTGCAGCAGCCAGCAAGGCAACGAGTTTAATGAAAAATAAAATCATACCCGCAAAAACAAGTTCTCTTTTTGTGAGTTCAAAATGTGGTGAAAACCCAAAAATAATTGTGAATCAGATTACCGAAATAGTCAAACCATCAAAAGACAAAATTAAAATTAGTAAAATAAGGAGTACGAATAACTCAGTAATTATCAATGCAGAAACTAAAGAGGATGTCAAAAAATTAATGGAACACAAAGAATTAAATGAGAAGCTAAAATGCAAGCTTCCAAGAAAGAGGAGACCATTGGTAATCTTATATGATGTACCAAAAAATCTGTAATAAATGATTTAGTAGACAAAGTATATGAGCAAAATTTTGACGTAAAATTATCAAAGGAGGTGTTCACAAGTGGTTTCTGCCCTAAATTTAAGACAGGACCCCGTGAAAAGCCAACTGTTCATCACATTACAGAAGTAAGCCCAGCTATGTGCAAATTATTACTAGAGCAACATAAAATATACATGGAATTCAGTGCAATCAATTGCAAAAATTACAATGTGGTACCAACTTGTGTCAAATGCAGGGACCTAGGACATGTGAGTATACACTGCCAAACAAAGAGACTTGTAGTTATTGTGGTCAGAACGATCACAAGCGTGATCAATGTGATAAGAAGTCGATGCCTCAAATGTGCATCACATACCGGAAAAGAGGTAAGTCATGCAAAAACAAAGGAAATGATTGTCCCATGTATTAACAGCTACTGCAATGCCTAGTCAACAGAAAAGATTATGGCTAGTCTACAATCCAGTTGCAGGATAGATCAAGAAATGATGGAGAATATAGCACACCTGATATACAGAGCAGTTGAAATAGCAATTGGAAAAGTGGGAATGAAAAATCAAAAGAAGAGAGGCAATGCCCCATCTCGTAGACAAAGAATTGCTGCAAGAGCCAAAACATTTAGGAAGAAGAAGGCGATGGAAATTCAGAAAATGATGGTAAGCGCCGGCATGCAAACAGATCGGCAGCAGTTAATAGACGAGCAATTGAACGAAATTTCCTCCGCCTCTGACTCAGCTTATTGGCAGCATTTAGTTAGAGGCAGTGGGCTTGGATATTCCAAAGGAAATGAATATCATCTTTGCAAATCAAGTATGCGTACCAGCCAAATAAAACACCCGAACTTTATGATAAGTCAACTGAATCCCATTACTGCAGATCCAGCAGTATTGTACGCCAATTTTGAAGATACACTTTGGCTAACTAGACTCGAAGAAGTGCATACACTTACACTTGCCCTCCAACATTTGACAAGAGTCCTCCATCCTGGCGGTAAAAACATAACGTTCCCAATTGGCAATTGACAGGATACAACTGAGATCACTAAATCTTCCAGCAGATCCATCTCAGCTCCTGACTTTAGTTCACAAGATTTTCAAGAGAAGAGGAGAAATATTTGATGCTGAGGAAACATACAAGCAGTTTGTCATGACCCATGTTAGATACAAGACTACCTTGGCCCCAGTGCAATGTGCATACAAGATACCCATAAATTCCATGTTAAAAGTTACTCAACTGAATACTAAAGGAAGCGCTATGATTCGACATGAAATCAGAAGGGTGGCTGAGGAATTGAGATCAGATATTATTTGTCTGCAAGAACCATACTCCTGGCAAGGCAAAAATTCCGCACATGCCTGTAACATCATGAATAATACACATAGGGCAATAATCATTTTAAATAAACAAATAACAGTTACAAAAATTATGCAGTTATGTGATAAACACATGGTATGTGCTGAGATAAGCACAGCATGGGGAAGCTTCATAATGGAATGCATGTATTTCCAGTTCGGTGATGAGATCTTCCCATACCTACGTAGAATATGGCAGATAGATGCAGCTCTGGAAATTATCCACTAGTTATTGCAACAGACGTCAATGCAAAGTCTGCTCTTTGGCACAGCAAGAAGACTAACAAGAGAGGGCAACTTCTAGAAGAACTATTAAGCGAATTGGGTCTAGAGGTTAGAAACCAAGCATATAATCCTCCTACTTTCTGCAACAGTGCTGGTGCAAGAACAAACATTGAGGTATCAATTACAAACATTCATGCGGGAAATTTGCTTTGGGGTTGGAGAGTGTTTGATAACATAACAAGTGATCACAATTTGACTGTCTATGAACTGGGCAGAATGCAGACAGAAGAAAGCAGTGGCAATGGAAGCATTAAAACAGCATATAACATCAAGAAAGCTGCAAGGGAAAAATTAAGGAATGTGTTCACTCCACCGGATTTTCCAGAAAACCACTTTGATGTAGACAAAGCTGCAAGAGAGCTGACTTCTGCAATACAAAGTGCCATGAAACAGGTGATACCATCAAAAAAAGATAGTAGATCCCACTGAAAAAATATGGACAGAAAAACTTCAGAAACTAGAACTAAAAATGAGAAGAGTGAGGGGAATGTATCAAAGAAGCATGGTGGCAGCAAACGGAAGTATCCTCCTCGAATGCTACAGGCAGAAGGGGCAGATTTTTAAAGACGCGATGAGAGTGACAAAACAGAAATGCTGGGAACCCTTGGTGAGGGAAAACCTTATGAACAATCCATGGGGTATTCCTTACAAAATAGCTGCAGGTAAAATCAAGCCTCCCACAATACTATCCACAGTAAAGGGAACAGATGGACGACTAACCATGAATTGGAGAGACTAAGTGGAGGAGTTATTAAAAGTTTTGCTTCCTGATGACAACTCGGAAGAAGAAACAGAAGAAAAATCTACACTATGAAGAAACATGTGGCAGCCCTGCTGGATTGAAGAGGAAGTAAGTAACATTACACCCGAAGAAGAAATAACCACGATAAACAAAATGAAAAAAGGAAAGGCTTCCAGATCTGATGGAATTCCAGCCGAGGTCCTCCAGGATCTAATCATAAATTAACTGCCATCCTATGGAGACTCCTGAACGAATGCCTATATCACGGTAGAGTTCCAGGAATACAGAAAAACAGTGAGGTGGTAATTCAAAAGAAAGGAGACAACAAGGATCCTCTTCTACCGAAATCTTACCAGCCGATTTATTTATTGAATGTGCTTGGCAAAGTTCAAGAGAAGATTCTATGCAAAAAATTACAAAACCACCAAGAACTTCAGGGAATGAATCCTAGTCAATATGGATTTAGAATGGGGAAGTCAACAGAGGATGCTATAAATTGGTCGATGGAAATAATTTGTAGCACTGCAAAAAAGTATGTAGTGGGCATATTTGTGGACATCTCTGGAGCATTCAACAATTTATGGTGGCCCGCCCTGTTTGAAAGGCTGAGGGAGATTGGTGGTCCAAGAAGATTATTCTACAAGTTTAGGGACTATTGCAGATTTAGAACTGCTTCCTTGAGATGCCAGAACTTGTTCATCACTAAGACCCTTACTAAAGGATGTCCGCAAGGTTTGGTTTGTGGTCCCATACTCTGTGATATAGGGATGGAACCAGTGATCGAACTATTGAAAAAAATACCTGAACTTCTAGATCTAATTGCTTTTGCTGATGACCTTTTATAACTCGTGGAAGGAGCTACAAAAGCAGAAAATGAGTAAAATAGTAATTTAGTACTTAATTGCCTCAGCCAATGGTGCAGTCAGACTGAGTTTGGCACAACATAAAACAACGTTTATGTTGCTCACTGGCAAGCCAACTCAAAAACCTTCAATAAGAATCAACGGTAAATCAATTCATAGAAACCCATTGTGCAGGTACTTAGGTATTCAATTGGACGAACGTTTAAATTTCGAAGCCCACTTAGAGAAGACAATAGCAAGAGCAGTGATGGTCATGAATAAAATCATTAATATCGGGCAATGAAAATTCACTGTTCCAGTATGGAAAATTTGACTATACCATGACGCAATTTTATCCTCTTTAGTGGACTACTAAGCAAGTGTGTGTGGGCAAAGCATCTGAGAAAAATAAAACTAAAACAGCGACTCAGACGTGTCCAATGAGGAATTCTTTTAAGACTGACAGGAGCATACCGAACCGTGGCAACAAATTCATTAATCGTTGCCACTGGTGTATGGCCACTAGACCTTGAAGTAAGGAAACGGGGTGCCATATACTGGCTCAGAAAAGGGAAACAAGATAAGGTAGCAGAAATTGTAGGCAGCAAAGCAACAACGGAGATGCACATTTGGAAGCTACTATTGGCAGAATGGCAACAAGAATGGAACAACAGTGAAATAGGTCAAAGAACATATGATGTTTCCACCCGTAGAGGAGAGGTTAAAGTTGAAGTACCTTCAACCCTCTCCTGGATTTGTACACTACATTAGGGTCACGGGCCATACAATAGCTGGCTCCAAAGTCGAAATATTGAGGAATCAAGCAGGTGTGAATGTGGTGAGGAGAGTACGCCGGAGCACATGGTATGGGAATGTGAAATAACAGCCAGTTTGAGAGAACACCAACAAGCTCAGCTGCAAGTGAGGAGAATATTGACACACTACATGATGAAAGTTTGTGGCATTTGCTGGACGAGGCAGCTGATCTAGCCTCAAATTTTGGAAGGAGAAATTTATAGAAAGGAAAATTGTCAATCAAAACAAAAAGCCACATATAGCAGAAGAAGAAAACAGAATTACAACTCCTGGGATTGTGGAAGCTAATTCCAGAAACAACTGCAGATGGAACAATGATGCTGGAAGTCTGGCTTTCACAACACCAGATTGACGGAAGGTATCCCACAACAATGAGCAACATCAATTGTCGGAATAACTTCAGTGTGCTCCAGAGAGGCCATCTTCTGAGTGACAGATGGGGCTGCCTTGGCATTCCAGGAGGTCAAATCTTGATGGCCTGGGCTGCTGACTTCGCTGCCAGTTCCGGGGGAGAAGGGGGGGGGGGAGGACTACCTTTGGAGCGCAATTAACAACACGAGAAAATGAACAATAATGGAATCGAAGTGCTGCTGTGACAATTGGTGATGTTAATAGTAGTATTAGTAGTAATAGTGGTATTAGTAGTAGCTTAATAGTAATGTTAGTAGTATTGTTAGGAACAATAGCAGCAGTAGTAGATGTAGTAGTGGTGGTACCCACTCTGTTTAATAACAGTAGAAGTAATAGAGATACTGGCAAGAAAGTTTTGATTCAAGTTCCTTCATTGTTTATAAAGTGAATAGTTATATATATAAGATTTAAATACATATATAAATGTAAAATAATGGCAATAAGGGACCTGATTAGATACTAGGTGCTGGGTTATGTTGTATTTGGGGAAAACAAATAAATAAATAAATTTGTTTTTATTAGTATTCTACAAGCAGGTGTGCATTTATTTTCATCCTATCCTTGTATTATGCTGAAGGAATGAGCATCCCAACAGTTTCCTCTTCCATTCCTCAGTTACTAACTGACTGGAAACACACAATAACACTATCTGCCTGTAAATAGGGCAAGTAGTGTAATTAGTGTTCAACTAAGTAAGTGCTAAATTCTTTGTGTTTTGAGCAATTTTTAGGCATAGCTTTGGAAGCACTCCAACATTTAGTTAGATGCTAAAATTGTGATCAAAAGAGTGGCTATATGAAGCTAAAACTTGTATGCCCCCCCCCCCCCCCAATTGGTTTTATACTTTGTCGATATTAGTGGGAAAATTCATCCATGGCCTTCTGAAGAAACCATCCTATCATTCACCTGGAGTGAATTCAGAAAACTGTGGGATGCCAAAATCTGAATCAATGTCTTCCTGAATCCCAGGCCCAACCGTTACCACTCATCCACCAGGCTGGGTCACAATTTGAATCCAGCTCAGTTGTACCTCCTACAGTATAGCAGCAGAAAAACTAAACAATAATAATGTAATCCATGTGAGTGGAGCCAATACCTTTCACAACAGGTAAAAGGTAATTGTACATGAATCCTCTAAAACACAACACACAAGACACCAAATGCACAAGAGACCAGAAATAATTATGTTTAGTTCAGGCAATGTTGAGATGTTTAGCAAATTCCTATCATTTACAACATTTCATTACATCAATCATTCGCTGATGGTAGCAGAGAAGCTTAATGGAACTATTCTCTCATAACAACATGTTTATATTATAATGCTGTTTTAACAATAATGAGTACAACATGCCTGTCCATTCCTTATACAACATAGGGGTATAGGTCATTCCAAATGTTTTGGTTTTCTAAAGTTAAAAGAATATAGCAAAATACAAGTAAACTCCAGTAAAGCATACCATGAACTCTTCTTAGGCAGTATCGTATGCCCGTCTTTGTGTTGGTGGCTTTATATGTGGTTATGGGATAGCCCAATAATTGAGATTTGTGCAAGTTATTGCCAGTGCCAGATTTTAGAGGGCAAAGATCATGATAATTGTCAATCTCAGTAGGCAGATCTGGAAATAGAAAAACAAAAAACACTATTTTTAATATTTTGCAATTAGCCAAAAGCAATGATACAAAAGAAACTTTACAAGTAGTTATCCAAATTTAAAGAAAGTGTTTAAGTACCAGAAGGATAAAACTGATGAGATTGTCAGCTGAATTATGCATCAACATTGATTAAAGAAGTGGAAATAAAAACTTGTGCATCAGTAATAAATAGATGTATGAAATTATTATTAAAACAATACTTTCAATTCATGAAATTTCATATTCGTTTTCACTGTGCCACTTTATCCAGTAGGTTAATATCTGACAGATTTAATCGAATGCAATACTGCGCTACAGTCGGTTACAAATAAGGGAGTGTCCATAAACAACATTGCTCATTTTGGCCCCTTGTGAACCACCTCTTCCGCCCACCCCCACCCTCCACTTAGCCTGACATGACTTTTACCTCAATCCCCCACCCCGTTTCTATTGCGTAGCACAAATCCTTTATCCCTATTGATTCCAGAAGACATTTTGTGCCGTTTTCTCACGTCAGACTAGCTCAAAACACTGTATGATGGGGATGACTTGAAGGCGATGTCAACATTGATGACTTAGGAGATCCTGTTTTGAGGTCAGAGTTTGATGGAGCTTTGAATGACTTGAAATCAAATGAGGCAGTTTGAACCAATGAGATTCCTGCAGAACTTCTGAAATCCCAAGGAGAAGAAGGAATCGAGAAACTATTCAATCTGATCTCAAAAAGTTATGAAATGGAAGAAATACGAACAGATTTTAATAAAAGTATCTTCACACTTCCAAAGAAAGTACAGCCAGCAAATGTGAGAATTATTGCACTATAAGTCTAATATCACATGCTTCCAAATTACTGACCAGAATAATATACAGAAGAATGAAAAGGGTAGTAGAAAAAATAGTAGATATGATCAGTCTGGGTTTAGGAAAAACTGTGGTACAAGAGAAGCAATTCTGACTTTTAAGATTAATACTTGAAGGGAGGATCAAGAAAAACAAAGATACTTTTTTTCCGTTTGTTGATTTAGAAAAAGCTTTTGATAATGTTAGGTGGGACAAGGTTTACAAAATTTTAAAGAAGTCACGTATAAAATATCGAGACAGAAGAATACATTATAAACTATTTAAGAATCAAGTTACTATAAAAATAAAAAAATAAAGTAAAAAAGTAGAGAATTGTGGGTGAGACATTCATCAGTTAAGAAGGTTGTGAGACAATGTTTTTTATATTGCTAGCAGAAAAGGCTGAGGATATTGAGATGTTACTGAATGGCAGGAAGAAAATACTGAAGGAAGAGTTTGGACTAAATGTAAATCAAAGCAAGACAAAAGTGATGAAATGTAGCAGAAATGATACCAATAATAATAGATTAAATATAAAAAAATAGGATCAGAGACAACAGAGAATTAGTGAATTCTGCTACTTGGGAAGTAAAATTACAACTGATGGCCAAAGCAGGAATGATGTTAAAGCAGAATAGCAATAGCAAAAATAGCCTTCATGAAAAAGAGATATTTTTTAGTTTCAAGGACTTAGAAGGAACTTTCTGAATCTCTATGCGTGTAGCAAAGCACTTTATGGTAGTGAAACATGGACTTTAGAAATTCCAAAAATAGGAAAAATTGAAACATTTGAAATGTGATGCTATAGAAGGATGCTGAAAATTAGGTGGGCAGATAAAGTAGAAAATGAATAAGTTTTGGAAATGATTGGTGAGAAAAGATGTTTGTGGAAGAGGCTCACTGAAAGAAGAGACAGGATGGTAGGTCATATTTTGAGACAGGCAGGATCTGTTGGAGGGAACAGTCAAAGGTAAGAACTGCAGAGGAAGCAAAGATTATATGGAACAGATAATTGAGGATGTACGGTGTAAGGGGTATGTTGAGATGAAGAGGTTAGCTCAAGATAGGAAGGGATGGAGAATTTGCATCAAATCAGTCAAAGGCTGATGACAGTTATAAAAAAGTCTCTCCATTTTTACCAGCCGCCATCAATGGTATGTGATAAATCCTTTCTCTACACATATTTCCTAATCAGTTTTCTTTCATTAAACAAAGAAAAAATCAACTCGAAAACTATTCTGGCAGTGAAAAACTCCAATAACCTCAATAACTGCTTCATACTTCAATCAGCAAAAACGATCATTCCAGTTTAACCCCACAAATGGAAACTGGTCAAGCAGCCTATTATAAACACAAGGCAATCCCCCATCTTCCTTCTTGGATTCCCCTTCTCCGGCAAAAATTATCACCTCATTTATTTAATTTTTAAATTATTTTGTTTTATAAATTTGTATTTTTTTTTTAAAATAATTACTAACATTCTTTGCTGTATTAATTTTTTTATACCACTCCATTTGCACTGTGTTTGCTTCTAATTAGATTATTATTTTCGAATACCATCAAATGCCCCTTAGCCCCATCTCCTCCAGCAATTACAAACTGTTTTCCTTCAGTGACACCACAGTCTTTTTAAATATATATTTCTCAAAAAATTAGCACTCATAGCTAAATTATAAGTCTGAGCATGAAATTTCAAGGTCAAATGAAAGAATATTCTATTTAAAATATTTCCTGTATTTAAAATTTACTCAACCTGCAATACTATACCCTTAAATTGGAGTTATCACATTTGTATCAAGATAAATGTGCATTAACAGTTTTCAGCAAAAGGAAGGTGGACCACACTGCTCAATGCAAATTGTAGCTCTGAGGTTAGTTTGATCATTGCAGCCCTCCAAAATTAGTCAGATGTAATGGATCCTTATTGTGAAGACTACAATAAATTTACTTCAAATAAGCTCAGAAAAGTGGATACCAATTTTTGTGTATTTCAGGTAAAAAAATATATATTAGACAAATTCTTCACTTTTTCTCTTGGATTTCTAGAATATAACTACAAATGACAGCCTTCAGATCAAACTCACTGCTCTGCAAATATACTGACAGCTTAAAGAGAGTAAAATTATGTTAAATAATTTGATATTCTCAAACTATACATAATAGGTATTCAAGATACTGGTGATGTAAAATAAAAAAAATAGCATAAGGTGTAAAATCATTATCTATTTTAATATGCAGAATAAAAACTTCATTAATGAAACTCAATCCATGCTTGCACACCATTATGGATTGACATTTGTTCAAAAGATTTAGAATACACCCAAATTTTTATTTAAATAGAAATATAAAAAGTAAGTACCTGGGTACTGTTCATGGTCAGGTTGGGCCAACACAAGAGCATTTCTATGTAATGCTTCCATCCGTAATTCCTCCGAAAGGTAAAAGCCACCACCATTTTTTGCTTGTGGGGAAGGATGTAAGTGAGTGGGTGTTCCTGGATAAACATGAAAACTGGGAAGCACAAGAGGGGGCACAGTTGTGGTTGAACTAAGGCCACTGCTGTTCAGACTGGTATTCTCTCCACTGGAAGCAGGATAAAAGTAGGTTGTTCCACCAACATTCTCCTGAAAGCAGTATTAATCTTTCTCAAGCATTCTGACTGAAGTACTGGTTCAAGGACAAAAGGTAAAAACAATGTGAACCAACATTAGGACATGGAAGAAATAATCTTCTTAGGCGATAGTATGACAAACACACAAAAAGTTAGGCAAATCCTTTCAGCATATAGAAATCAATTTATAACCAGCAGCTTTCAATCCTTGAACTTAAATACCACTCTACTTATAGTTGTGCTGTGTCAAACCAAATAAATGACTCCCTTACAGGTATTCATCTGATAAACAGTGCACAATTTGATTACTGCGCATCTTTATGCAATTATTTGCAACTTAATTATATTTACCTTATATGCCTTGATGTTGATAACAAAATAGAACTCTACTGCAGCTCTCCCAACTTCAGCTTTAATACTGTTTTGCTCTGCCTTCCATTATTGCACTTATTACACAGCATAATAATGAAACAATAAAAAAATTAAGTTTGATATGAATTATATTTGATTTATTTAAATGACACTTCTAAAAATTAATTTCTGGCATAGATCAATATTTCTATACCAGAAATACTGTTTCATATCATAATACTTCCAATATATTCAGTTCAAACACATTTTTAAAAATTGTGAAAAACTGAAGGATCATCTAGTACTTCCATTTATCAAACTAACTAATGGTTTTGTGAAATCTAATTTCCATTCTTAGAGTAAATATGTTTTAAAGTTTTGATAACTGTTTAAATTAATTTTACATAAACTATAGGGCATTTCAAAATTAATATGGGGGTTTTGAGGCTTTGCAGAATCTTTATTATTTGACTTCCATTCATAAATGATATATCAAATGAGAGTGAAAATCAAACAGTTTTCCTACTAACATGTGTTCAATGTGAGCACCATTAGTTACATGGCACCCGTTCAGTCACAAAGATAGTTCTTCCCATACTTTTATCAGTGTGTTTGAAGTAACTGCTGTAACAACTGCATCAATAATGTGGAGTCATGCAAAACAAGCTGTCATCCAGTCCATGGCGACCAATCCAGCGGTGGGGTACAACATAGTTTAGTCATCACGTACAGAGTTATGCCACTGAGAGGGCACACCATATTGCTACCAAATAAAGTTCTTTGGTCCATCATTTTGCAGTTGAAGAACGTCACTAATGTAATGTATCAAGATAAGAAACACCAATTACAGATGCTTTGCCAAAAAAGAAAGACCCATTAACTGTCCACCAAGATATGATACAAAGAAACATTCAATTTTGGAGAGTCTCGTTGCAACTGTTCCACCTTGTGGGGATTTTATGACCCCCCAAGAGTGCGCACATAATGAATGTTATTTTCCCTTAGGTGAAATGACGATTCATCACTAAAAATGACACAATCAAGAAAATCTCCATCATGCAGCAACATTTCGTTTGCAAAGTTGCCACATAAATGGTAGTCCTGTAACAGCCATAAATGATAAGGATGTAGCTATAAGCACTTCCATAAAATTCTCCACTTGGATATCATTGCTAATTCATGACTAGCTTTTCTAACAGATTTCTTGGGGTTACACAAGAATTTCTCACTAGTTCATCACATTCTTCAGTCATGCTTGGTCGTCCTGTACTCTTCCCCTTACAAGGGTAGCAGGTATCTTCAAACTGATGATACCATTTACAGGTGTCATTATCACTCAGAGGATTGAAACTTAGTACGGAATATTTATTGAACTCCAACTATAGATTCACACCTTGCAAACTGTAAAACACAAAAAGATATCTGTTCCTCAGTTACCACCTTTCGTACTAGAGCTTACTAGTGGAAGAGAGAAACACTGCATATACATGCATACAATGAAACTTTAGATTTGCTCTTTTATTTGATGTATCATTTATAAGTAAAATAATAAAATTCTGCAAAACCTCAAAACCCAGATATTTATTTTTAAACACCCTGTATTATGCCTGCATTACTGATTTGGATAACTTTACTTTTAAACTAGCATTTGCCAGCAGCTTTGCCCACATCGACCTAGGCATGTGGACGAATTAAAAATGTGTCCAGTATAGCTCAAAATTAATGGAGGAAGAACCTGAATGTATAAAAGTGAATGAAATTTGAGATGTAATCACACTAGAGAAATATGCTATCATCAGATTGTTTTCACTGGTAATAGTTGTATTCTGATGTTCATCTGTGATCTATTTCACTAAATGAAATGTACTTTCAATCCTTATTCCTTTTTTATTCAAATGTAGCTTTTTATTGGAAAACAAGATGAAAGATTAGCTACAGATTTAGCAACCTACCTGATCGCAGAAGCAGCTCTACGATTATAACCCTTAAACTGATTACTAACTTTTCTTTATTTTGTTTGACCACTGAATAATTACATCAAAAGTTCAATAATATTTTAAGAATGAATCAACTGCATCTAATGAGCCCTAAACCTATGTGGATGCACATATTATTCTTGTCCACTCGCCAATGATGAAATAGAAAAGAAACCCTGCAACAACGTGACCCTATTTATAACTTCTGTGGACATGACATAGGGCCCAACTGACTAATTGGCATATCACATACTATGTCAGTGGACCTGAATGGCAAATTTTGCAAAACGAAAACTTAATAATGTTAATATGAATATCCTCTACTATGTAATACTATCAGTTATTCATTATGACCTTTGTAATGTTTCACTTCACCATCTAGTCCTAAGAATACTCACTTTTCTTTTATCTTGCAAAATTACTTGTCTTCCTACTTACTTAAAGTAAATATTTAAAAATTATTCAGATACTGTAGAGAGATATAAACCTGCACCAGTTGTAAAATGCATTTTCTATATTTAAATTAAGTTCAATAAATCATTCATAACAATGTGCACTAGATGATGGGAGATTAGTTTGTAACTCCCTTTCAGTGGACATCTCATCATCCTGCTTACGGGGTTTACGCCAGAAATTTCCACAGTTCTTAATATTTCAGTATTTTTGTGATAAAAGCACGGTGTTGTGATCTATAGAATACAACTTTTTCTCCTCATCTGAATATGATAATCAACACCTTTATATCCAATAAAAACCTAAAACATTTTCTGAACATATTAACAAACAAAGCTTTGTTTTACAGATTAGTTTGCTGGTTTTACTAAATAATAGAAGGTCTTGTTACCTGGTATGCAGACACTGGTGTAATCGAATTCTTCTCAACACTGGGTGTGGGAGAGCAGTTGCTGAGTGGTGGCGATGGCTGAGGGGTTAATGGTAGTGGGCTTTCAACACTACTGCGGCGGACGAAACTATTAACCGGACTGCTGAACGAGTTCAAGAAATTGGGGGAAATTGTTCCTCCTGTACTTGAAGCAGGAACAAACTCTGGAGCTTGTGGAGTTACCTGTATTCAAGGAAAAAAGCATTACTGTATTAACAAGGAACACATTAACAGGTAGGTGTGCGTAATTAGAAAACGGAAGTACTTATTTGTGTCTAATTTTTGTTCTTTACACATTACCATGAAAAGCACGATGGTATGCAATAGCAATACTGAACACTATTTTTTATTAGTGTTGTTCGAACTTACATATAAATATATAGTGTCTATCATCTCCTAACAATAGATACTACAGAAGTTCTGAAAGTTGCTGTAGTCTACCACGAGTAGTAAAGGAGGCAGTGGCATCATCCAATTTTCTGATTCAGTAAGCATCCAAACATGACAGTGAAAGCCTTGTTCTGTTGCCCATTCACTTGTTAAACCTCAAAACATGAGTGCTGCAAAAAAATCTAGCAAATTGGAGGTGCTTGCTGTAATAAGATTTCTTTTAGCACAAAATGTTTCAGTAGCAGACATTTAATGTCAATCGTGTACTGTCCAAACATTATAAGTGAAGCTGTAGTGCAGCAATAGATTCAATTTTTAAAAACAAATGTTCATGATGAAGAGAAGTATGTTAGGCCTTTTGTTGTGACTAATGATCGTGGCAAGAAATTTGATGAAAAAATTATGAAAACTGAAGAGCTACCAGATCTGAACTTTCTGTACAACTCTTGACAAATTTATCAGACAGTTTTGCATGTGGCTGTCAATGATAAATTAGGCTACCAGAAGTTCTATGCTCTACGGGTACTAGGAATGCTTACAAAGACCCACAAAACCAAATGGATGGGATTGTCCTTGGACTTCCTTTAATGCTACAATGCGAAAGGGCGAGATTATATCAAGAGAATTGTGACGTGTGACAAAACGTGGATGATTACATAATGGGAAAATGAAACAATAATTAGTGGTCTGGGGTAATACTCTTTCTCCATGCAAGCAGAATAAATCCTGCCAATCTTTGTCATGGCTACAGTTTTTTGGGATGCCAAGGAAATTTACGTAATGTGGTAGGAGGTTCATTTCATAAGTCTACAGTGAAACTTTGAATATACACAGGGGGCCATTCAAACAAATGTCACAGTTTGCTGACATCTAGTGTTGTATTTTAGCATGACTACACCTGTCCTTGCACAGTGCCCAAAAAACAGAACTTTTGACTAAATTGAAACTACATTTTTGATTATCCCCCTTGCAACCTACATTTGGTGCCAAGTGAATTTCATCTCTTCACTCACAGCTTGCAGCCTTTCAGTGATTATTACAAACTTCTAAATGCCATGAAGGTTTGGCTAAGTGCCCAGGCATACAAATTTTGTAATAAAGGAATTTGTAAATTAGTGAAACACTATGACACATTCTTAAATTTAAATGGTAACTATGTTGAAAAATAGTGAAAAACTGTTGGATTTTTTGCTTATGGTTTTACAGTTCATCAAGGTCACTACACTATAGTATATGTAATAAAATATTTTTTCAGTGCAGGTTTTTATTTACGGCTAGCCAAAACTTACTTTCTGAACTACCCTTGTACAAGAAATTCAAAGAAAATATGACGACGTTTAGTGACAACTATTTTACCCTCTCTATGTCTTTTTTTTTTTTTTTTAGTTATAGCGTCACGCCTTGTTGACTTCGAGGTCATTAGAGGTGGGATGGCACTGGGGACTAGGAACGGGAAGGAATTTGGCCATGGCCTTTTTGAAGGAAGCATTCCTGCATTCGCCTGGTGTGATTTGGGGAAACCATGGAAAACCCAAATTTGGATGCCCGGACAGGGATTCGAACCTGCGTCCTCCTGAATGTGAGGCCATAGAGTTAACCTCTCACCTACCACTCGGTACCCTCTTATCCATATTGTTCAATTCCTATTTACCTCCCTTTTGTTTCGTGTCTATCAGACAGTTTTCCTCTCATAGCTTGTGATATACTCACTTCCTAATTTGTGAGGAAAGAATAAAACATTATATGCTATTTTACTACTGAGAACATACCAATAGGCAACTACTAACTTGGAATAATTCAGTTTTGTCATTACTTTATTATCTTTTGCAACAATTCTGTCCAAATGTAAAGGATTTAAACTTCCTCATTGCCAAATACTGCAGGAATAAATTTAATAGACAGATAAGTGAAGTAAACAAAAATCCTAAGCATGCATTACTAAATTCTTAGTGATACAGCAGTTTTTAAGAACTAATAAATAGATTCATGTCAACAGTCATTTTTCTGTTATAGTCCTTTAGGGCCATCTCTGAACTGTCTTCTATATATTAAAAACTTATGTAAGGGAATTAGTCCCCATAAAAAAATGTTGGCAATAATGAGAACTCTCATTTTAATACTTTGCACCTCAAGGAAACAATTCTTTGATTTTCTTCCCAACAGGAAAGTCTTGAAATTTTATGCCAAAACTGCATGAAAAGTACCACGATATCCAGGCAGACAAACAAATTAGTATTTTCACTTTACAGTAAATAGGTTATCATAGTGTGGATTAATGCCAACAAATCCTAAAACAGTAGCTGATACATAAAATTCTACAGCAAAGTTTTCAATAAAGCACTGACCTTCTTTGTAGAAATAGGCTGTTCCAATGTAAGCCCTGCAAGACCTTTCGTAAGGGAGTTTGACATTGTAATTGTTGATGCACTTGAACCCTGCCGGTTCTGTAACATGAAACAAATAATAAACATTGTTTATTATTCTATTCAAATAAGACCAATTTTTTTTACTGTTTCTCGCTGTAAGAACACACAATCCTATACCAGAAAATTACTTTTACAGGAAATACCAGTATTTTATATGTACTTGGTTAATTGTTCGTTTCTGAAAACAAAACAGTGAATGTGATAGGTTGCACAAGAATGACAGTTGCTAAGTTTATTTCATAAATAATAATCAAAAAAATTACTTAAAAATTTGGGCAGTTGAAGAAAAGTTTCTAGATTCTTCAACTCTCCAGATATCACCAGATATGCTGCACAGAACATCATCCAATTCAAAGCCCTTGCCTGGTTCACATACACAGATGATACAATTATGATCTGAACCCACACTGAAAAACACCTCACAGATATATTCAACTTCCTAAACAATAGCCATTTAATTAACTGGAATCAATCACTATCGCTCAATTTATATATATATCTCTCTCTCTCTCTCCCTCTGACATTTTTTTTATGGCATGGTTTTTTTCTACATACCCCTGTTCATTACAAATTAATAACAATACCCCCACTTTAACAATAGCCACCCCTTCGCCAGCAAATGTTTCCTTCCAAAGGTATAGCTATTACAGGGCTAGGCAGTGCCGTGCACGGGGGCTTCCATGCTAAGGGAGCCCCTGTCCAACAAACCTCGAAGCGACCTCGCGAAAATTTCTCCCACCTTTATTTATTTATACACCAATTGGCTTTGTACATAAAGAAATAATTCTTAACATCAACATATAATATAACTCACAAAAGTCTTTTAATGTTGGAGATTAGTCCAGCATGAGTTCCTCCAAAGAAAATGATGTTGGTAGAATTTAAGTTAATCAGACTTACTATTCTATGGTATGGTCCAAAAGCAACATAGTTTTTTTGGGTTTTACGGCATCCAGCAGTCTTCTTGTTCGAAAAACTTGGAACATAAATATAACAGATCGCAACACAGCTTTAAGTGTTGCAACTCAGTTGAAAGAAATTCAAAAGTTGTAGGGAGCTTCCCAAATTCTTTGTGTTTTCTATTTAGTCCCTTTACCAATGAGTACCATTTTATGAATACTAGCCAACTCTGCCACAATGCTGGTAATGGCCTGAACTCTTTTATTTGATAAAATTACATATCTTTGACATAATCTAAAAAAAATATTGTTACATAACTATTGAGGTCATGTGTTAATTTTGCCTAATTTTCTCCTTTTTAGCACCTTTCTTTATTGTTTAGCATTACATAACATATTTTCATAGTGTATTAATTAAATATAGTAGAGTCTCGCTAATCCGAACTAATTGGGACCGGGCCTTGTTCGGATTACCGATTTGTTCGGATTACCGATTTGTTCGGATTAGCCAGAGTTACAGTGACTAATTTCTACAATGAAGTATACCAAGCATATAAGTAGGTACAGCATGGTAACAATTGGGAACAACTGGGTGAACAATGGCTCACTCTCACTCCCTCCATTTATTGTTGAGATGTTTGAAGTGTTTGAGGTCAGTGCACTCTCAGACGGCTCACGAACTGCTGAGTTAATCTTAGCAATCGATCGCTAACACACTTACAAAATTCGTGTACACTAGTGTTTTATCGCCATGAGTAAACGGAAACATACGACGTTAACGCTCAGAGAAAAACTGGATGCTTTGAAGCGATTGGACAGTGGTGAGAATGTATCTAAGCTGGCAATGGAACTAGGTGTTGGTAAGGCAACCATTTGTGATTGGAAGAAGAACCGAGTGAAGCTTGAACAGTGCTGCGCAACGTCTTCGGGAAAAACACTCGAGATTCGGCAGACTCAAACAGTCCCAGTACGATAAAGTGGATGAAGCTCTTTTCTTTTGGTTTACACAGGAAAGAGAATGGGGAACTCCTCTGAGTGGACCAATGGTTCAGGAAAAGGCTGTTTACCTAAACAAATTAATGAATGGTGATGAGTCTTTTAATGCGAGTACGGGTTGGTTGGACAGATTTAAAAAACGTCATGGGATTCGTCAGCTAACAATTACTGGAGAGAAGCTTTCTTCTGACCATGATGCAGCAAAGGAATACGTGAATGAATTTAATAAACTGATAAGAGAGGGAAATTATTCTCCCCAACAAATTTATAATGCTGACAAGACAGGCCTTAATTTTAGGGCATTGCCAACAAAAAGCCTGGCATCAAAAGCAGAAGTCCAAGCTCCTGGCATTAAAATGAGCAAAGATCGTGTGACTTTACTAGTGTGCAGCAACACTGCTGGTAATCACAGGCTCCCTTTAATGATGATCGGCAAATCTGTTAGCCCCAGAGCTTTCAAAAACTGTAACATGAAATCCCTACCTGTATACTATCGCAACCAGAAAAAAGCATGGATGGATGGTAAGCTGTTCAAAGAATGGTTTCACGACCAGTTTGTTCCCTCTGTCCTGGCGGTTTTCCAAGGAAAATAATTTGCCTCCCCGTGCTATCCTTTTGATTGATAATGCACCATCTCACCCCAGCACTGAGGAATTATGTGATGGAGAAATCGTGGCGAAGTTTTTGCCGCCGAATGCTACAGCACTTCTACAGCCGATGGACCAGGGCATACTACAAACATTAAAACTGATTTACAGAAAACAATTCTTAAGAATGCTGATCCAAGATGATAACATTCCTTTAGTTAAAAAAAAAAAAAAACAAATCTAAGGGATGTTGTTTATTGGGCTGCTGAGGCATGGCAGAAAATTTCAGAAAACACTTTGAGAAAACTATGGACAACTCTTGAATTTCAGGACATACCAGCTGAAAATGAAGAGGAGAGTTTCCTAAAAATGGTACAGACAATCCTTGGATGTGAAGAAGCCTGTGAAGCAGACGTAGATGAATTGATGGCAGCGGATGATTCAATACTGGAGCATCTTGCTGACGTTGATTTAGTGGCTGCTGTGACTCAAGACCAGGTAGAAGTGGAATGTTACGACGAAAGATGGAATGTGACAAAGGAGAGTTGGTGTCACACACTGACGCGGCAGAAGCCTTTGATCTCACACTACGCTATATGGAGCAACAGACCACTGCTACACCAGCTGATTTAATGTTTATCAGACGATGGCGCAACTTTGGGTCATATAACAGACTGTCTTCATTACGCCAAAAAACAATTGCTGAGTTTCTGTGCTCTAAAAAGTGGGGATGAAATGTGTGTTTCTAAGCATTGTAACTACTATCGTAAGTTTGACAGTTTTTCTTTCAGTGTTACGCACTTTTTAAATTTAATCTTTCTAGCTAATTTTTCTGTATAAATTAAAATTGTGTACTTGTACAGTAGTTAACCACACAATTATATAGCGTATGAACTGTATTTTCAGGGTGTTTTAATTCTTTTACCATTTTTTATATTAAGACTATGTAATGCTTTGCCATGTTTGGATTAACCGGACGTTCGGATTACCGGGGTTCGGATTAGCGGGACTCTACTGTAGAGGGAAAAAAAATAGACATGAAACGAAAGATCCTTCATTTCAAAATATTTGCAGGGGATTCCCCAACAACATTTTTTAGTATTCAGCATTATGCCTCGGATCTCTCATATATACACTTGTCTGTAGCTTGTCCATGTGACAGGCAGGTTACTACTCAGTCTGCAGTCTCCTTTAACATGTTCACATGGTTGTTTCACAGAATCAATGTTCAAAAAATATCTGTAAAAGTGAGTCAGAGGCCACAGTATCTGATAAATGATGAAATGAAATTTTACGAACATTTTAGAATGATATAATTTATATTTTAAGATCTTCTGATGAAACTTGAAGTGAGATTTAAGAAAAAGAAACACTTTTTAAGGCAGGAGCATCATTTTGGAAAATTGTTGTTCAGACGTTATATCATATTTACTCTGGCAAAGAGTTCTTACGCTTTCAGAGGACATCAATAGCATCAATGTCAGAAAGGATAACGCCAAAATTTTCTGTCCTTTAAAGAGCTTGTAGTCCAATGAGATCACATGCAAGTTTTGGATATGGCAAAAGTATAGGATTCAATCACATTTCCTTTTAATAAAACAACTGCAAATGCAAATATTTGATATTTCCTGGTTAGCCAGCATAACTAACACTTCAAGAATATCAGCTCATTGCAAGTTGCCGATATATTTAGGTAAGATCCAATTGCCAGATGGCCAGTTTATTAGTGGATTACAGTTAATGACACACTGAGAACAAGATAACACAAAAAAAAAATAAAATCACATAAAATTTTGTGCTCAATAGTTTCATAATCAACTGACCTGGAGTTTAGTTTCCAAGAAAAAAGAAATCTGTTCAGCCAAATGTTCACAACTGAGATATCAAATACTGAATCCATACTCCTTCAAAGGAGACACAAGCATATAAATTTTATTTAGATGGAAAGACAAACAGAAATTTTAGTTCAAATATTAGGAAAATCTCAAAAATTCTTATCCTCAATCATGAATGGCAATGCCCATCATCAATGATTAGTCATTTCTCACAACTTTGTTCACGTGGGCTATTAATGTATGGACTACTGTCTTAAACAGAGGCGGATCCGGGGGGGGGGGGCTATGGGGCTGAAGCCCCCTCAAAAATCACCAAGGTCGCCCCCAACGACAACCAAACAAACCAAATTCATAGCCCCCCCCCCCCCACCAAAACCAAAATCCTGGATCCGCCACTGGTCTTAAACATACAATTTTAGTCAGGACCGATTCTTCAATCATTAGCCAAATCACAGAAAAGCAGTAAGACCAGTACAGTTTATATTTTTCAAGATAATATAGTCATTTGAATTCCCATAATTAGATGGTAGTACATTATGGCAGTTCCTTTGATGTGAGGAACTCACAAGTTGTTCCACAATTTTGTTTCGTGTTTTTTTTTTTTTTTTTTTTTTTTTTAAACAGTTTAACGTCCCTTTTTAACAACGTGGTCTTTAGAGACGGGAAAGGATGGGGGCAAGGGATGGGAAGGAATTCGGCCATGGCCTTTTGAAGGAAGCATCCCGGCATTCACCTGGAGTGATTTGGGGAAACCATGGAAAACCCAAATCTGGATGCCCGGACGGGGATTCGAACCGCCGTCCTCCCGAATGCGAGTTTTGTTTCGTTCCCCCCATATGAACCTGGGAGGTGGGCTGGTGTAAGGTGGTAGTATTTTTTTATGGTCGGACTTCGTATTTCTTTATAGCTTTATGTTTGTCTGTCATCAGGGATAAAAGTCCTTAGAAACAGCGTAAACTGACAAACAATTTCAACCGACAGCGACCAACGACCGAGCAGTGATTATTCCTGAAGAAAGAAACTCCCGATGAGTCAAAAGAGAAGACTGCTACTTCCAGGAGGGTGGTAAGTTACTCGAAGTGGCTGTGCTGGGAATAAGTGTGTAAAAGTGTCAAATGTCCAAAGTGAGAAACAGTGTACAACAGTGCTGTAAGTGTTTCTATGTTTAATTATATATAGCAGTATCTGTGTGTGAGCATATATTACTCAAATTACTACACATTGTTAATTTAATTATGTAACTAACTTTCGTGAAATTTGATAGATTTATATTTCACAAACTAGTCTTACATCCTGAACAATATTCGAACTATAATTTTATCTTGTGTACTTCTAGTAATATATTTGAAACATGGGCCCAGAGTAGAATCTAGGTGCTGGGCTATCAGTATCAGGATATAAAAATAAAATACAAGTCCAGTTTTAATTTGTTTAGAACTTGAACCTCCAAATTTGTCAACTTAATCTTTCATTTTTGAATGATAATAAACTTTCATATGATTCTCAGTCTTTTATTCAATCTTCAAAAAAAAAAAAAAAGGTATCCGAAGATATAAGGCCCTTTATTAATGGCAAGACTCTGCCTAGCATCGACTCGTACCCTCACTAACATTGTACATTGCTCACTCGGTTTTGTTATTTTGTTGTTCCCATGACAACGAACTCTTCTCAGATTAACCAATAGTCTTTCACACTTTTTTCTAGGAAACTCGTTATGCTACAACCCACCAGAAGTTCAAGACAAGACAGAAGAAACACAAATTTCATGTCCTGCCACAGTCGCCATGTTGTATATTTTTATGGGCGGATTTCGTATTTCTTTATACCTTTATGTTCTTCGGTCGCCAGGGATACAAGTCCCGTTTCAATTTGTTTAGAACTTGAACCTCCAAATCTGTCAACTAAATCTTTCATATTTGAATGATAATAAACTTTCATATGATTCTTAGTCTTTTATTCAATCTTCAATCAAAAAAAAAAAAAAAAGGTGTCCTTTGCTAATGACAACTTTCCACCTAGCATTGACTCGTACACTCATTAACGTTGTACATCACTCGCTTGTTTTTGTTATCCTGTTGTCCCCATGACAACGAACTGAGAATAACCTATATTTTTTCTATGAAACTCTTCATGCTACAAGGTCTCAGACTATTTGAGCCAACCTTACCTACTCCATAATTTGGACAGTGCACTGGACGTCACTATATCCCTTCCTTGTAAACATTCGACTGTTTACATATCTAATGCCAGGGATCAAACAATATCAAATCGATAGTATGGAACAATTAACTGTTTGGACCCTTTTTTCTTTATTTGTCAGCAGCTGAACACAGAATTAAGATCAAACATATGCCATTTTACTTGTACTTATTGCAAAAATATTACACTCAATGACTGGCGTAAGTCTAAAACACAGTCAAAGTCTGGTTACTTTTGCATTACATGAATAGATTTACATGATTCCTTAAGAACCTTGTATTTAATTGCATAGTGAGGTCACAAAATGTTCACGATTTTCTGGTAATGTCACTTATGATAAATTGGAAAACTCTGCAGCGAAATCATATAACAACATTCACATGTGGAAAACATTTTTCAAACCTCTCATCTGAAAAGTGAAACAGTTAGAGATGACATTTTGGAGCTGTTCTCCAATTTCATTCTTGGTTAAAGTGTAATTTTCCTGATGTGAATCTCTTACATAACCCATGCCAGTCAGCAATTGCCGGTAAAGGTAGCCACACACGTGGAGGCCGGGCCGCAGAGAAACAGTCCGCGTGCCGGATCCGCAGGGATTTCATCGAAGTGGTGCTGCACACACACGGGGGGTTAAAATCCTCAAGGTTTCTCAGTCTCAGTGCTTCACGATGGCAGCATCCGATGATGTGCACGCGTTGGCTGCTGTTACTATTTTCTTTATTGAATCTGTCATAGTGCTACCTCTCTCTAAGTTGCCTAGTAAAACTTGAAGCAGCCTTTTTCTGTATTTCCATATCTTCATAAAAGCTACCTATCATATTTCAAAAATAATCGGAACTCGGATAACCAGACTTTTACTGTAATTGATTTATTCCCATTCGTAAATACATCAACAACATAAAATTAAGTTTAAATGACATAAAAACTAAATTAAAATAATATTAGTTTAAAGTCATGTTGTCATTAATATAGTTGATCATGTGATGTAAACTCAAATTCAAATCACATGACATCATTTGCATTATAATTTGATAGAACAATTGCTGCTGTGTCGTTGTTTTGAGGTAATTTATCAAAATCTGCTGGTGGTTTATAATGATCCTGCGGGTGTTGCTTGAAAAGGTTGTGGGCTGAGACTATTCGATGAGGTTCCTGGGAAAAAAAAATCCAGAACTGCTGCCTGCAGAATAGTACAGGCCAGAAGTAGGTAACCGTTGCTCATTGTACATTCCTAAACAGCCCATTTCGACTTGAAACAGGGTGTCATTAATTATTTTTTCTGCTATTAGCATTTGATTGGTCGGAAGGCCACGTAATTTTATGACAACGGTTTTGCTAACAACGTCAAAGTGATCTTCTTGCAGCCGGTTTTTTTTAATGTTCTTCAGCACATCACTTCGCAAAGATTCATTTAATGATGGTTTAATGTTGCTGATTTTTTTTTTAGTATTGATTCTTTTTATTTTTTTGCATTTGGTTCATTCTCCTTCAATATTTATGCCAGCTTGGCGTAGGTAGCTTCTCGTTTGTTTGTGTCGTTGTATTCCTGGTACTTCAATTCCTATAGACAGGGCTCACTATCATATATATTTATAAACACGGAACATCACGAAACGGAACATTAGAAACAAAACAGAGAAACAAAATCGCAACACATACAGGCACTCACAAGAAATCCTCGAAGGCCGACTGACCGCAGAACACACGCTGAGCTTCTCACCCTCCCTCCCGGCCTTCCAGGAAATAAGAATTGTTTTTCGGTGAGGCCGTGGCCGCACTGGGGTGCGGCCACGGCCTCAAGGAAGTGCCCACACACGTGGCGGGATCCCGCAAGGCCGTGACCATTGCGTCGAAATCCCTTGGGTTTCCCGCACGTGTGTGGCGGCCTTAACATAGTCACATCTCCATACAGCGATTGTATTGAGAGTTCTTGTAAAAAGTCAGTGTAGTTTCTCAAAGAATCATTTACGATACTTAACATGACATGACAGGCACCATTTTATGTAAAACAGACATTGGGATATGCACAAGTTGTGACTGGGATGAAATATAAATGAAAGTTTATACGCATTTGTATACTTTAATTCGGTAGCCAAGTTGTTGAATTAGTAACAACAGATAATGGTAGGGTATAACAAAAAATAAAAGTCATCAATGATGATTAAATAACACATTCTTTATAGTTCTGAAGTTAAACTGGTATGAGATTGCGTCAAAACTTGAATACTAGATAGGACTTTGAAAACACGATACAAGACTGCAGGTTATTCTTCAAGAGACACACGCCAATATAAAATCATTCACTATCAGAATTTGAATTGATTTGCAACCCCATTTCAAGTGAGCTTATAAGAACTGTTTTACACTTTGAATATTCACAAGGCTGCATATTGTTAGTAAAAGATTCACATCACTAAATGTTTTTAGGTATGCTGAAATTTCTAAGTTTCCTTTCATCAAAATATGTTTCCGACGCTAAAATTTCTATGTACCGCTACATGCTTAAAACATTACAAGTATGGCTTCTTCTACAAAATCACAGAACCAATGGGTACAAGGGGTATGTGCCTTCAAACTGCATACCGAAGTGGAAATTGGGCGGTTTAAATAATTCTGAACCATGGGAACAACTTCCGATTTCCCATTTTGTTCCAATCTGAAACTTTGTCATTTTATAGACCATTTTATGGTGAATACTTTATATTATAACAAATTTTGCCTCAAATTGCTTTATTTAGTCACTATTATTTTTAGAAGTATCATTTTAGTTGTTTTAGTAGTTAGTTCCTCACAAAGATTTTACCATCACGGGATTCCTTTTAATTCCCTTCTTCAATTGATATTTGTTTCAGCTTTGTAGTTATTTTTATTTGGGTGAAATCTCACATTTTCTCATTTTCCTCTTCAACTTGTATGCCCTTTTTTCCTAGCTTGGTGCACTCTTAAAACTTTAATAAATAAAAAAACTAATATCTTGTACCCTTAAATGAGCAATTCTTGTGTGTTTATATATATTCAATCTTGGAAACAGCTCTTAACAATTTGGATGAAATTTCATATTTTGTTTTTTAAGGTTACCTCAAGAGGTATCTACCCTGCAAAAACGTGATTTTACAAAACATTTAGTAATTCTTGTATTTGGTGTCTCCGAAATCTCGTAGATGTTTCAGTTACCAGTCAGGTGGGCTGATGTTAGTTAAGTTCTCTTTGATTGCAGCAAGGAATTTTTATAACTTTAAATTAATAATTTTTGTACACTAGCTGATCGAGAAGTATCATGGTCAGTCACCGAATGGTAATATAATAAAGTGGAAATAAGTAAATAGAAGTATTTATTAATGAAAGGTATTTTATTTTGAAGAATAGTAATAAATATCACTTTTACTGTAAAAAGTTGTTATCATTAAAATACCACAAGTTTAATTGTGAACATTTAAGAATGAGATGTTTAAAAAATATTGGCTTTGTCAGATGTCCTTTTTTCAATCTTCTTTACAAAACTTCTTTGAAAATAATATTAGCAGTTGTACTGTGATCATCGTTGACTTTTTGGCCGTCTGTGTCTTCAACACAAAAATAAATATTAATGAATCTACAAATTTGTGAAAATGTCATGTACACGTGTCCATACAAAAAACATATTCTGATAAATACAATCCTTCCTTTTGAAGCGTCTGACCTTGTTCTTTATTAATGTTCATGACAAAGGTTATTTCTTTTGGGAATTGTTTTCTTATCATTTAGAAAGGTACAGTTTATCAGAAGATTAAGCAGTTTAAAAAAAAAAATTAACATTAAGATTTATATTTAACATAATAATAGCATTTTTCTTTAAAAGCAATTTATGAGATGATAAACCAAATGATCTCGGAAATGGCTATAGCGATTTGGATGAAATTTCATATGTAGATAATGTTTTGCTTTTCAAGTTTGTAAGACGATTTTACAATATTGTATGTGGTTTCTTGGAAGCGGCTCTAACCTCATCTCGTAGACAGGGCTTACGCCTTGTTGACGAGATCATTAGAGGCAGAATGGTACTGGGAACAAGGAACAGGAAGGAATTTGGCCATAGCCTTTTGAAGGAACCATCCCGGCATTTACCTGGAGTGATTTGAGGAAACATGGAATACCAAAATCTGGATGTTGGGATGGAGATTCGAACTGGCAACCTCCCGAATGTGAGGCCAGAGCGTTAACTGCTCACCCACCATGTTCGGTCTGTAGAAGTTTCAGGTACCAGTAAGCCTACTGATGTTTGTTAAGCTTCTCTTCGGTTATAACAAGGAACTGTGCACCTCAAAATGACTAGGAAGCCTTCAAGTCTTTATTTTAATCAAACTTTACTCAAAATCTTGTAAATTGAACATAAATCAAAAGATGCTGAGTGAAGATCAGTCATCCAGGTACTCTCACTTGATGGGACTGATAACTTTTAATGAAATTTTCTCTGTTTCCTTAAAATCACCAGCTCTACCTGCTGGCTGTTATCTTTCTTTTACACTAATTTTTGATGCCCTGTAGCCTGCAACGCACATTATCTGTGACGTTTTTATGACATCATTCACAACTTCAGATATGAAAATCATATTTTTCACCCTTAAATCTCAAACTTACTGTCATTATATTATTATTATAATAATTTTTCTCTATTGTTTAAGCATATTTTCGGCTTCCTAACTATTTTATTTTAAAAAATTATTTACTTTTCCCCTTTAAAAAACATACTTACTGCCACTATTTTTGGTCAGAACTGACAACAGACTGTCATAGTTAAATCTTCTTAAGTAACTGGCTTCCTATTGTTTAAATGTGTTTTCGATTGTCGGTGGATAGTGCATGGTGTAAAAGACTTTCAAAGGCGGATACCATGCCAACTGCATGGTGAAATAAGACTCGAATAGCTCTTTCATTTAGTGAAATTCACAGACTATATAAACCTGATATCGAAATGATTGTTTGTAGTAGTATTACTCGTGCATATTAATGTGGTTATTTCCAACCACTTTAATTTTATGACTTTTTTATTTTCCACATTTTTTATGATGCTGGTCTAATTTTGAATTGCAAAGTCCTTTATTAACAATATTATGTTTATTATTATCAATTTGCAATGTTAGAGCCTTTAAATTCTCCCCTCTTTATAAGTTTGGAAAGTTATTTATGCATAACAAGATCGTGAGGCTAGAAGTCGAGTAGAGCATGTTAAGAAGTGGGACGGGAGTTGTGGTAGGAATACAAATGGCGGAGTGGGTCAACTGCTGATGACTGTGATATCAAATTATTTTGATAGCTATTTCCTCCCTCTTGACAGACTGATAACTAGATTCATATCATGCTAAGTTGGAACCCCAAGTCTCTGCAGTATCTTCCACAAGATGAATCTCCTCAGCCTCTTTAATCAAGTCATCCCAATATCCTTTTGTGTAGATTTCACCACTAGCTTTGCCTAAAAATCTGGCATTTCTTTGCAGATGTCACTCCAGCTTATGGTATAAAAGCAAGATGTTAAATCTCTTGCTTCTTTGCCTTCCTCTTTTCTTTCTAGCAAAAGGCTCTGCTGACTTGGGTTCCACTGTATCCATTTGTGTGAAATTTACGTCATAAACAGTTTAACTCCACCAGAAGACCTTCTGTGTAACAGACACTCTGACTCGATGCACCAAAATGTTCTGGGCCGGATGATTTAACTGTTTGCTGAGGAACAGGAATAGGTTGGTTTTGTCCATATAAGCGATTCTTTTGACCAAAATTTCCAGAAATGGAATGCAAACTTTATACTCAATCTCCAGTGTGTGTGTGTGTTTGCGCGCAAGCCAAATAACGATAGCTATGCAAAGCATAGACAAGAAACAGGGTTCGACTTTGAGAAGACATGAATACTAGTTCAAGCAAAATGATATGGGAGCAGCATTATTAGAAGAAGATATGGAGATTTGTCTCAAGGAAGATAATGCAAATAAAGACAAAGGGTTTCAACTTCATCTGTTAAATGATAGTGCCAGAGATTGTTCAAGAACATGCTCTAACTAACAGCTGACCTCTTATGCCATGTGTATCCCAACCATGCTTTTCCCCTGCTTCCCAACTGGTTCCACGACATTTATGGCCCCGACACTTCTGCATGGATGGGCACTCCACACCCCACTGACAACCACTGATTGGTGTGGGTCATAGAAAGGTAGTCACACCAAGAATCAAATTGTGTAATCGTAAGTTTTCCCGGCAGATCTGATGTTTGAAGATCTCTCGGGCGTGCAGCCGGGTCATTTGGTCGTAAATGTACGAATTTTCGATGGCGTACCGTGCCAACATCTTCAGGTAGCGTCCAGTGGTCGGCGTGAGGAACGCAGTCCAGGACGCGACTACTGGACTGCTCCGCTCGCATCAATATTTATACCCTCCGACCCCACCCTCCCACTCCCGCCGGGTCGCTCCGATGGCGGTGGTGGGGGCGGTGCATTACAGTGCGTCGAGCAGTGTCCATCAGTCTCTACGCCACCTCCGTCGCGCACAGTGCCTCGGCTCTGGTGTTTGCGTCGGGCAGACTATTCGCACGATCGAAGAACGGTGTAGGGAACATAAACGCTACACCGAACTACAGCAGCCATCAAAATCCGCAGTTGCTGAACACTGTCTTGAGACACGGCATAATATTAAATATGAGGACACCGAAGTTCTGAGAAACACATCTCACTTCTGGGACTGTGTGTACAAGGAAGCCATCGAGATCCGGCTACGGAGTAACCTCATAAACAAAGACAACAGGTTCCAACTAAGCCAGGCTTGGAACCCAGCACTGAAGCGGCTTCGTACATTTATGACCAAATGACCCGGCTGCACGCCCGAGAGATCTTCAAATAAGAATCAAATTGTTTGCTGGGAGTTGAAACTGGCTTCAAACAATCATTTCTGATTAATGTGAACTCAGCCCCAAAACACTCTTTCAATAATAGTCAATTTAAAAACAGAATTCTCACTTTATCATGTTCTATGATGAATAGACATCCATTATTTAATACTAAACATATCAAGTTTAAACAAATGCAAACACTTCAGTAATATATCAGAAGGATAAAAGGGCATTGGTGATATGACAAGGAGAAACTTATACAATGGCTACTACATTACAAACCGTTTATGCTCGAAGACATCTACATGGTTTTCTCAACATATTGTTTCATCAAGACAAATTAATTAAATGTGAGCATTACATTTCTATATTTATCAAATCTCCCATTTATCAATCACTTTTTACACACAAATCATTTAAGGTTTCTGATCATCTCATGATTCAAAAGTTTTCTTTCTGAAACACTGATAAAACCAAGTATACCAATCCTATAACAGAGAAAAGAAGAGATGACTCCTACCATATAAGTGGCCAATTTTGACTCCTGAGGAACGCCGTTTGCTTGTGAGTATGATAAAAACAATGGAGCATCCATCCTGTCTTCACAAGACGTGTCTGAAACAGTCACCAAGAGCACCATTTTCAAAAATTAAACCTGAAACTTTAACACAAAAAATGAAAGAAAGAAAAACTGCATGTTACTGAGAAAAAAGTTATTCTCACACTGCAAATATTTATAAAATATTAGCTACTTGTAATTTATAGCTCCACCACCAAATATCTATATTTTTATACAGCGGTGGCCTTAACCATTGCGAGGCCCCAGGCAGCAGATCTTTGAGAGGCCCTTGTCCTGTGTGCAAAGTATGTTAACCAAAAGTAGGTATTCCTTATGATTGACGAGAAATACAAAAGTTATAAATAAATTAATTTTGAATTTTAAAATATTGTATTAAAAGATTTATAAAAGATCAACAAATCATAGAGACGACGAATTATTAATGATGATAAACTATGCGCAGGGGTTTAAAAATAATGTTTATAGATCTTTTCCTTTTGAACTATGCGATTCAAATTTTACATCGGCATCACGATCACACGAATTCATTTCATAAATCTTGTTTGGCACATAAAACTAACTCAGAAATAATTGAAAAGTTGTATTTCACAGTTTTTCAACAACCCACTCTTTACGTTAAGGAAAACGGAAGACAATAGGAATATGTCTATTACATGGACGAGCTATGGACAAATGTGAACACGAGAGGGGCGAGGCGTCACTCGGCTGACTGTCGGTGCGGTGACGATGGGGACCAGTATCGGTCAAGTGTGGCTCGAACTAACTGCTAACAAAACAAATGTAAGGTGACAAGAGTTGACTAACGAAATGAAACACGGGAATTCCCTGAGCGAAAATTGAAAACATGATGAAATTAACAAAACCGAGCATTCAAGTGAGCTATCTGATTAGCGAGGCACGAAATTTAAATTGTAATAAATTTTTCAATCATGATTTACACTAAAATTACAAAAAATATTATTTAGTGACAAATTAATTAATTTTGATATCGTTAATCTTACTTTTATACGAATTTGATATTGAATAAATCTAAATGAGATATTTTATTTAGGTATTTATTACTGTCAATATATACTTTACTACGAATGAATCAACTTTTTTATTGTTGTGACTAATAGCTAAGGATAAAATAAAAAGTTTTAAATACAAACTCTTTTTAGTCGGGTTGTTGTGTGAGGCCCCTGCAAGAGCGAGGCCCAGGGCGATTGCCCTGCTCGCCTCCCCCTAAGGCCGCCTCTGTTTTTATAGCACCTTCAGCTACCCCTATCATAATATCTTCAAGACAT
Organism: Vandiemenella viatica; assembly: GCA_031002005.1. Taxonomy (NCBI): domain Eukaryota; kingdom Metazoa; phylum Arthropoda; class Insecta; order Orthoptera; family Morabidae; genus Vandiemenella; species Vandiemenella viatica. Next base: position 46,260,556 of record JARYHS010008074.1, read on the forward strand.
TTAAAATAAGATAGCGCAGAGAAAAATAACCCATCACTTTCCACAGATGTAGACAGAAGGGCCAGAGCAAACACAAAAACCACAAAGAAACAAACACACTACACAATATTTTGGTTTGAAACCTTAATCATGTCGGAGGTGAGACATACGGCTGAGGGGAGATGTGTACACGTCAGGACCTACCATATGATTCATGTCATCATCATCATCAGCGTTCTGCCCTAAGGTTTTCACATGGCTGCTCTCCATGTTCTTCTGTCTTCCGTCCTCCTCTTCACATCCACGCAGTTACCGTTTTCTCTGATAGCATCCGATATGATTCTTGTGACGGGTTATATTTCCCTTTCTTATCTTATTTTCAGTGCTTATTGGCAGTTTCATTGTCACCATTATCTACAAGACATTTATACATGTACAACTTGTATACTGTGAATGACTGGAATCACCGACATACATTACATGATAAAACATTTTTCTTCAACTTGTTTCATTAAAAGTGGTCTGATACTGAACACATTTTCCACATAACTGAGATAAATGTTAAAATTTTTACTTAATGATAATAATGAAAAAGGAAACTGCCTTTATGCAATATAAATAACAAAGGATATGGAAAATAACCCATCAAACACCAAAGTTGAAGGCTGCGACGAGTGAACAACACATGAGAAGAATACAGACACAATATTTCAGTGTAAAACCTTATTCATGAAATAGAGAAGAGAATGAGGCATTTGGTTTGGGAGGTGTGCACACTCTGAAGTTTACCAAATAACTCATGGGGTAAACTTTGGTGTCTGCACACGTCCCGAACCAAATGTCTCATTATCTTCCCTACTACACGAATAAGGTTTTAAACTGAAATAATGTGTTTTTATATTTGTCTCATGTATTGTTCAATCATTGCAGCCTTCAACTTTTGTGAGTGACAAGTTACTTTCCTTGTCCAAAGAGTTAACCCCGAATATTGTGATTTTTGTATTTGTATATTATTTTGTGTTGCTGTTGCCTTCAGCTTTGGTGAATGTGGGGTATAACTTATCTTTCCTTTCCAGATTTCCATATCCTTTGTTATTTATAAGTCTTATTTACCATGTTTATAATGTTGCTTCTCTGATTTCAGTCCCAAACTTTATGATAGCCAAGAATAACTGAGATGTGTTCCAGACTAATGGAACACAAGAAGTACACCACTAATGGCTTAGAAGTGGATGAAAAAGAGAACCAATAGCACGATAAAATCTCATCCTTATGATCTTTTGGTCATTACATACTAACGCCTAAATATCAGTTACAGTTGTGCAATTTTTATTTTCTAGCAGCAGCACATTTGACAAATATTGGAGTCATGTTACCGTTGTGATATGTATCATACTATTATTTGTATTACAGGAACTGGCTGTCTTTTGAACAAACACAAACTTAGTAATGCTCAGTTCTCATCATTTTGCAAAATCTGGCTAGTATTTTCATTTTCTTCTGTTAATATTTGGAGAAGTTTAATAATCATGACTTATTATTTAACAAAGATGCCAATGCAACAGACTATTCCAGAATATTTTGCTAATGAGCCTTTATCCAACTTACTGTCATTACCTACGAGAAATTATCAGATTCTTTAATGCACTTCACACACCACGCTCAGTTTAAAAACTAAAAATTTCTAGAAACCCCTGCAGTATATCTGAAATAAATTTAACCGTAACAGTTCTCAGTCAAGGTAACGTATTATTCTTGAATTAAGAATTAAAGCATAATGTTTAAGAGCCACAGGAGAGTTAACAAAAATTGTAAGTATTCATTGCATAACATAAGAACACATACTAAATGCTATATAACCTATATTTACGTGGATCCTTCACCATCCCACTATTTTCTCTTTAATTTAATTGTGATGGAGTGCACGCTATGGTGACAATTTCCCTACACACTCATTTTCCCCTTTCCTGTACCCACCTACTTTTTCCCCTCTATAAATTTCAACTTTTTATTCAACATTTTTGGAAAATTATTCATCAATTCTCTTGGTAACTTACTTCAATCCCCGAGCCCCTTATCGATGAAACAAAATCTTCCCACACCCTTGTGCCTGAAATAGAGTGCCAGCTTGTGGTCATGGTCTTCTTTTCCCTTCCATGCATTACTTTTATTCTTACATCAATATCTTTCCAAGCCTCATCACCAATATACACCTTGTACACTCCCATGATCCTCTTCATCCTCCTCCTGTCTTCCAATAGATCCCATTCCAGCTCCTTTATCAAAGGATATTGTGTTCTGCAGTAATTTCCAGAGACAAATCTAGCAACCCTTCTTTGCACCCCCTCCAAACTCCTCTATTTGACACCCAAAATGTGGGTCCCTTACTACACCACCATATTCAAGCAACGGTCTGGTCAAAGTTACGTAACCCAATTCCTTTATTTCTCTTGTACATTCCCACATTACTCTCTCCAACAAGTGAAGGATTTTGATACCTTTTCCTACTACCTGTCCAATGTGTCCTGCCCAGTTGAGCTTGTTATCAAATGTTATGCCCATATATTTACATTTCTTTTCCCACCTTGTAGTCATAATCAACCTCTAGTTTTTTATATGTGTATATAATAAACACATATGCATTTATCTTCATTCCATGTTTATCAACCCAGCTAGATATCCTGTCCAGATCATCCTGCAGCTGTTCACAGTCATCTTCTGTTCTTATCCTGTTATATGGCAGTATGCCATCTGCAAACATCCTAACTTCTGATAGTAAAGCATCAACACAATTATTCATTAGAATAATGAATAGCAATGGTCCCAATACGCTACCCTGTGGCACTCCCATTTTTACTCCCACTTCTTTTGATACTGCATTCCCTACCCTTTCTACCTTTTAAAAATTCTTCTACCCAGCAAATCACTTTCTCATCAGCTCCAATAATGTTTACTTTATTTACGACCATTTTATGGTTCATTCTGTCAAAAGCCTTTGAAAGGTCTAGTGCAGGGATGGCCAACCCACGGCCCACAGAACTGGATCATTATACATATAAACTTTAACTTTCAACAGTGATATCAAACATTACAAAACTGAGCACCATTCCTTTCAACTATAATGCTTTAAAATAACTATATTTTCAATACTTAATTAAATATGTATGTTTCATTTTTAATGATTTCTTTCCACCATAAAAATATTCAACTATTTTTTTTCCCAAGATGTACGTGCGGCCCAATTGAAAAATCTATTTCTAAAAGAAAGACTGATCTAGTGCAACGCCATCAATTTGGTTTCTGTTGTCCATTTCATCAAAAAATTTCTTGCATATATCCTACCGAGATTTGCATGAACATCCTTGCCTAAAGACATGTTGCTAACTTGAAAACCACTTTCACTCCTTACATATATTTCTGATGTGGCTGCATATCAATCTCTCCATTAATTTACCTACCACTGATGTCAAACTAATTGGCCTTTAATTTTTTACTCTTAATTTCTCACCCCTCCTTTATGTACAGTCACTACTGTCGCACTTTTCCAGTCCTCCAGTAAGCAACAAGTATCC
>JARYHS010008074.1:46265106-46430406 GCA_031002005.1 Vandiemenella viatica
CTCTTGACAATTTATCAGACGTTTTGCATGTGGCTGTCAATGATAATTAGGCTAACCAAGTTCTATGCTCTATGGGTACTGGGAATGCTTACAAGATCCACATACCAAATGGATGGGATTGTCCTTGGACTTCCTTTAATGCTACAATGCAAAAGGGCGAGATTATATCATGAGAATTGTGACGCGTGACAAAACTTGGATGATTTACATAATGGCAAAATGAAACAATAATTAGTGGTATGGGGTAATACTCTTTCTCCATGCAAGTGGAATAAATCCTGCCAATCTTTGTCATGGCTACGGTTTTTTGGGATGCCAAGGAAATTTACGTAATGTGGTAGGAGGATCATTTCATAAGTCTACAGTGAAACTTTGAATATACACAGGGGCCCATTCAAACAAATGCCACCGTTTGCTGACATCTAGTGTTGTATTTTAGCATGACTACACCTGTCCTCGCACAGTGCTCAAAAAACAGAACTTTTGACTAAATTGAAACTACATTTTTGATTATCCCCCTTGCAACCTACATTTGGTGCCAAGTGAATTTCATCTCTTCACTCACAGCTTGCAGCCTTTCAGTGATTATTACAAACTTCTAAATGCCATGAAGGTTTGGCTAAGTGCCCAGGCATCCAAATTTTGTAATAAAGGAATTAGTGAAACACTGTGACATATGCTTAAATTTAAATGGTAACTATGTTGAAAAATAGTGAAAAACTGTTGGATTTTTTGCTTATGGTTTTACAGTTCATCAAGGTCACTACACTATAGTATATGTAATAAAATATTTTTTCAATGCAGGTTTTTATTTACGGCTAGCCAAAGCTTACTTTCTGAACTACCCTTGTACAAGAAATTCAAAGAAAATATGATGACATTTAATGACAACTATTTTACCCCTCTCTCTGTCTTTTTTTTTTATTTAGTTATGGCTTCAGCCTTGTTGACTTCGAGGACATTAGAGGTGGGATGGCACTGGGGACAAGGAACGGGAAGGAATTTGGCCATGGCCTTTTTGAAGGAGCATTCCTGCATTCGCCTGGTGTGATTTGGGGAAACCATGGAAAACCCAAATTGGATGCCCAGGACAGGGATTCGAACCTGCGTCCTCCTGAATGTGAGGCCATAGAGTTAACCTCTCACCTACCACTCGGTACCCTCTTATCCATATTGTTCAATTCCTATTTACCTCCCTTATGTTTCGTGTCTATCAGACAGTTTTCCTCTCATAGCTTGTGATATACTCACTTCCTAATTTGTGAGGAAAGAATAAAACATTATATGCTATTTTACTACAACAATGCCTGAGAACATACCAATAGGCAACTACTAACTTGAATAATTCAGTTTTGTCATTACTTTATTATCTTTTGCAACAATTCTGTCCAAATGTAAAGGATTTAAACTTCCTCATTGCCAAATACTGCAGGAATAAATTTAATAGACAGATAAGTGAAGTAACAAAAATCCTAAGCATGCATTACTAAATTCTTAGTGATACAGCAGTTTTTAAGAACTAATAAATAGATTCATGTCAACAGTCATTTTTCTGTTATAGTCCTTTAGGGCCATCTCTGAACTGTCTTCTATATATTAAAAACTTATGTAAGGGAATTAGTCCCCATAAAAAAATGTTGGCAATAATGAGAACTCTCATTTTAATACTTTGCACCTCAAGGAAACAATTCTTTGATTTTCTTCCCAACAGGAAAGTCTTGAAATTTTATGCCAAAACTGCATGAAAAGTACCACGATATCCAGCAGACAAACAAATTAGTATTTTCACTTTACAGTAAATAGGTTATCATAGTGTGGATTAATGCCAACAAATCCTAAAACAGTAGCTGATACATAAAATTCTACAGCAAAGTTTTCAATAAAGCACTGACCTTCTTTGTAGAAATAGGCTGTTCCAATGTAAGCCCTGCAAGACCTTTCGTAAGGGAGTTTGACATTGTAATTGTTGATGCACTTGAACCCTGCCGGTTCTGTAACATGAAACAAATAATAAACATTGTTTATTATTCTATTCAAATAAGACCAATTTTTTTTACTGTTTCTCGCTGTAAGAACACACAATCCTATACCAGAAAATTACTTTTACAGGAAATACCAGTATTTTATATGTACTTGGTTAATTGTTCGTTTCTGAAAACAAAACAGTGAATGTGATAGGTTGCACAAGAATGACAGTTGCTAAGTTTATTTCATAAATAATAATCAAAAAATTACTTAAAAATTTGGGCAGTTGAAGAAAAGTTTCTAGATTCTTCAACTCTCCAGATATCACCAGATATGCTGCACAGAACATCATCCAATTCAAAGCCCTTGCCTGGTTCACATACACAGATGATACAATTATGATCTGAACCCACACTGAAAAACACCTCACAGATATATTCAACTTCCTAAACAATAGCCATTTAATTAACTGGAATCAATCACTATCGCTCAATTTATATCTCTCTCTCTCTCTCTGACATTTTTTTTATGGCATGGTTTTTTTCTACATACCCCTGTTCATTACAAATTAATAACAATACCCCCACTTTAACAATAGCCACCCCTTCGCCAGCAAATGTTTCCTTCCTTAAAGGCTTTACATCCATGGCACCAAAGGTATAGCTATTACAGGGCTAGGCAGTGCCGTGCACGGGGGCTTCCATGCTAAGGGAGCCCCTGTCCAACAAACCTCGAAGCGACCTCGCGAAAATTTCTCCCACCTTTATTTATTTATACACCAATTGGCTTTGTACATAAAGAAATAATTCTTAACATCAACATATAATATAACTCACAAAAGTCTTTTAATGTTGGAGATTAGTCCAGCATGAGTTCCTCCAAAGAAAATGATGTTGGTAGAATTTAAGTTAACAGACTTACTATTCTATGGTATGGTCCAAAAGCAACATAGTTTTTTTGGGTTTTACGGCATCCAGCAGTCTTCTTGTTCGAAAAACTTGGAACATAAATATAACAGATCGCAACACAGCTTTAAGTGTTGCAACTCAGTTGAAAGAAATTCAAAAGTTGTAGGGAGCTTTCCCAAATTCTTTGTGTTTTCTATTTAGTCCCTTTACCAATGAATGTGTCCATTTTATGAATACTAGCCAACTCTGCCACAATGCTGGTAATGGCCTGAACTCTTTTATTTGATAAAATTACATATCTTTGACATAATCTAAAAAATATTGTTACATAACTATTGAGGTCATGTGTTAATTTTGCCTAATTTTCTCCTTTTTAGCACCTTTCTTTATTGTTTAGCATTACATAACATATTTTCATAGTGTATTAATTAAATATAGTAGAGTCTCGCTAATCCGAACTAATTGGGACCGGGCCTTGTTCGGATTACCGATTTGTTCGGATTAGCCGGAGTTACAGTGACTAATTTCTACAATGAAGTATACCAAGCATATAAGTAGGTACAGCATGGTAACAATTGGGAACAACTGGGTGAACAATGGCTCACTCTCACTCCCTCCCTTTATTGTTGAGATGTTTGAAGTGTTTGGTCAGTGCACTCTCAGACGGCTCGCGAACTGCTGAGTTAATCTTAGCAATCGATCGCTAACACACTTACAAAATTCGTGTACACTAGCGTGTTATCGCCATGAGTAAACGGAAACATACGACGTTAACGCTCAGAGAAAAACTGGATGCTTTGAAGCGATTGGACAGTGGTGAGAATGTATCTAAGCTGGCGACGGAACTAGGTGTTGGTAAGGCAACCATTTGTGATTGGAAGAAGAACCGAGTGAAGCTTGAACAGTGCTGCGCAACGTCTTCGGGAAAAACACTCGAGATTCGGCAGACTCTGAAACAGTCCCAGTACGATAAAGTGGATGAAGCTCTTTTCTTTTGGTTTACACAGGAAAGAGAAAGGGGAACTCCTCTGAGTGGACCAATGGTTCAGGAAAAGGCTGTTTACCTAAACAAATTAATGAATGGTGATGAGTCTTTTAATGCGAGTACGGGTTGGTTGGACAGATTTAAAAAACGTCATGGGATTCGTCAGCTAACAATTACTGGAGAGAAGCTTTCTTCTGACCATGATGCAGCGAAGGAATACGTGCATGAATTTAATAAACTGATAAGAGAGGGAAATTATTCTCCCCAACAAATTTATAATGCTGACGAGACAGGCCTTAATTTTAGGGCATTGCCAACAAAAAGCCTGGCATCAAAAGCAGAAGTCCAAGCTCCTGGCTTTAAAATGAGCAAAGATCGTGTGACTTTACTAGTGTGCAGCAACGCTGCTGGTAATCACAAGCTCCCTTTAATGATGATCGGCAAATCTGTTAGCCCCAGAGCTTTCAAAAACTGCAACATGAAATCCCTACCTGTATACTATCGCAACCAGAAAAAAGCATGGATGGATGGTAAGCTGTTCAAAGAATGGTTTCACGACCAGTTTGTTCCCTCTGTCCGGCGGTTTTCCAAGGAAAATAATTTGCCTCCCCGTGCTATCCTTTTGATTGATAACGCACCATCTCACCCCAGCACTGAGGAATTATGTGATGGAGAAATCGTGGCGAAGTTTTTGCCGCCGAATGCTACACCACTTCTACAGCCGATGGACCAGGGCGTACTACAAACATTAAAACTGATTTACAGAAAACAATTCTTAAGAATGCTGATCCAAGATGATAACATTCCTTTAGTTGAAAAAAAAAAAAAAAACAAATCTGAAGGATGTTGTTTATTGGGCTGCTGAGGCATGGCAGAAAATTTCAGAAAACACTTTGAGAAAACTATGGACATCTCTTGAATTTCAGGACATACCAGCTGAAAATGAAGAGGAGAGTTTCCTAAAAATGGTACAGACAATCCCTGGATGTGAAGAAGCCTGTGAAGCATGAATGGATGGCAGCGGATGATTCAATACTGGAGCACCTTACTGACGTTGATTTAGTGGCTGCTGTGACTCAAGACCAGGTAGAAGTGGAATGTTACGACGAAAGTGACAATGAGACGGAATGTGACAAAGGAGAGTTGGTGTCACACACTGACGCGGCAGAAGCCTTTGATCTCGCGCTACGCTATATGGAGCAACAGACCACTGCTACACCAGCTGATTTAATGTTTATCAGACGATGGCGCAACTTTGCGTCATATAACAGACTGTCTTCATTACGCCAAAAAACAATTACTGAGTTTCTGTGCTCTAAAAAGTAGGGATGAAATGTGTGTTTCTAAGTTGTAACTACTATCGTAAGTTTGACAGTTTTTCTTTCAGTGTTACGCACTTTTTAAATTTAATCTTTCTAGCTAATTTTTCTGTATAAATTAAAATTGTGTACATGTACAGTAGTTAACCACACAATTATATAGCGTATGAACTGTATTTTCAGGGTGTTTTAATTCTTTTACCATTTTTTATATTAAGACTATGTAATGCTTTGCCATGTTCGGATTAACCGGACGTTCGGATTACCGGGGTTCGGATTAGCGGGACTCTACTGTAGAGGGAAAAAAAATAGACATGAAACGAAAGATCCTTCATTTCAAAATATTTGCAGGGGATTCCCCAACAACATTTTTTAGTATTCAGCATTATGCCTCGGATCTCTCATATATACACTTGTCTGTAGCTTGTCCATGTGACAGGCAGGTTACTACTCAGTCTGCAGTCTCCTTTAACATGTTCACATGGTTGTTTCACAGAATCAATGTTCAAAAATATCTGTAAAAGTGAGTCAGAGGCCACAGTATCTGATAAATGATGAAATGAAATTTTACGAACATTTTAGAATGATATAATTTATATTTTAAGATCTTCTGATGAAACTTGAAGTGAGATTTAAGAAAAAGAAACACTTTTTAAGGCAGGAGCATCATTTTGGAAAATTGTTGTTCAGACGTTATATCATATTTACTCTGGCAAAGAGTTCTTACGCTTTCAGAGGACATCAATAGCATCAATGTCAGAAAGGATAACGCCAAAATTTTCTGTCCTTTAAAGAGCTTGTAGTCCAATGAGATCACATGCAAGTTTTGGATATGGCAAAAGTATAGGATTCAATCACATTTCCTTTTAATAAAACAACTGCAAATGCAAATATTTGATATTTCCTGGTTAGCCAGCATAACTAACACTTCAAGAATATCAGCTCATTGCAAGTTGCCGATATATTTAGGTAAGATCCAATTGCCAGATGGCCAGTTTATTAGTGGATTACAGTTAATGACACACTGAGAACAAGATAACACAAAAAAAAAATAAAATCACATAAAATTTTATGTGCTCAATAGTTTCATAATCAACTGACCTGGAGTTTAGTTTCCAAGAAAAAAATCTGTTCAGCCAAATGTTCACAACTGAGATATCAATCCATACTCCTTCAAAGGAGACACAAGCATATAAATTTTATTTAGATGGAAAGACAAACAGAAATTTTAGTTCAAATATTAGGAAAATCTCAAAAATTCTTATCCTCAATCATGAATGGCAATGCCCATCATTCAATGATTAGTCATTTCCCAAACTTTGTTCACGTGGGCTATTAATGTATGGACTACTGTCTTAAACAGAGGCGGATCCGGGGGGGGGGGGCTATGGGGCTGAAGCCCCCTCAAAAATCACCAAGGTCGCCCCCAACGACAACCAAACAAACCAATTCATAGCCCCCCCCCCAAACCAAAATCCTGGATCCGCCACTGGTCTTAAAATACAATTTTAGTCAGGACCGATTCTTCAATCATTCAAATCACAGAAAAGCAGTAAGACCAGTTTATATTTTTCAAGATAATATAGTCATTTGAATTCCCATAATTAGATGGTAGTACATTATGGCAGTTCCTTTGATGTGAGGAACTCACAAGTTGTTCCACAATTTTGTTTCGTTTTTTTTTAAACAGTTTAACGTCCCTTTTTAACAACGTGGTCTTTAGAGACGGGAAAGGATGGGGGCAAGGGATGGGAAGGAATTCGGCCATGGCCTTTTGAAGGAAGCATCCCGGCATTCACCTGGAGTGATTTGGGGAAACCATGGAAAACCCAAATCTGGATGCCCGGACGGGGATTCGAACCGCCGTCCTCCCGAATGCGAGTTTTGTTTCGTTCCCCCCATATGAACCTGGGAGGTGGGCTGGTGTAAGGTGGTAGTATTTTTTTATGGTCACTTCGTATTTCTTTATAGCTTTATGTTTGTCTGTCATCAGGGATAAAAGTCCTTAGAAACAGCGTAAACTGACAAACAATTTCAACCGACAGCGACCAACGACCGAGCAGTGATTATTCCTGAAGAAAGAAACTCCCGATGAGTCAAAAGAGAAGACTGCTACTTCCAGGAGGGTGGTAAGTTACTCGAAGTGGCTGTGCTGGGAATAAGTGTGTAAAAGTGTCAAATGTCCAAAGTGAGAAACAGTGTACAACAGTGCTGTAAGTGTTTCTATGTTTAATTATATATATAGCAGTATCTGTGTGTGAGCATATATTACTCAAATTACTACACATTGTTACTTTAATTATGTAACTTAACTTTCTTGAAATTTTGATAGATTTATATGTCACAAACTAGTCTTACATCCTGAACAATATTCAGCTGTTATTTTCGAACTATAATTTTATCTTGTGTACTTCTAGTACTAATATATTTTTGAAACATGGGCCCAGAGTAGAACTCTAGGTGCTGGGCTGATCAGTATCAGGATATAAAAATAAAATACAAGTCCAGTTTTAATTTGTTTAGAACTTGAACCTCCAAATTGTCAACTTAATCTTTCATTTTTGAATGATATAAACTTTCATATGATTCTCAGTCTTTTATTCAATCTTCAATGCAAAAAAAAAGTAGGTTATCCGAAGATATAAAGGCCCTTTATTAATGGCAAGACTCTGCCTAGCATCGACTCGTACCCTCACTAACATTGTACATTGCTCACCTTCTGGGTTTGTTATTTTGTTGTTCCCATGACAACAGAACTCTTCTCAGATTAACCAATAGTCTTTCACACTTTTTTCTAGGAAACTCGTTATGCTACAACCCACCAGAGTTCAAGACAATACAGGAAGAAACACAAATTTCATGTCCGCCACAGTCGCCATGTTGTATATTTTATGGGCGGATTTCGTATTTATTTATATCTTTATGTTCTTCGGTCGCCAGGATACAAGTCCCCGTTTCAATTTGTTTAGAACTTGAACCTCCAAATCTGTCAACTTAATCTTTCATATTTGAATGATAATAAACTTTCATATGATTCTTAGTCTTTTATTCAATAAAAAAAAAAAAAGGTGTCTTTGCTAATGACAACTTTCCACCTAGCATTGACTCGTACACTCATTAACGTTGTACATCACTCGCTTGTTTTGTTATCCTGTTGTCCCCATGACAACGAACTGAGAATAACCTATATTTTTTCTATGAAACTCTTCATGCTACAAGGTCTCAGACTATTGAGCCAACCTTACCTACTCCATAATTTGGACAGTGCCACTGGACGTCACTATATCCCTTCCTTGTAAACATTCGACTGGTTTACATATCTAATGCCAGGGATCAAACAATATCAAATCGATAGTATGGAACAATTAACTGTTTGGACCCTTTTTTCTTTATTTGTCAGCAGCTGAACACAGAATTAAGATCAAACATATGCCATTTTACTTGTACTTATTGCAAAAATATCACACTCAATGACTGGCGTAAGCCTAAAACACAGTCAAAGTCTGGTTACTTTTGCATTACATGAATAGATTTACATGATTCCTTAAGAACCTTGTATTTAATAGCATAGTGAGGTCACAAAATGTTCACGATTTTCTGGTAATGTCACTTATGATAATTGGAAAACTCTGCAGCGAAATCATATAACAACATTCACATGTGGAAAACATTTTTCAAACCTCTCATCTGAAAAGTGAAACAGTTAGAGATGACATTTTGGAGCTGTTCTCCAATTTCATTCTTGGTTAAAGTGTAATTTTCCTGATGTGAATCTCTTACATAACCCATGCCAGTCAGCAATTGCCGGTAAAGTTAGCCACACACGTGGAGGCCGGGCCGCAGGGAAAACAGTCCGCGTGCCGGACCGCAGGGATTTCATCGAAGTGGCGCTGCACACACACGGGGGGTTAAAATCCTCAAGGTTTTCTCAGTCTCAGAGTTGGCTTCACGATGGCAGCATCCGATGATGTGCACGCGTTGGCTGCTGTTACTATTTTCTTTATTGAATCTTTCACTAAGTTGCCTAGTAAAACTTGAAGCAGCCTTTTTCTGTATTTCCATATCTTCATAAAAGCTACCTATCATATTTCAAAAATAATCGGAACTCGGATAACCAGACTTTTACTTAATTGATTTATTCCCATTCGTAAATACATCAACAACATAAAATTAAGTTTAAATGACATAAAAACTAAATTAAAATAATATTAGTTTAAAGTCATGTTGTCATTAACATAGTTGATCACGTGATGTAAACTCAAATTCAAATCACATGACATCATTTGCATTATAATTTGATAGAACAATTGCTGCTGTGTCGTTGTTTTGAGGTAATTTATCAAAATCTGCTGGTGGTTTATAATGATCCTGCGGGTGTTGCTTGAAAAGGTTGTGGGCTGAGACTATTTGATGAGGTTCCTGGGAAAAAAATCCAGAACTGCTGCCTGCAGAATAGTACAGGCCAGAAGTAGGTAACCGTTGCTCATTGTACATTCCTAAACAGCCCATTTCGACTTGAAACAGGGTGTCATTAATTATTTTTTCTGCTATTAGCATTTGATTGGTCGGAAGGCCACGTAATTTTATGACAACGGTTTTGCTAACAACGTCAAAGTGATCTTCTTGCAGCCGGTTTTTTTTAATGTTCTTCAGCACATCACTTCGCAAAGATTCATTTAATGATGGTTTAATGTTGCTGATTTTTTTTTAGTATTGATTCTTTTTATTTTTTTGCATTTGGTTCATTCTCCTTCAATATTTATGCCAGCTTGGCGTAGGTAGCTTCTCGTTTGTTTGTGTCGTTGTATTCCTGGTACTTCAATTCCTATAGACAGGGCTCACTATCATATATATTTATAAACACGGAACATCACGAAATGGAAACATAGAAACAAAATCGCAACACATACAGGCACTCACAAGAAATCCTTGAAGGCCGACTGACCGCAGAACACACGCTGAGCTTCTCACCCTCCCTCCCGGCCTTCCAGGAAATAAGAATTGTTTTTCGGTGAGGCACCCCAGTGCGGCCACGGCCTCAAGGAAGTGCCCACACACGTGGCGGGATCCCGCAAGGCCATGACCATTGCGTCAAAATCCCTTGGGTTTCCCGCACGTGTGTGGCGGCCTTAACATAGTCACATCTCCATACAGCGATTGTATTGAGAGTTCTTGTAAAGTCAGTGTAGTTTCTCAAAGAATCATTTACGATACTTAACATGACATGACAGGCACCATTTTATGTAAAACAGACATTGAGATATGCACAAGTTGTGACTGGGATGAAATATAAATGATACATAAATGAAAGTTTATACCCATTTGTATACTGTAATTCGGTAGCCAAGTTGTTGAATTAGTAACAACAGATAATGGTAGGGTATAACAAAAAATAAAAGTCATCAATGATGATTAAATAACACATTCTTTATAGTTCTGAAGTTAAACTGGTATGAGATTGCGTCAAAACTTGAATACTAGATAGGACTTTGAAAACACGATACAAGACTGCAGGTTATTCTTCAAGAGACACACGCCAACATAAAATCATTCACTGTTAGAACTTTGAATTGATTTGCAACCCCATTTCAAGTGAGCTTATAAGAACTGTTTTACTTTGAATATTCACAAGGCTGCACATTGTTAGTAAAAGATTCACATCACTAAATGTTTTTAGGTATACTGAAATTTCTAAGTTTCCTTTCATCAAAATATGTTTCCGACGCTAAAATTTCTATGTACCGCTACATGCTTAAAACATTACAAGTATGGCTTCTTCTACAAAATCAAAGAACCAATGGGTACAAGGGGTATGTGCCTTCAAACTGCATACCGAAGTGGAAATTGGGCGGTTTAAATAATTCTGAACCATGGGAACAACTTCTGATTTCCCATTTTGTTCCAATCTGAAACTTTGTCATTTTATAGACCATTTTATGGTGAATACTTTATATTATAACAAATTTTGCCTCAAATTGCTTTATTTAGTCACTATTATTTTTAGAAGTATCATTTTAGTTGTTTTAGTAGTTAGTTCCTCACAAAGATTTTACCATCACGGGATTCCTTTTAATTCCCTTCTTCAATTGATATTTGTTTCAGCTTTGTAGTTATTTTTATTTGGGTGAAATCTCACATTTTCTCATTTTCCTCTTCAACTTGTATGCCCTTTTTTCCTAGCTTGGTGCACTCTTAAAACTTTAATAAATAAAAAAAACTAATATCTTGTACCCTTAAATGAGCAATTCTTGTGTGTTTATATATATTCAATCTTGGAAACAGCTCTTAACAATTTGGATGAAATTTCATATTTTGTTTTTTAAGGTTACCTCAAGAGGTATCTTCCCTGCAAAAACGTGATTTTACAAAACATTTAGTAATTCTTGTATTTGGTGTGTCAGAAATCTCGTAGATGTTTGTTACCAGTCAGCTGGGCTGATGTTAGTTAAGTTCTCTTTGATTGCAGCAAGGAATTTTTATAACTTTAAATTAATAATTTTTGTACACTAGCTGATCGAGAAGTATCATGGTCAGTCACCGAATGGTAATATAATAAAGTGGAAATAAGTAAATGGAAGTATTTATTAATGAAAGGTATTTTATTTTGAAGAATAGTAATAAATATCACTTTTACTGTAAAAAGTTGTTATCATTAAAATACCACAAGTTTAATTGTGAACATTTAAGAATGAGATGTTTAAAAAATATTGGCTTTGTCAGATGTCCTTTTTTCAATCTTCTTTACAAAACTTCTTTGAAAATAATATTAGCAGTTGTACTGTGATCATCGTTGACTTTTTGGCCGTCTGTCTCTTCAACACAAAAATAAATATTAATGAATCTACAAATTTGTGAAAATGTCATGTACACGTGTCCATACAAAAAACATATTCTGATAAATACAATCCTTCCTTTTGAAGCGTCTGACCTTGTTCTTTATTAATGTTCATGACAAAGGTTATTTCTTTTGGGAATTGTTTTCTTATCATTTAGAAAGGTACAGTTTATCAGAAGATTAAGCAGTTTAAAAAAAAATTAACATTAAGATTTATATTTAACATAATAATAGCATTTTTCTTTAAAAGCAATTTATGAGATGATAAACCAAATGATCTCGGAAATGGCTATAGCGATTTGGATGAAATTTCATATGTAGATAATGTTTTGCTTTTCAAGTTTGTAAGACGATTTTACAATATTGTATGTGGTTTCTTGGAAGCGGCTCTAACCTCATCTCGTAGACAGGGTTTTTCTTTTTACTTGTGGCTTACGCCTTGTTGACGAGATCATTAGAGGCAGAATGGTACTGGGAACAAGGAACAGGAAGGAATTTGGCCATAGCCTTTTGAAGGAACCATCCCGGCATTTACCTGGAGTGATTTGACGAAACATGGAATACCAAAATCTGGATGTTGGGATGGAGATTCGAACTGGCAACCTCCCGAATGTGAGGCCAGAGCGTTAACTGCTCACCCACCATGTTCGGTCTGTAGAAGTTTCAGGTACCAGTAAGCCTACTGATGTTTGTTAAGCTTCTCTTCGGTTATAACAAGGAACTGTGCACCTCAAAATGACTAGGAAGCCTTCAAGTCTTTTATTTTAATCAAACTTTACTCAAAATCTTGTAAATTGAACATAAATCAAAAGATGCTGAGTGAAGATCAGTCATCCAGGTACTCTCACTTGATGGGACTGATAACTTTTAATGAAATTTTCTCCGTTTCCTTAAAATCACCAGCTCTACCTGCTGGCTGTTATCTTTCTTTTACACTCTAATTTTTGATGCCCTGTAGCCTGCAACGCACATTATCTGTGACGTTTTCATGACATCATTCACAACTTCAGATATGAAAATCATATTTTTCACCCTTAAATCTCAAACTTACTGTCATTATATTATTATTATAATAATTTTTCTCTATTGTTTAAGCATATTTTCGGCTTCCTAACTATTTTATTTAAAAAATTATTTACTTTTCCCCTTTAAAAAACATACTTACTGTCACTATTTTTGGTCAGAACTGACGACTGTCATAGTTAAATCTTCTTAAGTAACTGGCTTCCTATTGTTTAAATGTGTTTTCGATTGTCGGTGGATAGTGCATGGTGTAAAAGACTTTCAAAGGCGGATACCATGCCAACTGCATGGTGAAATAAGACTCAAATAGCTCTTTCATTTAGTGAAATTCACAGACTATATAAACCTGATATCGAAATGATTGTTTGTAGTAGTATTACTCGTGCATATTAATGTGGTTATTTCCAACCACTTTAATTTTATGACTTTTTTATTTTCCACATTTTTTATGATGCTGGTCTAATTTTGAATTGCAAAGTCCTTTATTAACAATATTATGTTTATTATTATCAATTTGCAATGTTAGAGCCTTTAAATTCTCCCCTCTTTATAAGTTTGGAAAGTTATTTATGCATAACAAGATCGTGAGGCTAGAAGTCGAGTAGAGCATGTTAAGAAGTGGGACGGGAGTTGTGGTAGGAATACAAATGGCGGAGTGAGTCAACTGCTGATCAGTGTGATATCAAATTATTTTGATAGCTATTTCCTCCCTCTTGACAGACTGATAACTAGATTCATATCATGCTAAGTTGGAACCCCAAGTCTTTGCAATATCTTCCACAAGATGAATCTCCTCAGCCTCTTTAATCAAGTCATCCCAATATCCTTTTGTGTAGATTTCACCACTAGCTTTGCCTAAAAATCTGGCATTTCTTTGCAGATGTCACGCCAGCTTATGGTATAAAAGCAAGATGTTAAATTTCTTGCTTCTTTGCCTTCCTCTTTTCTTTCTAGCAAAAGGCTCTGCTCCACTGTATCCATTTGTGTGAAATTTACGTCATAAACAATTTAACTCCACCAGAAGACCTTCTGTGTAACAGACACTCTGACTCGATGCACCAAAATGTGCTGGGCCGGATGATTTAACTGTTTGCTGAGGAACAGGAATAGGTTGGTTTTGTCCATATAAGCGATTCTTTTGACCAAAATTTCCAGAAATGGAATGCAAACTTTATACTCAATCTCCAGTGTGTGTGTGTTTGCACACAAGCCAAATAACGATAGCGATGCAAAGCATAGACTAGAAACAGGGTTCGACTTTGAGAAGACATGAATACTAGTTCAAGCAAAATGACATGGGAGCAGCATTATTAGAAGATATGGAGATTTGTCTCAAGGAAGATAATGCAAATAAAGACAAAGGGTTTCAACTTCATCCGTTAAATGATAGTGCCAGAGATTGTTCAAGAACATGCTCTAACTAACAGCTGACCTCTTACGCCATATGTATCCCAACCATGCTTTTGCCCTGGTTCCACCACATTTATGGCCCCGACACTTCTGCATGGATGGGCACTCCACACCCCACTGACAACCACTGATTGGTGTGGGTCATAGAAAGGTAGTCACACCAAGAATCAAATTGTTTGCTGGGAGTTGAAACTGGCTTCAAACAACCATTTCTAATTAATGTGAACTCAGCCCCAAAACACTCTTTCAATAATAGTCAATTTAAAAACAGAATTCTCACTTTATCGTGTTCTATGATGAGTAGACATCCATTATTTAATTCTAAACATATCAAGTTTAAACAAATGCAAACACTTCAGTAATACAGGGTGGCCACAAATGAATATCGGGGTTTTAATGCTTTATAAGATTTATTACATTATCCTTACAGTTATAAATGATATGTCAAATGAAAGAGCAACTCAAACAGTTTTATATACAAGCTTACAAGTGTTCTATGTGGGCACCATTTGTCACACGGCAAACATCAAGTCTGTAGCCGAGTTCTTCCCAAACGTTGAGCAGTGTGTCTTCAGTAACTGTTGCAACAGCTGCTTCAATCCTCTGTCGTAATTCAAGGAGGTCGGCTGGTAACGGAGGCACATACACACGATCCTTGATGAAACCCCAAAGGTAGAAATCGCATGGCGTTAGGTCAGGTGAACGTGGAGGCCACGCATAGCAAGCTCTGTCATTGGGCCCCTTGCGGTCGGGTACAGTTACGTTCAACCAACCGCGTACTTTGTTATGCCAGTGAGGTGGCGCACCATCTTGCTGGAAAATGAAGTTCTCTGGTTCATATTGTTCCAACTGAGGGAAGAGCCATTGCTCTAGTGTATCAAGGTAAGAAGTACCAGTTACAGTCGGTTCATCAAAAAAGAAAGGTCCGTAAACTTTCCGCCGGGATACGGCACAAAAAACATTGATTTTAGGGAAGTCTCGTTGCACTTGTATGATCTCTTGAGGATTTTCTGATCCCCAGATCCACACATTATGAGTGTTAACATGTCCACTGAAGTGAAAGGTCGATTCATCACTGAAGACAACATGATTTAGAAAATCTTCATCGTCATGTAACAACATTTCGTTAGCGAATTTGGCACGTAAACCATGGTCTGCAGGCTTTAGAGCCTGTAACAACGGTAAACGGTAAGGACGTAGTTGCAAGCGTTTCCTTAAAACTTTCCAAACAGTCGACTTAGAAATTTCTAATTCGCGACTAGCCTTCCGAACAGATTTCTTTGGGCTACGAGTGAACGACTCTCTCACTCGCTCAACAGTCTCTTCGCTAACTCTTGGTCGTCCCGCGCTCTTCCCTTTACAAAGGCAGCCTGTATCTTCAAACTGATGATACCATCTACGGATGTTATTGTCACTTGGAGGATCACGCCCGAACTTAATGCGGAACGCACGCTGGACAGTAACTACAGATTCAGTCTTTGCAAACTGTAAAACACAAAATGCTTTCTCTTCACTAGTCGCCATCTTTGCTACTACCGCATTCTAGCGGATCGCAGCGGAAACATTTCACGCACATGCGCACTAGTGCCAACGAACAAAACTGTTTGAGTTGCTCTTTCATTTGACATATCATTTATAACTGTAAGGATAATGTAATAAATCTTATAAAGCATTAAAAACCCGATATTCATTTGTGGACACCCTGTATATCAGAACTGACAATCATAGGATAAAAGGGCATTGGTGACATGATGAGGAGAAACTTATACAATGGCTACTACATTACAAACCGTTTATGCTCGAAGACATCTACATGGTTTTCTCAACATATTGTTTCATCAAGACAAATTAATTAAATGTGAGCATTACATTTCTATATTTATCAAATCTCCCATTTATCAATCACTTTTTACACACAAATCATTTAAGGTTTCTGATCATCTCATGATTCAAAAGTTTTCTTTCTGAAACACTGATAAAACCAAGTATACCAATCCTATAACAGAGAAAAGAAGAGATGACTCCTACCATATAAGTGGCCAATTTGACTCCTGAGGAACGCCGTTTGCTTGTGAGTATGATAAAAACAATGGAGCATCCATCCTGTCTTCACAAGACGTGTCTGAAACAGTCACCAAGAGCACCATTTTCAAAAATTAAACCTGAAACTTTAACACAAAAAATGAAAGAAAGAAAAACTGCATGTTACTGAGAAAAAAGTTATTCCCATACTGCAAATATTTATAAAATATTAGCTACTTGTAACTTATAGCTCCACCACCAAATATCTATATTTTTATACAGCGGTGGCCTTAACCATTGCGAGGCCCCAGGCAGCAGATCTTTGAGAGGCCCTTGTCCTGTGTGCAAAGTATGTTAACCGAAAGTAGGTATTCCTTATGATTGACGAGAAATACAAAAGTTATAAATAAATTAATTTTGAATTTTAAAATATTGTATTAAAAGATTTATAAAAGTCAACAAATCATAGAGGAGACGAATTATTAATGATGATAAACTAAGGTAGATAAATGCCTTGAAAGATATGCGCAGGGGTTTAAAAATAATGTTTATAGCTCTTTTCCTTTTGAACTATGTGATTCAAATTTTACATCGGCATCACAATCACACGAATTCATTTCATAAATCTTGTTTGGCACATAAAACTAACTCAGAAATAATAGTTTTTCGCAGTTTTTTTAAACAACCCACTCTTTACGTTAAGGAAGACTGAATACTGAAGACAGTAGGAATATGTCTATTACATGGACGAGCTAAGGACAAATGTGAACACGAGAGGGGCGAGGCGTCACTCGGCTGACCGTCGGTGCGGTGACGGTGGGGACCATTATCGGTCAAGTGTGGCTCGAACTAACTGCTAGCAAAACAAATGTAAGGTGACAAGAGTTGACTAATGAAATGAAACACGGGAATTCCCGATGAAACATGATGAAATTAACAAAACCGAGCATTCAAGTGAGCTATCTGATAAGTGAGGCATGAAATTCAAATTGTAATAAATTTTTCAATCATGATTTACACTAAAATTATAAAAAATATTATTTAGTGATAAATTAATTAATTCTGATATTGTTAATCTTACTTTTATACGAATTTGATATTGAATAAATCTAAATGAGATATTTTATTTAGGTATTTATTACTGTCAATATATACTTTACTACGAATGAATAAACTTTTTTATTGTTTTGACTAATAGCTAAGGATAAAATAAAAAGTTTTAAATACAAACTTTTTTTAGTTGGGTTGTTGTGTGAGGTCCCTGCAAGAGCGAGGCCCAGGGCGATTGCCCTGCTCTCCTCCCCCTAAGGCCGCCTCTGTTTTTATAGCACCTTCAGCTACCCCTATCATAATATCTTCAAGACATTTAAAATAAGATAGGGCAGAGAAAAATAACCCATCACTTTCGACAGATGTAGACAGAAGGGCCAGAGCAACACAAAAAACCACAAAGAAACAAACACACTACACAATATTTTGGTTTGAAGCCTTAATCATGTCGGAGGTGAGACATACGGCTGAGGGGAGATGTGTACACATCAGGACCTACCATATGATTCATATCATCATCATTAGCGTTCTGCCCTAAGGTTTTAACATGGCTGCTCTCCATGTTCTTCTGTCTTCCGTCCTCCTCTTCACATCCACGCAGTTACCGTTTTCTCCGATAGCATTCGATATGATTCTTGTGATGGGTTATAGTTCCCTTTCTTATCTTATTTTCAGTGCTTATTGGCAGTTTCATTGTCACCATTATATACAAGACATTTATACACGTACAACTTGTATACTGGGAATGACTGGAATCACCGACATATATTACATGATAAAACATTTTTCTTCAACTTGTTTCATTACAAGTGGTCTGATACTGAAACACATTTTCCACATAACAGAGATAAATGTTAACAATTTTTACTTAATGATAATAATTAAAAAGGAAACTGCCTTTATGCAATATAAATAACAAAGGATATGGAAAATACCCATCAAACACCAAAGTTGAAGGCTGCGACGAGTGAACAACACATGAGAAGAATACAGACACAATATTTATTCGTGAAATAGAGAAGAGAATGAGGCATTTGGTTTGGGAGGTGTGCACACACTGAAGTTTACCAAACGACTCATGGGGTAAACTTTGGTGTCTGCACACGTCCCGAACCAAATGTCTCATTATCTTCCCTACTACACGAATAAGGTTTTAAACTGAAATAATGTGTGTTTATATTTGTCTCATGTATTGTTCAATCATTGCAGCCTTCAACTTTTGTGAGTGACAAGTTACTTTCCTTGTCCAAAGAGTTAACCCCGAAATATTGTGATTTTTGTATTTGTATATTATTTTGTGTTGCTGCTGCCTTCAGCTTTGGTGAATGTGGGGTATAACTTATCTTTCCTTTCCAGATTTCCATATCCTTTGTTATTTATAAGTCTTATTTACCAACATGCAGAGAGAGATTACAATTTCTTTATAATAGCCTTTATGATAGCCAAGAATAACTGAGATGTGTTCCAGACTAATGGAACACAAGAAGTACACCACTAATGGCTCAGAAGTCACTACACTTAGAAGTGGATGAAAAAGAGAACCAATAGCACGATAAAATCTCATCCTTATGATCTTTTGGTCATTACTTACTAATGATTTTATACGTTAACTGACACTACTGCCTAAATATCAGTTACAGTTGTGCAATTTTTATTTTCTAGCAGCAGCACATTTGACAAATATTGGAGTCATGTTACCGTTGTGATATGTATCATACTATTATTTGTATTACAGAAACTGGCTGCCTTTTGAACAAACACAAACTTAGTAATGCTCAGTTCTCATCATTTTTCAAAATCTGGCTAGTATTTTCATTTTCTTCTGTTAATATTTGGGGAAATTTAATAATCATGACTTATTAATTAACAAAGATGCCAATGTAACGGACTATTCCAGAATATTTTGCTAATGAGCCTTTATCCATCTTACTGTCATTACTTACGAGAAATTATCAGATTCTTTAATGCACTTCACACACCACGCTCAGTTTAAAAACTAAAAACTTCTAGAAATTGCTACAGTATATCTGAAATAAATTTAACTGTAACAGTTCTCAGTCAAGGTAACGTATTATTCTTGAATTAAGAATTAAAGCATAATGTTTAAGAGCCACAGGAGAGTTAACAAAAATTGTAAGTATTCATTGCATAACATAAGTACACATACTAAATGCTATATAACCTATATTTACATGGATCCTTCACCAATGGAATAATCTAACCATCCCACTATTTTCTCTTTAATTTAATTGCGATGGAGTGCACGCTTTGGTGACAATTTCCCTACACACCCATTTTCCCCCTCTATAAATTTCGACTTTTTATTCAACATTTTTGGAAAATTATTCATCAATTCTCTTGGTAACTTACTTCAATCCCTGACCCCCTTATCGATGAAACAAAATCTTCCCACACCCTCGTGCCTGAAATAGAGTGCCAGCTTGTGGTCATGGTCTTCTTTTCCCTTCCATGCATTACTTTATTCTTACATCATATCTTTCCAAGCCTCATCACCAATATATGCCTTGTACACTCCCATGATCCTTTCATCCTCCTCCTGTCTTCCAATGAATCCCATTCCAGCTCCTTTATCAAAGGAGATTGTGTTCTGCAGTAATTTCCAGAGACAAATCTAGCAACCCTTCTTTGCACCCCCTCCAAACTCCTGTATTTGATACCCAAAATGTGGGTCCCTTACTACACCACCATATTCAAGCAATGGTCTGGTAAAAGTTACGTAACCCAATTCCTTTATTCTCTTGTACATTCCCACATTACTCTCTCCAACAAGTGAAGGATTTTGATACCTTTTCCTACTACCTGTCCAATGTGTCCTGCCCAGTTGAGCTTGTTATCAAATGTTATGCCCATATATTTACATTTCTTTTCCCACCTTGTAGTCATAATCAACCTCTAGTTTTTATATGTGTATCTAATAAACATATATGATTTATTTTTCATCCCATGTTTATGAACCCAGCTAGATATCCTGTCCAGGTCATCCTGCAGCTGTTCACAGTCATCTACTGTTCTTATCCTGTTATATAGCATTATGCCATCTGCAAACATCCTAACTTCTGATAGTAAAGCGTCAACACAATTATTCATTAGAATAATGAATAGCAATGGTCCCAATACGCTACCCTGTGGCACTCCATTTTACTCCCACTTCTTTTGATACGCATTTCCTACCCTTTCTACCTTTTAAAAATTCTTCTACCCAGCAAATCACTTTCTCATCAGCTCCAATAATGTTTACTTTATGTACGACCATTGTATGGTTCATTCTGTCAAAAGCCTTTGAAAGTTCTAGTGCAGGGATGGCCAACCCACGGCCCACAGAACTGGATCATTATACACATATAAACGTTAACTTTCAACAGTGGTATCAAACATTACAAAACTGAGCACCACTCCTTTCAACTATAATGCTTTAAAATAACTATATTTTTAATACTTAATTAAATATGTATGTTTCATTTTTAATGATTTCTTTCCTCCATAAAAATATTCAACTATTTTTATTCCAAGAAAGATGTACGTGCGCCCAACTGAAAATTCTATTTCTAAAAGAAAGACTGATCTAGTGCAACGCCATCAATTTGGTTTCTGTTGTCCATTTCATCAAAAAATTTCTTGTAATATCCTACCGAGATTTGCATGAACATCCTTGCCTAAAGACACGTTGCTAACTTGAAAACCACTTACACTCACTTACATATATTTTTGATGTGGTTGCATATCAATCTCTCCATTAATTTACCTACCACTAATGTCCAACTAATCAGGCTTTAATTTTTTACTATTAATTTCTCACCCCTCCTTTATGTACAGTCACTACTGTCGCACTTTTCCAGTCCTCCAGTAAGCAACAAGTATCCAGACTCAATTTAAATAATATTTCAAGAGAGGTACAATGTCACATCCCGCTATCTTCAAGATATCTGTAGTAATATTATGTACACCAGCTTTCTTAGTTCCTTCATGATATCCTCAGAATGAATTTATAACTGTGTTGTTAAGCTCATTCTCTGCTTTACACCCTCCCGTTTCCGATTCATTGTTCCTAATGGTCTCACGAAATCAGTTATTTAAAATCTCTGCCTTTTTCAAATCCTCATCTGTAACTGTCTCAACAAACACCTTCCATACCAAAAGAAATGGTGGAATAACAATAATACCGGGAAATTTAATTTTAACATTATAATTGCAATTTTAAGTACCTGGTAGAAAATAATGATAGACAAGAATATCAGTATTGTTTCTGAACTCTCTTTAAAAGAAGGTTACGTTACCATCACATGACATTTTACAGAGAGAGTAGTTTTACAGTAGAAACATGTCCTTACTCTGTAAGTAGTAGACATGTTAAAAGCAACTGCAAATGACAGAACTATACAATGGTATTTAGGTATGTTCAGAAATAAGCCTAGTTACAGAAGTACAGAGAAAGTGGCAGCTATTCCAATGTTGATAAATAAAAAGCCTATAGATAAATTTTTATGCTGCAACATATACTAGCACCACAAAAGCTATCAAACATAAATGGAAGAGATCAAGTAAATTATGCATGAAGACATATTTAAAATGGGGTTTCTAGTCTATCCAGGTGACACCACGCACTAGTGAAAAATGCCAACACTTAAGTCAAGAAACTTCAGCCCCTGAAGAAAGTGGAAGATGCAGTATCACTCAGACAACCTAGAAGCCACTGGTTTGTCAAAGAGACCTTTGACTACATATTTCATAACAAAAACCGAATAGGTACATAAAACACACTTAAATAAAAACTTTAATTTACAAACTGTGGAATACCATGAATCAAGCCAATTCTAATCAAAGAAAGTAAGGGCATTATTGGATACACAAATTCAGTGATAGCAGTATAAACTGTGAAAGATGTATTATGCACTAACAATTATTGTTTGTAACACCTATTCAAATGCAGTATGTAGAGTACATGGAGAATAAGCAGGCCAATTAAAAATAATTCATAACAATGTAAGGTAATTTACAAAAAAAAGGAACACTGTTTTATGTTGAATATTTTTCTGTGTGTGTTTTTTTATACAACACAAAGACTTCTTAGTTCAGACAATGACAATTTTATCTAAACCATAACTTCAAATTATGGCTTTATGCCTCGTCAACATCGAGGTCATTAGAGACAAGATGGGCTGGAGACAAGGAACGGGAAGGAATTCGACCATGGCCTTTTGAAGGAAGCATTCGCCTACAGTGATTTGGGGAAACCATGGAGAACCCAAATCTGGATGCCCAGAAGGTGATTCAAACCGGCATCCTCCCGAATACAAGACCAGAGTGTTATCTGCTCACCCACCACGCTCAGTCTTTTCTGTGTTGACTAGCAGTATCAATTAACAAATGTCTTTATTGCTCAGATGTAAATCTGGGTCATTATTAAGCTTTTACCAATGCAAATACTGCTTAATTATGTCTCTTTAACTTCCAGTGGTGTTATGTGTCATCTGCAGTATGCAAGAACAGTTAACTATTGAGTTCTATCAAGATTGGTGATACCAGTAGTACTACAATCTTCCATGTCAGTAATAACATAACAGATTTGTCCTAGTTTTTTGTTTCTTCATAAGTTATGGAGCAACTATCTTAAATCATATGAAAAGCTGCTCTAGTTTACTGAACAGTGGATACGTTGGATCCACAATATTAAAAAAATTTCCCATATTATCCAATTATTCCACCTTGAGGTAACTAATGCCACCAGTAACAATAATTCTGTATGGCTCATTGGCCAAGATATCCCCAAAGGGTTCGACCACCAATTGACAGTCTGTCAACGGGCCCTAAGGCCAGAAAAACAACAATCACCAATTGACAGTGTTTCAATTTGCCCAGCGTGTGCCTCTGTCATGGCTACCTTTACCTAAACTGGTAATCCTACTGGATATAGGAGTCCTACAGTTTAAAATGGAATCTGAACCACAGAAGCAGTCTGGTGTACTTCACATTACACGACAAGCTATGCCGTAGGAGGAGGTCGGGTTAAGAGCCTTTAAAAAATCCCCAACAAGACAGGGACATGAACTAGGGACCTTTTGTTCTCCAGTCGTACACCTTTACCACTTAATGCCACTGACATAATTAAAAATTTATAAAGTAACAGTTTGCCATATGACATTATATATATAAAAAAATAATTGTCCTTTTTTTTTAAATTTAATTTTTAATTGCAATGGAGCACAGGCTCCGGTGGCAATTTGCCTACACACCCATCTTCCCCCTATCCTGCACCTACCTACATTTGCCCTCTACAAATTTTATCTTTAAATTCTTTCAAAGTTTTCGGTAAATTATTCATCATTTCTCTTGGTAACTCATTCCAATCCCTGACACCCTTACCTAAAAAGAGAATCTTCTTACACCCTTGTGCCTGACTTCGAGTGCCAGCTTGTGGTCATGGTCATCTTTTCCCTTCCATGCACTACTTTTCATATCTATTGCAATATCTTTCCATGCCTCATCGCCAGTATATGCCCCGTACACTCCCATGACAATCCTCATTCTCCTCCTGTCTTGCAATGAATCCCAATCCAGATCCTTTATCATATCCGTCACTGATTGCATTCTGCGATAATTTCCAGAAACAAATCTAGCAGCCCTTTTTTGCACCCTCTCCAACTCCTGTATTTGAAACGTAAAATGAGGGTCCCATACTACACTACCATATTCGAGCAATGGTCTGACCAATGTTTTGTAACCCAATTCCTCGTACATCCCCTCATCACTCTCTCCAACAAGTGCAGAACTTTGAAACCTTTTCCTACCACCTGTCCTATGTGTCCTGCCCAGTTAAGATTGTTATCAAAAGTAATTCCAAGATATTTACGTTTCAAGTCTTCAGCAAGTAATTCTTTCCCCACCTTATATTCATAATTAACCTTTTGTTTTTTATTTGTGTATCTAATAAGCTGACTCTTCTTAGCATTTATCTTCATTCCATGTTTACCAACCCAATTAGATATCCTGTCCAGATCACCCTGCTACTGTTTACAATCCTCTATCATTTTGATTCTTTTATACAGCATTATGTCATCTGCAAACAATCTAATTTCAGATAGTAAACAATCAACACAATTATTCATTAGAATAATGAATAGCAATGGTCCCAATACACTACCCTGTGGCACACCCATTTTTACTTCAACTTCTTTTGATACTACATTTCCTACCCTAACTTTCTGTTTTCTACCTTTTAAAAATTCTTCTACCCAGCAAATGACTTTCTTATCCACTCCAATGGTTTTTACCTTATTTACTACCATTTTATGGCTTACTCTGTCAAACGCCTTAGACAAATCTAGTGCTACACTATCAATTTGGCCTCCCTTGTCCATTTCATCTGAAATATCTTGCATATATACCACCAACTGAGATTCACATGAATATCCTTGCCTGAAACCATGTTGCCTGCTTGAAAACCACTTACATTCTTCACATATATTTCTGATGTGGTTGCATATCAATCTTTCCATTAATTTACCTACCACTGATGTTAAACTGATTGGCCTGTAATTCTCAACTCTATTTCTCACCCCTCCCTTATGTACCGGTACTACTATTGCACTTTTCCAGTCCTGTGGTAAGCAGCAAGTGTCTAGACTCAATTTAAATAATATTTCAAGATAAGGTACAATGTCACATCCGGCTATCTTTAAGATATCGGTAGTAATATTATCTTCACCAGCCCCTTTATTTGTTTTCAGCTTTCTTATTTCCTTCATGATTTCCTCAGGATGGATATCAAATTTTTTACTATCCTCATTTTTAATTGTGTTGTTAAGCTCGTTCTCCGAATTAGACCCTCCTGTTTCTGATTCATTGTCCCTAATGCTTTCACTGAACCAGTTACTTAAAATCTCTGCCTTTTTCAAATCGTCAGTAACTTCATCTCCATCCTTATCTATAAGTGTCTCTACACCCTCCCTTCCCCTCAGTTTCCTGATATAGCCATAGAAATTTCTAGATGCATCAGTCAATGGTCCTCCTGCACTGACAATACTCTTCATAAACCCATCTTTAGCCATTTTCTTTGCTGTTATTGCATAACATTTGAAATTTGAACAAAACACAATCTCTCACAAAACAATTAAAACATATCAAATAAAACTCATATTTTGGTGATACTATAGATCGCAATATACTTGGAACGAGTTACACGTGGCAGAATTAATGTTGTATCTAACCTAAAATGGCAGTCATGAAAGCAATATTTTATACATTATACTGTCATTCTGGACCAGGCTGCATTTCAACCTAATGATAATGCTGATAATATTGTTGGCTGGAAATAAAAGCTTCAGCCAGGGTTTACAATATGTGCTTACAAATTAAAAATTCACTGAAGCAATGATAGAAAGAAAGTACTAGTCAAGGCAAGAAAGAGTCATGCAATTATTTTTTATATATAAGGCAGCCATTCAAGAAAGAGCCGAAATAGTCATTGCTAACACTTTTTAACAGTATGCAGTTACAGTGTCAAACAATAGCCACTTGTAAAGAACTTGATACTAGACTATGAAACATCAGTACCAACTGCTTATTGGCTAGGCAATTTTAATGTACTGATATGGAAAATTGAATAAACTGTGTCATAACCAACATCTTAGTTGTAGGCTGGTTAATTACATTGGCAGGATAAAGTGCTTGATGAAACGTCAGAAAATGTATGTATGTATTGAAAGACTCAATGCAGATCCTTTTTTCATGTGTGGTCCACTTTCTAGCACTAGTGGATTGAAGTTGTAATTTGCACACGTCTGCTGCAAACCATCACCAAAACTACAATCACACACAAATACACTATTTTAAGATCCTGAGTAAAACCAGAGCCTCATATTACTGAGAGAACATGATGATAAATTTGGCCAGTTATTTTGCAGAATAGGTCTGGCCATTTTTACAAAGGACTGAACTCCAGAGACAATATGTAAACCGGTAATGTTGCGCTCCATGGGTAGTGCACTTTTTTGCAGCAGTAACTGTACACCAACGATGTAAACAACCAGAGATGTAAACATCCAGAGACATGTGAAAGACTGATAGCGTAATAAATTTGGTTCAATAAAAAAGTGAGTAGTTAAATAAATATTTGTTTTTATTATATCCTAATCTAGGCAGTTATTTAATTTATAATTTTGGTATTTAGCATACATTTTGACACGTACCGTCCATCAACGTAACATGTGTCTAGAGAGATATTGTCCTAAGGTCCAGGCTTCATTTCACCACACATGGCAGTGCAAATTCCCATTTTAATTTTTTTGCAATGAAAATAAAGGTATTCTCTTGTAGCAGACTCATCAGATAGCAGGTATGGAAAACTGTTTATTATTTATCTTTTTCGATTTATGGTGCAATGAAGCCTGGACCGCAGTATGGACGGCAGATTGATGGGTTTTCCACACTTTCCCCAAATCACTCCGGGTGAATGCTGGGATGCTTCCTTCCAAAATGCCATGGTCGTATTCCTTTCCGTTCTTTGCACAAATCCCATCCCGCCTCTAATGACCTCGATGGCTTCCTTGATCGTTCAGTCTCACGGCTATGAAGAAAATGTACAATATTTTTTTTTTTAACTTCTTAATATCTCAATATGTTTCTCATAGCTTCCTTGATTAAATAAATCTATTATATCTCTGGATGTTTGCATCGTTGGTGTATAGTTACTGCTGAAAAAAGTGTACTACCGACAGAGCGCAACATTACCATGTAAACCTGTACTCACTCACTAACTAGGCAGCTGTGACAGGATATTTGCTCATACTGCCAACATTGGCACCACCAGCAGTATTATGAATTTAATAAATAAATACAATTTCCAACCTAACCGAAAGAAGTTACGTATGAAATATACATATTAGTATAATGATACTAAGGAAAAAGGAAGCAGCTTTTAGGAGATATAAATAACAAAGGCCAGTGAAAATAATCAATCACTTACCAAAGTATGAAGTAACCTTTGGTGTGTGCACACCTCTGGAACCAAATTGCTCATTCTCTAGTGCATGAATAAGGTTTTATACCAAAGTATTGTATTTCTGTGTTCGTCTTATGTGTTATTCACTCATCACAGCCTTCAAACTTTGTTAAGTGATGGGTTATTTTTCCTATCCTTTGCTATTTATACATACTATGTAATTCGTACATGGCTTGGCCTTATAATCACAAGACTTTTACAGAAAAACATGTTTTTTTTTCTTTTCAGGTTGTGATGAAACCTGGACCAGAGTAGGTAATAGCAACAGATAAGACATGAAAGTGGCGCATCCACAAATTATGTGCCACAGTTACATTTTGCAATGGTCCAGGCTGCATTCTCCACATTTGATGATTCAGATTTCGGGTTCTTTCCTCACCCAACAGAAACAGAAACAAAGTTTGTTCTCATTAAGGTTGTAATGCAGTCTGAACCCCAGCAATAGTGACAAAGGACATGATAACAAGTAACCAACCATAGCAGATAATTTGGATGGTTTACTTTCATGTCCTATCTGTTGCTATTACTGGGGTTCAGGCTGCATCATAACCTAAACGGAAACAAACTAAATTTCGAGTATTGTCCTGCGAGAAGTTGGGACAAACTGTGATAAAAAAGAAAGAAAAAAGATGAATAAACATGTGCGGAGAATGCAGCCTGAACCACAGTTAAATGTAACGATGGCACAAGATATTGTGAATGCCCTTTTTTTGTGGCCTATCTATCACTACCACTGTGGTCCAGGCTGCATTAAAACCTAAACTGAAACAAACTGCTTTTCCATTACCAGACTGTCAGAAGTTAGCACCAATTGTAATTTTAAAAAAATCTGATTCATCATGTGTTGAGAATTCAGCCCAGATCACAGTAAAATGTAATCATTGTACACAATTTGCAGATGCCCTATTTTTGTGTCCGATATGTTACTATTTCTCTACACGATTAATATGTGTCGAGCATTTGCGTCTGTTTGGATGGCTCTGCACTACATTTTAATTTTAAAATCACAAAAAAAAGTATCAGCCTCCTCACATAAATTACACCAATGTCCACAGTTTGTATTTTAATCTATAGTGGACACACCTACGAACATTGCAATATATATATAATTAATCTCTCTAGCCTACATTGAAATAAACAGCTAAAGACCATTATTCAAGGAGAATATTATTCCTTTGATAATGGCCACTTGAATAGCAAGTGAGTACAGTATCGTCTGTGGAGTACAGTCCGCATCTGCCTCCGTAAAAATGGTCCAGACCTATTCTGCAATACAGCCAAATTTCCTGCAGTTTGTAAGCAATAGTAAATATTGTTACTCTTATGCAACTTTGTTTCAGTTCAGTTCACCTAATCAAAACCTAGTCAGGCAACATGAACTTCTAAAACAGCATTTAGGCAACAAAGAAACAATTTTCTAGACATAAAATTTCACCCTAAACTGCAATACCTTTTATACACATACATTAAAATTTTTAAATACTACTGACAAAAAAAGAAAGCAATTGGCTTACTTGAAAAGTGGAACAAGATTTTAATTGGGTGGCAAGCTTATAAATTTCAATTAAAGAATACTGTTTATTACTCCTTTACCATTGCTAAAGTCTGTTTAAGAAAAAGCTTTAACACAAGTTCAGTGCATTCTACGGACTTAATGGGCAGTTACAAATTAATACCTGTAAGTTTCAACTGCACTACAGTAGAATACAGTCCCAGAGTAAGAGTCATGCATAGCTACCATTACTTACAAGGCAACAACACTATTTTCTACGCCTACAAAACACCTAACTACAGCCGACATACATGACGTCCACTTCAAACAGCAAAACTCAGCCTTTTCAAATACCACAATTCAAAAGCACCCCAGTTTAAAATCTATACTTCGTAAATTTCAAATGTAAACATTCCTGAAACATACTACGCAGAAGGTCTCAAAACTGCAATTTATCTTACATGACACATCCTGCGTTTTCACTCGAGTTTCCGTAAACGAAAGACTTCCATGGAAAATTACGTTGCTTATATTAGAACTTCGAGGAAGAAGCAAACTATCATCCCCAGGATAACACACGCCCATGCTTGAACTTGTTAATCCTGAATTCGTGTAATTTACCCTACTGTTCACACTCACAGCTGGTTTTCGGACACCACTTGATATGCTGTCCATCACGCTTTTGATATTTTCTCCAGGGAAAATCACTAAATTCTGTGTGTAAGTTAACTAGAAATATCATTTGTAACACAATACTGTTTTCAATGAAAACATTTTAACTACATAGTGAAGCTAAACTTCATAATATACCAAAACATATTCGGGGACAACAAAAGCTTCACTTCTGTTGCTTTCTTCTTCCGTGAGATGCGTGCGCATCGCACAGGAAACAGAAGAATAAGGGTCTGCGATTACGGGAAATGCTGTTTGAAAAGTGGCGCTAAATGCCCACAATATCTAAATCCTACTCATATTTATGAATGTTTCAAAAAATATTGAATCAATATTTACCACAGATATGTGAAAAGACTAATCAATTTTCTCATTAAAAAAAAATCATCCGCTTAACTTAGTTACTGCATGAATTTATTTACTCTAAAATGTTATAATTTCGCTAGTTCATATATACATATACACAATCCTTTCTTCGAATGTAGGAATTGTTACACTGAATATGCAACTGGAAAGCTAGATACATGCAAGTTTTTTTTCTTCACTCAACAAAAAGATCGACATTTTATACTCAAAAGACTAAATAAACATGCCCTATTCACCTGCTGTTCTAAAATTAATAACAAAGGCCCATTACAGTTTCAGCATACCGGTACCATAAACAACTTTCCTTCTTAACCAATATATTTTTCTCAATTTGGAATTTTCAGTCCAAGCCACTGAATCTTTCAACAATAAGTTCCCCCAAAATTATCTAACAGTGTGTTTTTCCCTGATCAGAAATCCCTACTGTGAATTTTTTTTATCACTGTATACTATAATGTACTTCACTATTTTCACTTTGACAACTTTGTCAATGGTAGATTTGATTTAATTTAACTGCAATGGAGCATATGTTCCATGGCAATTTCTCTATATACCAATTTTTATCCTTTCTTGTACCTGCTTACCTTTGCCCCAAACAAATTTTAATTTCAAATTATTTCAGCACTTATGATAAATTTTCACCATTCCCATTGGTAATTTATTCCATTTTTTTTACTCCTTCACTTATGAAAGAAAATTTGCTCAGAACAGAGACAAATCTAGCAACCTTTCTTTGCATCACTTCCAACTCCTCTATTTGATAACCAAACAATGGATCCCACACTACACCACCAAATTCAAGCAACAGTCTTACCTAAATTTTGTAACCCAATTCCCTCACTTCTCTGGAACATACCCTCATCACTCTTTCCAATAACTGATTGATTTTGAAAACTTTTCCTATAGGCTAACTTGCTCACTGTATCCTGCCCTTTTGAGTTTATTATCAAAAGTTATGCCAAGATAATTACATTTCAGGTCTTCAACAAGCAAATCCTTCTTCTACCCTATAATCATAATCAGCCTTTAGTTTTGTATCTGTGTACCTAATAAGCTGACTCTTCTTTATATTTACCTTTATCTCATGCTGACCTATCCAGCCAGATATCCAATGTCTGTCACTTTTTAGCTGTTCACAGTATTCTCCTATTTTGATCCTATTAAATATTATTATTAGGTCATCTGCAAACAATCTAACTTATGACTATAAACCATTACCACAATCATTCATTAGAATTGTGAGTAGCAATGGTCTCAGAACACTACTCTTAGGCAATCCCATTTCATTC
Source organism: Vandiemenella viatica (assembly GCA_031002005.1). Lineage (NCBI taxonomy): Eukaryota > Metazoa > Arthropoda > Insecta > Orthoptera > Morabidae > Vandiemenella > Vandiemenella viatica. The sequence goes on from JARYHS010008074.1 coordinate 46,296,461, forward strand.
AGCCAGTCTAATGGTTTTTTAAACAATTAATTTGATATAATTTTATTGTGATCGGGCAGATTGTCAGGTGGAGATTTCCCTACACCCCCATTTTCCCCCTTTCCTGCACTCACAGAGGGGCGGATCCAAGATTTTGGTTTGGGGAGGGGGCGCTTGAGTGGACTTTGGTTTGGGGGGGGCTTGGGTTGAGTGAATTTTGGTTCAGAGGGCTTGCCTTCAGTGGATTTTGGTTTGGGGGGGGGGGGCTTGAGTCGGCCACGGGGTAATATTTATAGCCTCCATCGGGCATCGAATCCGTAGAGCTAAAAAAAAAAAGCTCTCCAAAATTACAAAGTCAGAGGTGCAGAGGTGGACCTAGATACTTTTGGGGGGTGTGAGCCCCCTAGCCCCCCCCCCTGGATCCGCCCCTGCACTCATCTACTTTTGTGCTCTACAAATTTCAACATTAAACTCTTTCAATTTTTTAGTAAATTATTCAGCATTTCCCTTGCTAATTTATTCCAATCCCTAACCCACTCAGCTACAAAATAAAACCTCTTCATAACCTTATGCCAGAAATTGAGTGCCAGCTTGTGGTCATGGTCATCATTTCCTTTCCACATACCTTTCCTAATTCTTCCATCGTTATCTTTCCATGCCTAGTCACCAATTTATGCCTTATACACTCCCATGACTCACTTCACACTCCACCTGTCTTCCAATGAACACCATTCCAGCTCCTTTATCATACTGTTTACAAATTCATTGTGTTCTGCAGTAATTTCCAAAGACAAATCTAGCAACCTTTCTCTGTATCCCTTCCAACTCTTGTATTTGATACTGAAAATGTGGGTCCCTTACTATATAACCATATTCAAACAATGGTCTGACCAAAGTTCTGTAACCCAATTCATTTATTTCGTTGGTACATCCCATCACCACTCTCTCCAACAAGTGAAGGATTTTGAAACTTTTTCCCACTACCTGTTCTATGTGTCCTTATCCCGTTGAGATGGTTATCAAATGTTATGCCCAGCTTTTTACATTTCAACTCACCAGCAAGCAATCCTTACTCCACTTTATATTAATAATCAACCTTTAGTTTTTAACATGGGTGCACCTCCCTGCTATGAAAAAAAAAAATACAAAGAAAAATATTAAAAAACAATTTTTTAAATTAAATTCATTGTTTGAATAATAACTTAAGGTGCCTAGGTTGTTGTCCAAATTTGTTCAACACCTTGTCAATAAATTCAGTATCCTAAGTAAGTAATAAATGTTTTATAGAATGTATAAAAAAATATATTGATGCACCTCCCTTGAAGTAATCCTGCCAGTGCCCAAGGTTTCTAATCTGTGCACGTAAAAAGCTGACTCTTCTTTGCATTTACCTTTATCCCATGTTAACCCACCCTTCCACATATCCTTTGCAGATCACCCTGTAGCTGTTCACAGTCTTCTACCATTTTTATTCTATTATATGGTTTATATCATTTGCTGACAACCTAACTTCTGACAATAAATCATCAATAACAAATAGCAACAGTCCCAATATACTACCCCGAGACATTTTCATTTCATGTTATACTGCTTTTCTTACCCTAACTTTTTCTTTCATCCACTCCAGCAGTCTTTCCCTTATTTAGCACCATTTTATGGCTCACTCTGTCAAAAGCCTTTGAAAGATCTAGTGCTACCCTATCAATTTGGCCTCCCTTGTCCATTTCATCTCAAAATCTTGGGTATAGCCAAGAGATTTGCATGAACATCCTTGCCTAAAGCCATTTTGTAAAAGCATCTCTTTTCTCACTGGTATTTCTGACATAGCTGGATATTATTCTCTCCATATTTTTGCCTGTCACTGATGTCAAATTGATTGACTTGTAATTTTCAATCCTATTTGTCACATCTGCTTAATTAACTGTTACTACTATCACTCTTTTGCAGTCCTCTAGTAAGCAACAAAGACTCCCGACTCATTCTAAATAATATTTCTAGGTGATGTACAATATTGTCTCACACTATCTTTAATACACCTTTAATAGTTTTATCTACACTGGCCCCTTTCTTAGTTCCTTTATAATTTCCTGAAAATCTATTACAAATTTTTTAGTTTTCTCATTTCTACAAATATGGAGAGTTCCCGTGATTTATTCCCTCCCATCCTAGATCAGTACTTCTGCCTTCTGTAGCTGCCTAACAGTAAATTTTTATTGTTTTGCTTAGTTGTAATAATTAATATAATGACCATTCTACTCTCTGCTCTGCACTATGAACATGAATTTAATGAAGACTTTCATTTCTTCTCCTTCATTCAGTTGTTTGTTAAAATCCACAAACCAAAAGATCCTGAACATGATTGATTTTCTGATCTACCCACTAGCCTAAAGAACTAAAACATCTGATCAAAGATATCACATCAGCAGTAAGAAACAGTTCACACATCATCAAAATCATCTGAAGACTTCAAGAAATGGACATCCAGTTAGATTCGATGTTGCTTTGCTATCTACTAATGTGCCAGTTGGGTACTGGCTTGTGATATTTTAAAGGAATGGGTGGACCTGACACAGTCTTCCAACATGAAGGGGAGGAGTGGCTATGGCTCATTACTCTTGACCATAAAAACTAGCATCTTCTTGGAGGCACTGGAAATGTACTGCTTAGCACTCACCTCAAACCAAGTCTCCATTATGAGGAGCCGTTATGTAAACTTGGCCACACAAGTGGAACACTGTTTCTAAGTTCGTTGATTACATAAATATAGCTCATCCTAAAATCAAATCCACTGTGCAAACGGAAAAACAAGGACAGTTTCCAGTCAGTAAGAAAATATGACAGTTGAGCATTCAATTTATCAAAAACTGACACAAATTAACAGATATCTTCATGTTCCATTACACTACCATCCAGTAACAAAAATGGGTGTTCTTATTACCTATTGCACCAGGGCAAAGAAACTCTGACACTGAAAGTTTACTCACAGAGCGGAGTGCACTAGAATACATATTCAGGGCCAATTAATACAATGATCTCTTCATTAAATGGTTTTTACACATAGCTACAACTCAGAGAGCTACCACTCCTGTGAACATTGTGACCTTAAACCAATCTACTAAGAAATACAAAGTGACAGTTCTGCCCTCCATGAAAGGTGCAACTGATAGAATTGGCAAGTTCTTAATAAAGGAAGATAAACTTGTCTAAAATTTGTACAGAAGGATTTGCAAATTTGGTTAGCGTAAAGAAAAAACAAACTGTGATACAAGCTGACATTGTTTATGAAATCCCAGGCTTCTGCATTACAGAGACAGGGCTAACCATAGAAGAAGGGTTGTAGAACATATCAGCTACAACAAATCCAACAATACAGAAGAATCAACCATGTCACACAGTCTTAAAAATGGCAGACTACTGCTATAAGAAGATGGTTAGTGGTGGTGAGGATGATGAAGAAGGTGCTAGAAATTGACAAGTGCCTAGAAATCCTGGTTTGCAAGAAGGCTGAAACCTTCTAGATTGAGAGCAGGTTTATAAGATTGTATATAACTGGTTGAAAACGTTGTTCTGCTCAGGAAGAAGGCCACAGCATGATGGACCAAATTTTGGCCTTTTATTCAATAATGCTGAGTCACCCAGACAGCACATAGACCATTGACTCCGGCCACCACAGAAGCCTACTATTATATCTGTTGTTACCAAGTGTGGTAACGCTCTGGCTTCGCATTTGGGACAATACAGGTTCAAATCCCCGTTCAGGAATCCAGATTTGGGTTTTCATTGTTTCCCAATTCACTCCAGGCAAATTTCAGGATGGTTCCTTCAAAAGGGTGGTCAAATTCCTTGCTCTCATTATTTTCCTGCCTCTAATGACTCTGACGTTAATGAAATATAAAGCATGGGGAAAACACTGTTTTTACATCTTTTTTTAACTCTGAACACTTCACCGACCTGCCTGGACCACCATTGCTCCTTTGGTCACAACACTGGTCTCTCAAATAAAAGAGTGTCTGCTGTTGGCTGAATGTTGAACTACAGTTGACTTGCTTAAGTTATTGCTTTTTAAGTATTTGACATGGTTGTTTTTTATGGTATGTCCTGTTTCTCCAGTATGTACTTGTACACAACTACAAGGATGTTAGTTACCTGAAAATGCAAGCTCCTACCTTTGAAACTTATAAGGACAATGGATATCTAATTGAGAGCCTTTTCTTTTTAAGCAAGTATTACTTGAGGAGACCAGCAAACCATCATAGATGAGTAAATAGCCATCCTACCTTACATTCAGTGGATGATAGATAAGTTTGGTCTCTATTTAAAAATAAAAGCATCTGTTCCATGTAGAGAGCACAAAAAAAAAAAAAAAAATATATCCAATATTGTCTATGTGTCAAAGATATGTGTGAAAATCTACAAACACCTGGCATCTATCAATTTACTTGCAGTTGCAGTAAAGAAACACACTGCACCATAAATGAGAGGCTCAATGAACATTTCAGACACCTAAAAAATAATGACATAAGCAATTTGGCTGTAATTCAACATTCAGTTTACACAGCACACTCAATTTTATTTGATAAGACCAGCTTTATGGCCAAAGAGAGCAGATGGTGACCAGGTGAGGTAGGCAATTACTCAGAATTAAAAAGAGACCCCACAAAATTAACTCTGATAATGGATTCCAGCTTGATGACAAAGGTCATGTTCACTCAGAAAAACGCAGGATGCTTTACCACATCTGATTGCCTACAATTGTCATGATAAACTCTGTGACGTCACCACGGACAGTTAATGCACACACTTTTAACAGTTGTAAGTAGATGACAGTGGTAAAAATACATAGCAATCCTTTGATGAAAGCTATGAGTAGGCTTTAATAAATGTACACAGCTTCTGTAACAAGTAAAGAGTGGTTGCTAGGAACATCTGTGCCTCTGTATACTCAAGTGCAACATACAAACTTTGCTGTCATCTCATTTGCTAAAGTTTACTCTCTTAATAATATACTAACTCAGCAATATCATGTAAATAAATTTATGTACATCCTTATGTCTGAAAAAGGTATTTGTAATTTTTTTAAAAGTTATTGTAGCTGGAAAAGTTCACCAGAAATCTTCAATTAGATTTTATCCCTTGTTCTCCAAGAAGTCCCATTAATTCTGTAAGGAGCTATTCACCACTTGAGAATGTGGGTCCACTATAACTAAAGAATCATTTTTGTTGGTGGTACTCAGGGATCCATGAAGCTTGTAGAAATCTTGTACATCTTCCAGTCATCCTTCTCCTGGGCTGTATGTCTTTAACTAAAGTAAAATACCCTTTCTTTATTTTAATTGTGATCTGCATTGTATGGTCATTAACCAATTCATAAGTACTGTTTCTATACTTACACTGCTTCCTAATAATAATTGCTGCTATCCATGAGGCCCTTTCTTCTTTTAGTACACCACTATATACTGTAATATATTCATTAATTCTACCTTTCAGTAGTTTATTATTTTCTGCTGTTACTGCAGTATCTATTTTTTATATCTTTTAATAAATTGTTCCTGTAATTCAGTTTATTTATGCATTATGGCTCTTGTGTAACGTTTCACAATCTTTTTGAACATGAGGACCAGTAAAATGTAAAAAATAATTTATGGACTGCCAGCTTATGTGAGCCTAATTTTTAGCTAGATGACAATGTTCAGCTCAAAGACTGAAAATACTCATTGAGCGGGGAAAAAAAAAAAATAATAATAATAATACCACAACACATTGTACCCAATTCTTTGTGTTCACAATGAATCAGTACAGGTTGCTTTTAATATATATGATTCTTCTTACCTGTCCCAATACAAGGCTCTAAAAAAAAAATGTGAGTCGTCATGTGTGGAGAATGTGACCTGGACCAAACCTGAATTTCATGTTATGGCCATTTTGAACTAGTCACAAAACATTCTGGCTGTTTTTGGTAAGTGCCATAGTGCAAATAATATGTTGTGGCCATTTAAAAAAAAAAAAACAGAACCCGTTGTGTATGTGTTACTTTTATTGGAGAGGATAATGAGAGACTGTGTCAGGAAATTAACAGAACTAGGTTACAAAACGTTTTTCACACTCTTGCTAAAGTGTTGTGGGATAGTATGGGTCTTAAATTATTGACATTAGGTACAGAAACTGGAGGTGGAGCAAAGGATGGTAGCTACATTTTCTTTTAAAATTACCATATGGTTGACTCAGTAATGGAATGAGGGTCATTAGAATACAGGAGGTAGGTGAAAAGAATCACGGGCACATGTAAGGCATAAGTTTGTTCGAGGCTTTGGTAAATATTGTGGAAAGATTTCAGAGTAACATGGGCAGATAGGGCCATGATCATAAATTAGCTTTTGATTTCACACTTAATGAAATGATTCAGTTTTCCCTTATACGTAGGAGATGCAGGGCCTGAAATAAGTTATCTATGTAGATGATGAACAATATAACTAAAGAATTTTAAAGTAAAAAATGATAAGTAGATATCAAAAGAAAACAGGATTGCAACTGACTAAAAATAGTAATAATAATAACAAAGACTAAATTTATATTCCATCTTCCCTCATAGATTCTGCACTAGCCAGCCATCTGCTATCGCATGAGGGTGTTTCTCTTCTGAGAGTTCTTAAAATTTCTATTTGGTATCTTTAATTTCTTTTTTATTTATAAAATTTAAAATATCTTTATAACCATGACCCATATATCAGCTTGTGATTATGGTCATCTTTAGCCCATAGATCCACTATTTTTAATACATTGGTGATAAGGCTTGGAAAAATATCGGTAGAAGAATTAAGAGTAGTGAATAGAAAGGAAAAAAATGAAAATGATCACTAGCTGGCACTCAATTTCTGGCACTCAATTTTCTTTTGTGGCCGAGGAAGTCAGAGACTTGAATAAATTACCAAATGGAAGTAATGAGTAATTCAACAAAAACCATTAAAGAATTTAAAACTTGTGAAGGTTAAACTAGGTGGGTGGTGAAATTACAGTAGAAAATTTAAAGATTAAAATTCAAATAGAATATTAAAAAAAAAGAGAAAGGAAGAAATAGATGTGAAGCAAGTTGCCACCATAGCATGAACTACCTCACAGCTAAATTAAATTAGCATTACTTCTCCAAAACAAAATGATTTTGGTATGATGTAGTACAATATTACAACTGGAAAACTGAAGTGTACATAAATTGGTAAAATTAGGGTTGCACTCTCTCGATAGGGAATGTCCATAAACTATGTGGCTTGGTCTAAAAGGGAGGGGGGGGGGGGTTGGCTGAAAAGCTATGCTGAGCTTCGTGAAAAAGGGAGGGGGGTTCCGATCCAGGCCACATAGCTTTTTATTCATATTATTTGTCACAGTTAAAATGAGGTACAGAACACACAACAGCATGTGAATATTTATATCCATCATTTAATTATCTCTGCATGTAATTTACAATAATCTGACAAGAGAAAACAGTACAAAATGTCTTCTGGGATCAATTGGGGAAAAACTCTATGCTACGTGTGTGTGTGTGTGTGTGTGTGTGTAAGAAGGGGGGGGGGGTTCACAGGAGGACAAAATGGAGTGGACGCTCCCATAGCTTGTAGCTAAGACATTTTTTAATATGATTTATGACGTTATTACTGTTTTTCGGATTAACTTTACTGCTTGATATATCAGCTGCTTGCTGTGCATAAATTATCACACACATCTTATGTTGAAGAAATCAGAATTACTGATTTTTTTATTTGTTGTATGGGAAGCAACTAATACAATAATAAATGTATACAATGACAAGAACGTTGGCAGCGTTCACAAGCTGATGTCCATTTCTTCCAGCCATTCTAAGAAGGAACTTGTAGCTCCAAAAACATCTTCATATGGTCCATCATTCTTCTGTAGAGGGCATTCCCTGATAATATGCTCCACACTCTGGGAAGGAGCACCGCAGTCACATGCAGGAGAATCCTGAAGACCCCACTTATACAGCATGGCATTGCATTTCGCTTGGCCTGTTCTTAGGCGATTTAGTTTGACCCACTGGTCTCTATTTAGATGGAATCCTGGAAGTCCAGTTGTGGGATATTTAATATCTGAATGTTTTACAGATGCGGAGTTCCAGCTTTGTCGCCATTTTTCCATGACATCAAAGTCAAATACATCTTGCCATACCGGATTTCTGGATTTAAGACGAGTGGGTGGTAAGTTATTTAGAACCTTGTGGAATGGGGAGATTGTGGATGATCACTGATTATTACAAATGATGATAGGGCAATGCAAAATTAAAGGAACTTTGAGACGTGAAAAAGCAATGGAAGTTTTTTAGTTAAACCATCCATTAGCTTAACAATATTATGCACATTTGATGGGAAGCAGAAGGTGACTTGCTGATGGTTTCTTTCTGTCACATTGTTTGAATTAGATAATCAGTTCCTTTAATTTCCTATCAAACCAAATATCACAGTTATATTTCAGTGGTTAATTTTTAAAAAATGAACAAGAAAATGTGCACTGTGTTCACATTTGATTCATCACCTCAAATAAATGAAGAAAGAAAAAGAATCTTTATGAATGTGCAAAACTATTAAAATAATTTAAAACACAGCTTCAGATTTGTGTCTTTATTTCTCTTTATCATTTTCTTGCTGCTCAACAATAAAATAAGAGTCAAAAGCATTTGAATTACATAATCTTAACTTTTCCCCTTTATCAACAAAACAAATGAAAAATAAACTATTGTAAATGCATTAAAAGACATTACACAAACACAAATATACAACATTTCAGGCTATAATCTTTTTCATGAAAGTAGGAAAATGAGCAGGTGCAGTCAGTCTTCTCCTCCAATGTTGCTGAATTATTGACTTTGCACATTTTTATAATTCAACATTATTTGTGTTGAGTCCACAAGTTGGCACTCGATTTCAGGAATACTGGTGTGGGAAAATTTTATTTTTCAGTTAAGAGGGTCAAGGACTGAAATAAATTACCAAGCAGTTAATGAACAATTGACAAAAAGCTGAAATAATTTTAAATTAATATTCATAGAGAGCAAAAGTAAGTGAGGACATGACAGGGGAAAAATGGGTTTGTAGGGAAATTGCCAGCAGAGTGTGAACTCCATCACAATTAAATTACACATTTTTTTCTGAATAATGTCATCAGCAATGTAAGAGAACAATTTGCTTAAAACATTGCCTCACTTTTTAGAATTTGATACAAAGAAACAAAAGAAGTAAGATCAAAAAATAAAAATTAGGTTTTTTTTTGTTTTTACTTTGGCTTTGTGCCTTGTCGACGGCTAAGGTCATTAGAGGCAGGATGGGACTGGGGACAAGGAAAAGGGAAGGAATTCGGCCATGGCCTTGTTTGAAGGAAGCATCCCGGCATTCGCCTGGAGTGATTTGGGGACGCCATGGAAAACCCAAATCTGGATGCCCGGACAGGGATATGAATACGCGTCCTCCCGAATGCGAGGCCAGAACGTTAACCGTTCACCAACCACGCTCGGTAATAAAAATTAGTATAGGGGAATAAACCACCACACTGACAAATGAAAATGCCACAAACACTTATGAAATATTGCAGACAGTAGACATACAACACTTCATCAGCAGTAGAACATGGTGGATGCAAGGAGAATGCTATGGGCCAATTGTTATAATGTGAACATGCTCCTATCCTTCTCCTCTGCTCAACTGCCACAAATCACAATAATTGGCCCATGTATCCAACATGCTATATTGCTGAAGAAAATGCCTGATGATTGCAATATAGCATGTATGTCCATGTCATTTTTGTATGTCAATACCTTACTGTCAACTGTGGCAAACAGTGGTTTATTATCCTATCCTTATTTTGAAGCAACTGGGCACCAGGCAATCCCTATACATAGTCATTGTTTTAACTTTTCCTTCTCTCTATCCTCTCCTTCTTCCATCTGCACTACCTAGCCACAAACCGGTGATGGTTAACTTCATATTTTTTTTAAAAAATTTTTTATTGATATTTACAATTTAAAATTATTTTGTTACCCGCTCTTTTTGCCTACCCATACTGATATTTTGCAATGGTCGAGTATTAGCTCCAAATCACTACCTGCTCCCCCTTACCCTCTGAATTTACCCTCACCATGAATCATGTTCCTTGCTCAACAGTCTATTTGAAGCAATCTCCTACAGCACCCACCCTCCACAATGTTCCACTTGATGAAGGATTAAGATCCGAAAATTTCAACATATTTTGTATTCGTTACATGTGTTCATGCTTCACAGCCATCAACCGAGACACCATTTCTCAATCTTTTTCAATCCAAGAACAACTAAAATGTCAAAAATAATTCAATGGATCACTAACTTATATACCCCTAGTTTTTTTCACTTGTGAGTATATTATTCACCAATCCTACCAATTATGTCAGGATGTACTTAAACTTACAAAAAGACCCACAGAAAGCGGCTATTAATATAATCCTCAAAGGAATGCTGTTCTCTTTGATGCCAATTGAAAACATGTTTATTGAACAGGTTATTATAGTAAAAAAGAAGTCATATACCAGATTTATTCAGGTCATTGAAATTCATGATTTTAATGAGGTTTGGCTTATAGCTAATACTCAGAATCCTTGTTAATTGAACAATTATTAAAACAAACTCAATATTGAAAGTGATGCAATGCAACAGATATTTCAGCAGCTTTCATTGCAGGTTGGTTAATTTGATGTGAACAAAGTAATGATGATGCTGTTGCTACCCATGAGATTCTCCTTTTTAAACCTCCCTTGGCCTTCTTGAACAGTTGTTTGTAGATAAAGTCCATCTAAAAATAATTTATGGCTCAATTTCATAAATCATATTATTTTGATCTAGAAACCAGGAGGTCCAGATAAACATAAAAAAAAAATGCAAACACTCTTTACAATACTTCACTTAATAACCTTACTTATGAAGGAGGTGAGAAATATGGCAGGGGGGAAAGACTTTTACACTTCCAGGTCCAGATGTGTAGGCCCTACAAATCTTTCCACCGGCCATGTGTCTTGCCTTTTGCATGAGTAAGGTTATTAACTGAAATATTGTAAATTATGTTTGCAATTTGTGTGTGTGTGTTCATCCAGCCCTCTCGTCCTCGTGTCTGGTAAGTGATGGGTTATTTTTCCTTACCCTATTTTACTTTCATTACCTAATGGCAGTTTGTTTGTCACCATTATCCAATTATTTTGATCTAGTCATATATGAAAATTGATTTGGTTGTGTCTCTCCCCAACAGCCATTTCAGTCAACAGCAAACCAATCAACCTGCAAGAGTATATACACTTCCCAGTTGACTGCAAATATTCCCTCCCTTGTAGCCTAGCAAATCTTGAAATTTATCTTCCCCATACTACTATTAATTCTTTGCTCAATATCCATCCAGACCTCATCTCCTTTTTACCTTTTGCAGACACACCAATATTTTTGGTACAGACGCTCATTATCCTCTGTACTTGATGCAGAACTATGAAATCCACCTCTACTGTCACCTGACATGACAATATATTTACATTTTTACATTTTCAACAAAACAATTCCACACCCATTTTAAAAAGCCACAATACCTGAATACCAAACAAGCTTTTGCCAGGTCTGCTGATACCCTGAAATCTAAAGCTCATTTTCCAAATATGCTCTGATCTCTCAAAAACTACCTAGCCTCTTTCCACAACATTTGGAGGGGCTTCGTTTCCATCAAACATAAGGTGTAGAAATGCCACCATCCTCTCATTTTAAAAAAGCTTTTTCTTTTTTTACCAGTCTTCCCTAAGCCAGGAAATTTCAGTGGACTTTTTGGTTTCCATGTACCACTTCTGATATTAATTAACCACATAACACATGTGATACCTTTTTTTTCTGTGTATTGTGTCTAGAATATCAACCAGTATACAGCCTTATACCTGATTTAATGCATTAACTTGGTTCTATAATCATGTTTTATTCATTTCTGGGTAGCATTATCTTTTTGATCTTTTGACTTTATAATTATTCTTAGCCTAATTATTTGCTAACACTTTCCCCTTAAAATAAATACAATGGTTCTGCTGAATAGTATGTATCCAACATTTCAGTATAGTATATTTCATCAGTTGCTATGGTCGGAGGCACTATCCCAACAGTTCTGTCTATCCAACAGTTGAGTTGCACTCTGTGTCTTGTTGAGACACACAGTTTCCAGTCACATGCTGGTTCGGAACTCATTATAGATCTTACACTGTGCAAACAGTCAAAACAACAACTGAACAAAACTTGCTTTAACAAAAATTAACTACGTCTAATACTGTTACTGTTATTAACATTTTACCAAAAATTGGAACTTCTGTTGGTTATTTGGTAAACCCTGCTCCACTAGAAAGCCATTTCTTCATGTAATTTTTTTTTATTTGGTGTCCTACTACTTTTGAGAAACCATTACATTTGCACTTATATTTGAACCAAATCCTTGCAACACAGTAGCTCATTCAATTCAACAAAATATTGTTCAATTTAAAAAAAAATTGTTTCTGTTTCAATGTACCTTCATTAAACATAAGACATCCATTAGTGATATTAACGTCAATTGTAATTTTATTACTTTCAGGAGGATGTTTAGAACTCTGGGATCTCAAAACTTTGCCCTGCTTGTGAACTGATTATTATTTCCCACACAGTAATCCAAGGGCGCCGGCAGGACTACTTTGAGGGAGGTGCATCAGTTTTTTTTTTTTTTTTAAATACACATTATGTATAACACTTATTAACTAAGGATACTGAATTTATTGACAAGGTGTTGAACAAATTTGAACAACAACCTAGGCGCCTTAACTTATTATTTAAACAGTGAATTTAATAATAAATTTTTTGTGCAAGTGCACCCCCTTGCACCCCCCCCCTCCCAGCACCCATGCAGTAATCTAATAAAGCTTCTGCAAAATCATCTGTTGATTCTTTCTTGCACGGGCTTCTTTTCCATTTCTTTCCTCTTGTCTTCATGGTTTCGGTTGATGGAGATTCTACACCCATCCACCTACAGAACTGATAGAAATGAATCGCACATTTATGAGCTACAATGGAGAAGGAAAAATGCCAAAAGATATTTTCGCAGTAGAGAGTAATGAGGGGATGTACCAGAGAATTAAGGGAAATGGGTTACAAAACTTTGGTCAGACCACTGCTGGAATTGGTGGTGTATTGTGGGATCAAATACAGGAGCAGGAGGGTGTGCAGAGAAGGGCTTCTAGAATTGTCTCTCGACAGAGCACAATCAGTAACCGATATGATAAAGGAGCTAGAATGGGATTCATTGGAAGCAGGAGGAGGGCGAAGAGTCATGGGACCGTACAACGCATAGCTGATGAGGTGTGGAAAGATATTTGTGTAAGAATAAGGAGAGGTAATTAGAAAGAGGATAGAGGCTAGAAATTGGAAGGAGGTAGGTGAGGGCCATTTGTAAGGATCCATCCTGATTTTGCCTGGAGTGATTTTGTAAATCATGGATTATAAAAACCAGGATGGCCAGACCAAATAAACTCACATCCTCCCAAATGATAGGCCTGACTGTTAACAGCTCAACTACCAAGCTTGGTAAAATGAAAAAGAAATCACAAAATCCAAAACGAAAATGATTGCCATGATAACTTCTGATTTGATAAAAGGGCTTCTGCACAAGGAAGGCTCAAGAAGGAATTGTCCTTTCAGTGTAAATTTGTGCAGAAGTTCCTAAGCTGATGACATTTAAGAATATGTGTATATCATAGCCATCAAATAAACACAAATACACAAACTTAACACAAAAACTATTAACATTATTCAACATTAGAAATGCAGCCTGGACCAAAATGAAATTGATGCTTCTGACAATTCGTAAAACAATTTTGTGCTATAGTGTATTCATTCTATGTAATCTTTTATTGTCATTGGTGGTAATGGACATATTTCATTGTATATAATGGTAAAAATATTGTTGAAGATCACTTGTGTGTAGGCCTACATATAGCTTGCAGAGATCCCTTACCATTTAATGTTTTATGTGAAATTTGTGCTGTACATGTATAATAGGTAGCTGTGGCAAACAAATTTTCTTGACTAATACTACTTACGGAACAAGTGTACAAATTTTCAGGCTAAAAGAATAATTTCTTCCTAGCCTCCCTCAGCGTGTAGCCAACCAATACAGAAATGCAAAACAGACAGCTAATAAATCACCACACAACATTAGTAGCAACAATGACCCTGTCCAATCAAGGTTGAAAAATTTATCGATCTGTAGTGTGACTTTTTTTGAATGTTGGCAGCTAAGTATTGAGGCCTACATTGCAGAAAAACAAGACAAAATGATGACTGGATCTTATAGGAGTTTTTTTTTTTAAGGAATTTAATGAAGCTGAAAAGATTGCCCCACCTGGTGGCTAAAATTAAAGTTTGATTGTAGCTTCTCATTTTAATTTAACATTAAGATACTTATACAGCCTACATAATTTCATAACTTTTATTGATATCTTTTTCAAGTATCTATACTTTGATACTCAGTCAAAAGGGAGGGAGATGGGAGTTATGGTAATTCCTGTGCTTTATTTTCATGATGCTTGTTTACCATTAATTTGTGCATATGAACTATTAAACTCAGAGGCAAGTAAGGTTGAAGATAAGTTTCCCTACAACAATCATAACTGGATTGACAAATGATAAATTCAGAGTGATATCTGCATTAGAATATTATTTAGTACCTTTGCACCATTTAATACTGACAGTCTACATCTGTGTGTGTTAGACGCATTAGATAGCCAGTCCGCCATTACAAAAATATTTTCACAAACCCCTTACGATCAACTAGAGGTTCGCGTACCCCACTTTGAGAAATACTGTACTAAGCCATTCTGTTAGAGTAGGATGGCCAGTTCCTTTCCCCTGGGGCCTACAGTTTAATGTAGAATCTGAACCATGGAGCAACCTGAAATATCTCATATTATCAAACACAACTCTCTAAATTCATGCAGCAAGTGGGATTTGAAACTGGGACCAGTGCTTCACCAATGTTACACCTCAGTTGGCAGTGTCGTGTACTCTTTAACCTGAGATCCATTTATGGTAGCTGTCAGGAATATTTCTTGTCTGGTACATAACTCAAGAACCCATTCTTCCAATTTGTCTAGTTGCTAGGATGTGGGGAGGGGGGATTCTGGTAGATATATTGACAACATTGTGACTATTAACAAATCAGTATTAGACTGCCGAGTTATGAAATTAGTGGGATCAGATCACTGGGCCATTATAGCATTGTCTGCAATAAGTAAAGGTATTTATCCACTGGGGGGGGGGGGGGATAAAAACTTCACTAAAGTAAAAATACTTAATGATCTCACTATATCAAAGTTTGTTCAAGCCCTTTCTAAAACTAATTGGCATCACATGTTTGTTCATAAGATTGCTGCTGAAAAATCCCATATCTTGTTATCTAAAATGATTAGTTGACTTTGCTTTTCCAATTCAGAAACTCGCCAATGAAATCAACTCTACTTAAGCCAAAGAAGATTAGAACTAAGGAAATTGACATTTTGAAAGGAAAGTGTAATTTTTATTATCTTATTTATTTATTTATTTTGTATGGCAGAAGAAATACAAAAACAGTAACTACATTAACTTACAATAAATATAACTAATACTACAGACTGATGTCTAACGATTGCAGCCATTCAATTGCTTCTGTTGTTGTTTCGTGAATCTGATTCATTGTACCACTGAATCTCCTGAGAGGGCATTCCATGGCGATGTGGTGAATGGTTTGCTCATAATTACTGCAGTCACAAGAAGGATTCTCTGTCATTCCCCACTTGTACAACCAGTAGTTGCATCTACCGTGGCCTGTTCTCACTCGTTTCAGTGCCGTTCAGGTTTTCCTAGGAAGGTTGAATCCAGGAGGTTGTCGTGGGATTAGCGCCTGTTTGTCGGGGTTGAAATTTTTCCACTCAGTGCACCATACTTCGCCTATGTTGAAATTATTTTGGATTAACTCTTGACCAAACTTCCATGTTGAATATCTAGATTTTAGTATATTTGAAGCTTTGTGTGTGCAGTCCTGGTGAATTGGAAGTTGTAGATAACTTAAGCATTTCTGCCATTCCTTTTTTAATGCTGCTTGTCTTCAGAGACTTGGTGGGGCGATGTTAGAGTGCAGGCAGCCAGTCTGTAGTTGTAGATTTAACAGTTCCAGATATTGTTCTCATTGTGTCATTTAGTTTAACGTCTAGATGATAATAATTTGCTTACAACAAATCAACACGGATTTTGGAAGAAAAGATCATGTGAAACACAGCTGGCCCTATTTACACACGACATAATGAAAGTTATTGATGCAAGTTCACAAGTAGATGCAATTTTTTTAGATTTTCAGAAAGCCTTTGACTCTGTGCCACACAACCGTCTTTTAGCGAAGCTACGAGCGTACGGTATATCGGATCAGCTTTGTGAAAGGATAAAGGACTGGTCGGTCGCAGTATGTCGTCGTTGTAGGAGAAAGTTCCTCTAATCTAGATGTTACATTGGGGGAACCTCAAGGAAGTGTAATAGGACCACTTCTTTTCTTAATTTTTATAAACGATCTCAGAGAAAAAAGTGAAAAGCTTTTTTAGATTGTTTGCTGATGATGCGGTTATTTATAGGGAAGTAAGGAATTTGGCCGATTGCTTAGAAATTCAGCGTGATCTGGATATTATTTTGGCATGGTGCGCTGAGTGGCAACTTATGCTAAATTGTAAAAAGTGCAAGACAATGAGCATAACTAACAAAAAGAATCCAATTGTTCAGAAATACGAGTTAAACAATTCAGTTATTGATATGGTCGATTCTATGAAATATTTGGGAGAAACAGTACAAAGGAACATGAAATGGGACTTGCACATTAATTCGTTAGTAGGTAGAGCTAATTCTAGGCTGCGATTCATAGGTTGAATATTGAAAAATTGTAATGAACAAACAAAGGAGATAGCATACAAATCTCTTGTGCGTCCACATTTGGACTATTGTTGTACCATTTGGGATCCTTTTCGTAAGGGGTTGATCGAAAGTATAGAGAAAGTACAGAGAAGAGCCGCTCGATTCGTGACCGCTTGCTACAGTCCTTATGAAAGCGTCACAGAACTGATTAGTATACTAGGCTGGGAGTCTCTGGTAGACAGACGACGCACGTTTCGTTTAAACTTATTGGTAAACATGTGTACTCCCACTTTCACTCACGAGTGTAGTGAAATACTTCGTCCACCAACCTATTTGAGCCGGAATGACAGGAAAGATAAGATTAGAGAAATAAGGTGTCGCAATGATTCTTATATCAATTATTTTTTCCCTCGTACCATTAGGGATTGGAATGCACAACAAAGAGATTAGCTTTGGTGCTGAGCACCCTCTGCCACCCACAATTTTGTGAATTGCAGAGTATATATGTAGATATGGATGTCTATCTTTTTTGTGTGACTGCTGTTTAGCCATACTGGACTGCAGTATTCGGCAGTTGAATATACCAGAGCAAGAGCTGATGTTCTGAGAGCTGCGGCATGTGCTCCCCAACCCGTTCCTCAAAGTTTGTGAAGGATGTTATTTCGAGTTTTTACTTTTGCCGCTGTTTTATGGATATGCTCCTTATATGTCAATTACCAATCAAGAACCACACCTAGATATTTTGGATGAGGATTGTATTTAAGTAATTGGTCTCTGAATTTTATTTGAGGTCTATAGTGGGCTTTTCTATTGTTTAGGTGGAATGAGCTGATCTCTGTCTTATTTATATTCAGTTTTAGGCGCTAGGTGTTGAAGTACTCTTTCAGTTTCTGAAGATCAATTCCAAGGATTTCTTCAGCTATTTCGAAGTCGCTAGATTGTGCTGTCATGACTATGTCATCAGCGTATATAAACTTCCTAGAAGTGGTAGATGGCAAGTCTGCAGTTTAGATGTTGAAAAGTAGTGGAGCAAGGACAGATCCTTGTAGTAGCCCGTTGTTTAATCTGTAAAATTTGCTTCTATTCCCATTTAGATGAACCTCAATCATTCGATTGCATAGCATGTTATTCAACAGAGAGGCAATCGTTTTGCACGGGATAATCCTAAGGAATTTCAGGATCATTCCCTTCCTCCATACTGTGTCATATGCTGCAGTCAAATCTACAAATACTGCCAAGGTCTTTTCCTGATCTTGGAATCCCTTTTTGATATGGTTGGTCGCAACAATTCCGGTTTGGTCTAAATCCCGCCTGCTCAGTTGGTATGAAGTCAAGGATTTTTTGTGAGATGGCTCTTTCGATCAGCTTGTAACATGAACTCAGAAGAGCTATTGGTCTATAATCTTCTGGGCTGCAGCCAGTTTTGCCTGGTTTCAACATAGCTATTACCTTGGTTCTTTTAAGGAGGTTTGGGATATTGCTGAAAAATTTGGCAATCCAATCGAATGTTTGCGGACCACAGTGTTTTAGAAATTCTGGATATATTCCATCTATCCCTGCAGCCTTACCAGATTTGGTTTCTTTCAATGCCATCAAAATCTCCGAGACTGTGAAATCTGCTGCAAATGGAGAATTTCTGTCAGCTTGAAGTAATCTGAGCTTTAGTTCATTTCGGATTTCTTTAGACTTGTTGCTTAAAGTGTTAGTTGATTTTCTAGTTAGGTTAACAATTATCTGTGCTACTTGATCTGGATTTATCTTTGAGCTCTTGCTAGTGGTATCTATTTACGGACAGGCTCTGTTGAAATCAAGGACCTGTATAGGAACTGTAAAAAGACAATGATTGGAGTGGTCAAGGAAACTAGAAAGAAAAAGAATGATGAGTATATAAACAATGGCCCTAATAAGTGTAAGGCCATGTGGGACATAATAAGAAAAGAAACTTAAGGGAGTGGGAAAAAGATGAATATTGATAGTAACTTGTCAGTTTTTTATTTTAACTCATTCTTTATTGATAAGGTATGAGATATAATAGATCAGGTAGCTTCAAAACCACATCTTTTGAGTTCTAAAAAGTATTTAAGAAAGTTACCAAGACCTCAGAGTAAATTTAATTTTAAGTTGGTCAAAACAGAAGATGTGGGTGAAGTAATGTCTAAAATGAAAAACAGTAAGTGCACAAATGTATATGGACTAAGTCAATTTTTCTTGAAGATGGGGTCCACATTTGTCCAAGACGTCATAACTAATCTTGTTAACACTTGCATTATGAATAATGATTTTCCAGTTGATCTCAAAATGGTAAAAGTGATTCCAGCAAACAAAAAAGGTGACAAATTGGATTTAAATAGCTACAGACCAATTAGTATTGTTCCGGTGATTTTGAAAGTCTTGGAAGCTGTTATCTATAAGCAAATTATTGATTACTTTGAGCAAAATAATCTTCTTAGTGAATCTTAATTTGGTTTTTGTTCTGGATTAGGAACTGTTAGGGCTGTCATTTAATTTATAAGCAATTTGTTGATAAAAAGAATCCTGTGGTAGCCAGACTGTATGACTTGGCAAAAGCATTTGACACTGTCTCTCATAGTGTACTGCTTGATAAGCTGAGGTATTATGGCTTTCAAGGAAATGCCTTACTGTTGATTCAGTCTT
The DNA here is from genome assembly GCA_031002005.1 of Vandiemenella viatica. Classification (NCBI taxonomy): domain Eukaryota; kingdom Metazoa; phylum Arthropoda; class Insecta; order Orthoptera; family Morabidae; genus Vandiemenella; species Vandiemenella viatica. The sequence goes on from JARYHS010008074.1 coordinate 46,316,041, forward strand.
ACTTGAGTGGAAGGTATCAAAAAGTTGTGTGGACTAACTGTGAATCAGATTACTTACCAGTGAGTCATGGGGTACCTCAGGGTTCAATTCTTGGGCCGTTACTTTTTATCATACATATTAATGATTTACCTAAAAATATATTAGATCCAGGTGCTGATAGTTATCTCTTTGCTGATGATCTGAATGTAAGATTTAGTGCCAATTCCTCTGAACTTATGAATTCAGCAACTGATAAAGTTTCTTGAATTGTTGAGGACTGGTGTACTGCTAATCTGCTGTGTCTAAATAGAGATAAAATACACAATATAGAAATAGGTTATAGTAAGGATGATATAAATCACATAAATGGTGTTAAGTTTCTTGGATTCTCAATAGACTGCTATTTAAGTTGGAATAAGCATATACAAGCAACAGCTTCTAAACTGTGTCAAGGGATATATGTGATAAGAAGACTGAGGTCTAGGGTAAGCAAAGATGTATTGAGAATTGTATATTATGCTCAAATTCATAGTCATTTATCATATGGAGCATTATTGTGGGGACATCAGTCTTCTACTCCAAGGTTATTCACACTTCAGAAAAAAGCAGTGAGAATTATAGGTAACCTTCCTTCTCGTAGTCACTGTAAAAATATTTTTCTTCATCTTGGAATAATGACTCTACCAGCTATATTTACCTTTCAGTGCTTAATGTATATGAAGGAAAACTATGAGAAATATGAAGTGGTAGGTGTGAGTCATACTTATAGTACTAGGAATAGAGGTAACAGAGGTTTCTTCAGGTGTGGATGCAGATGCACTCAAAAAACTTTTTGCTATGCATCAATCAAGCTTTTTAATGTCATACCAATGAGAATAAGATCACTTCCAAATGAAATGTTCAGGAATGCAATAAAAATTTCCTTATTGATAACTGTTTATACAAAATTGAAGACTTAAATGAAATAGCAGCTGATATGAAGTAAAATTGGAATGTTTGTAATTCGTTGATGTACTAATGTTCAATGTCTTTGTAATGCTACAGATGTTCTCTGTTGTTTATGCAACAAAACATATATACATATACACGATAACCGTGGTGCCGCAATTTGAAGATGGATTCTTATGAAACTCGACGAGAAAAATTGAAAGTAAAAAATAACATTTTTTGATATCTCGCTTAGTTTCTCAAAATTGATGTGGTTAGGATCAAATGTGGCCTGGACCAGAAGAAAAATTTCACCATAGCCAAATTTGATGGTGAATTCGTATGTAACTCAACAAGGCAAATCGAAAATAAAGAATAAATGTTTTTGATATCTCGCTTAGTTCTCGAGATATTATATCTCAAAAGTGCCCTTCAGGCTGAACTGATAGAGGCTAGAAAAGAGTTGCATAGGCTGTGCGAACAAGAAGGGCTTCTGATTCTTTTGTTGTTGGGGTGCAAAATAGGTTTGCCCTGTTGCCAGAGTTAGACAGGGATGAGCCTTCTGTAGTTGTAGGGGTAGGTAATGAGCAGCAGACTTGTAGGAAAATCTGTGTAGTTAAGTCTGGTAGGCAGGGATTAGGGAAAAAGAAAGTCTTGCTGCTCGGTAGCAGTCATGGTCGAGGTGTTGGGCCATTGGTACAGGAAAAATTAGGATCAGGTTTCCAGGTCATGAGTTTCTTCAAACCTAGTGCTAGTCTTGGTCAGGTAGTAGAAGATTTAGGTTCTTTGTGTAGTGATTTCACAGATCAGGATCATGTAGTGATAGTGGGAGGAGCGGGAAATAGTTTGGGCAGGAATGATAGGTATAGTATCAGAAATGACCTGGAGAAAATAGCAGAAGCAACGTGCCACACTCAGGTCAGTGTTATGTCGGTCTTGAGACGCTATGATCGGCCGCAGATGAACTCTGCTGTGAGGTGAGTGAATCCGGAACTGGAACGGTATCTTATGTCTGATGTTGGCTCTGGCATGGGCTTGGTACCTGTAGATGCTATTGATAGGTGGGGTTATACTAGGCATGGCCTACACCTCAATAGTAGAGGGAAGGGGGTTCTTTCAGATCTCATTGCAAAACAATTAATTGGGGCCGCAAATTCACATGAACAGATTCCTGTTGTTAATGGTGTTAGGGCAGCTCCTTTTTTAGATTAGGATCATGTATTAGGCAGAGAGTTTTAAAAGAAATAGTTTAAAAAATAATGAGTTTTCAGATACCAAAATTAAAAATTGTGTAGGGATTAACTTATTACATCAGAATATCAGACGGTTAACAATCAAAGTGAATGAATTGCTAGTCCACATAAATATCATGATATGATATCAATAGAATTGATGTTTTATGCTTGTCTGAACACCACATAACTACAGGAATAGGTATGTCAAATGTAACTAACTTTAATTTAGCTTCTTATTATTGTAGAATGAACTTGGAGAAAGGAGGAGTTGTCACTTATGTTAGAAATGGTTATAGTTTTGACGATATAAGTATTAGCAAGTACTGTGTTGATCAACATTTTGAAGCTTGTGCTCCACGACTAAATTTCAATAATGAAATTTTCATAATAGTAACAGTATACAGAGCACCATCAGGAAACTTTTCTATTTTTATGAACCAATTTGAACTACTATTAACATTTTTAAGCAGAAAAGAAGTCAACATAGTCGTATGTGGTGATTTTAATGTAGATTTTCTAAATAACTTACACTGTAAAGTCATGTTAGAATCATTAGTTAGTTCATTCAATTTAACTCAGGTAGCTAATTTTCCAACTAGAATAATGAATAATACTCACTCAGCTATAGACAATGTTTTACTAGATACCTCAAAATTCAGTTATACCATCAAGCCATCCATCAATGGCCTTTCGGATCACGATGCCCAATTATTAACCATCAACACTTCAGTAGGAACTAGCTCTAAGAGTAATGTTTTTAAACTTCAGTGAGTAATAGATGATGAGTCAGTTACTTATTTTAGAAGATGCCTCAATACCACAAACTGGAAACACGTTTACTGTGTACAAGGTATGGATGAAAAATACAACATTTTTAGTAGCATTGTATTAAATTACTTTGAAAGTTGCTTCCCCTTGAAAAAGTGTTGCACTTCTTGAAAAGAACAAAAACCTTGGATAACTATTGGCATTAGAACATAATGCATTAATAAAAGGAAGTTGTATATTGCCTCTAGGAACAGTGAGAATGCTAATGTTTAAACACATTACAAACAGTACTGCAAAATACTGGAAAGGTTATTAAAGCATCTAAATGTATGTATTACAAACATAAAATTCATGATTCTGAAAATAAAATTAAGACTATGTGGGACACTGTAAAAAAGGAAACAGGAAAAATTAATCAATCAAGTAATGATATTTTTATCAAAGAAAATTCAGTAGAATCTAATTTTTCAATTGCCGATATATTTAATCTGGGGCGTAGCTACTATGGGGCTAGGCGGTGCAGTGCACCGGGGCCCTTACGTTCAGGGGGCTCCCAAGCATACCTCAAGGGGCCCCTAAGCGCACCTCTAGGGGCCCTCAAGCGCAGTTTAGAGGGCCCACGAGCCTTCAGGGTAAACTGGCGACCTTTTTATTTATTTATTTATTTATTTTTTAGCTCTACCGTCGTCTGAGAACACAGTAGCCCCTCACTAAGGCCCTCGCTGCTCAAGCGGGGGCCCCAACCACTGCTCAGGGGCCCCCTAAAGAACAATTCAAGGGCCCCCGTCCTCAGTTCAGGGGGTGCCTACCAGCACACAAAGCAAAAAAAAAAGGTCGCCCGTCTGCCCTGAGGGCCCAAAATAAATTTTTTGCACCGGGGCCCTTGTTGACCTAGCTACACCACTGTATTTAATAAACATTTTTTATCTGTTGCTGATAAATTGACTGCTAATAGCTCAGTGACATACAGTATGGATTTTGTCAGAACAGGTTTCCAAGAAAAATTTAACTCTATGTCTGTAAAATTAGCTACTCCAGAAGAAATAAGAAAAATTATCAGATCCCTTAAGAGCAAATACTCAAGTGATTATGATGGGATTTCCAGCAGATTAATTAAATTGTGCTCCACAGAATTAAGTAATATACTAAGTTATCTGTTTAATATATCTTTACTTGAGGGTACTGTTCCAGAAAGGCTTAAGCATGCTGTACTTAAACCACTCTAGAAAAAGGGAGATAAGGCAGCTGTATCGAATTACCAACCAATTTCATTACTAACAGCCTTCTCCAAAGTTTTTGAGAAAGCAATGTACAATAGAGTTTATGAACACCTTAAAAATAATAATATTCTAACTAAATCACAATTTGGTTTTCAAAAGGGTCATTCAACAGAACAAGCTATATTTGCATTCACTGACAATATTTTAGAAGGAATAAATGATAAATTAGTTCCTGTGGGAATTTTTTGTGACTTATCTAAGGCATTTGGGGTCTACTGGAGATCATGATTCCGCTACTACAACATTCAGTAATATCGTTGGAATACTGATGTAGTCATTCACAAGACGTATTATTTTCAAGCAGTAATTCTGTTGTAATACAGCCTGGACCATTATTTTCAAGCATAAATTTGGTTTTAATACAGCATGGACCAGCATAAAACAGTTAAATGTACTTCGGAAAGAATTTCTAGTGGAGTCTTGCATTTGACCATTGCAGTATTATGATGACAACTCCTGGCGGAATCGTGATCTCCAGTGATCCCGACATTTGACTGTGTAGATCATAAAATTCTAATACAGAAACTAAAGTATTATGGTATAGATGGCATTGTTAATAAATGGTTTAATTCTTACCTTCTAAATAGAAAACAAAGTATCAATGGAGAATTTTAAGGCTGCCTTAAGAGGTTCACTGTTTTCTGAGTGGAAATTAATCAGATGTGGAGTACCTCAGGGTTCTATATTGGGGCCACTATTGTTTTTAATATATATAAATGATCTACCCTGTGTTTCATGTAAAAATTCAAAATCTGTCAAATTTGCAGATGACACAAACAATTAAAAATACTCCAGATTTATCTACAGAATATATTTCAAATTATGTCTTTTAACTGATTAATAAATGGTTTACAGCTAATGGATTGTCTTTAAACTTTGATAAAACTCAGTATATGCAATTCAGTACATCACACAGATTAACACCAGATATAGACATAAAATTTGCAGGCCATTCTATTCAAGATAGTGTGAAATTTCTAGGTTTGTATATTGATCACAATTTAAATTGGAAAGTACATGTTTCTGACTTATTAAAGCGAATGGGTGCTGCCACATTTGAAATTCATACAATTTCAGCTATAGGTGATCTCCTTATGAGGCAGCTAAATTATTTTGCTTATTTTCACTCCTTATTATATGGAATAATATTCTGGGGCAATCCTACCCATAGAGACAAAGTGTTCAGAGCCCAAAAGCGTGTAATAAGAATTATGTGTGAGGTTAGCAATAGAACTTCATGTAGAGAGCTGTTCAAGAAGTTAGGGATTTTAACATTAGCCTCTGAGTATATATACACATTAATGTCCTTTGTAGTCACAAATTATCCTTTGTTTGAAACAAATAGTAAAATACACAATTATGGCACTAGAAGTAAAAATGATCTTCACAAGACTTACAAGTCATTGTCATTTGTTCAAAAAGGGGTCCGATATTCAGCGATACATATCTTCAATATGCTCCCAACACATATTAAATGTCTAGCAGATGATAAGGATAAATTCAGGAAGAAAGTCAAAGAATTTTTAATTGACAACTCCTTCCACTCTGTCGAAGAATTTATTTCTAAGATACCTAAAAAATAACCGCCAGTAGCTTGTGTTAATGTACATAGTTTACATAATTAATTTACCATTTATGCTATGACTGTACATCTCCTGGCGTACGTATTTAGTTTGTAACGCAATTGTTTATGGTACCATGTATGCTATGACTGTACATCTTGTGGTGTATATATTATTTTGCTATGGAATGTTTTTTTAATGTACCATGTATGCTATGACTGTACATCTACTGGTGTACTTATTATTTTGTTATGCAACTGTTTATCTGTAAATTGACGACTTTCCACATCCCACAGAGCCAGTCTCTTATATTGGGATCAATGGAAAATGAATGTATTGTATTGTATTGAAGAGGTTAGGGTGAGATCTGGCCTGGACCAGAATTTTTTTTTCACCAAACCACTGTATCTACATAGTGGAAATGCAATATAGGTGTTTTATTATCTTTCTAGTGCTTGTTGTTAGGTTGAAATACGGCCTGAACCAGAAGAAATGTGACAAAAAACACAAGGAACTATACCTATAACTGATTTTTAACATGCTATATCTTAAAAATCAAGCGTGAAATCAAAAACTTTTGTTCTTTATTTTCGATTTGTTTCATCGAGTTCTACAAGAATGCATTATCAGATTATGGAGCCATGGTAATGATAGAACTGCCTGGGGAGGACTAAATGCAGTGGTTTTGTGTTGTGAATTTTTATATCACAAAACCATTGAATGTCCTGAAAAAACTCAACAATCAGTACATAGGTACTGCACAAAACAATCTGGAAAAAACCTCAATGTGTCTTGCACAAAACAATTTGGTAAAAATAAGACTCAACTTATTCTGATAAAAATCCATTTATTTACCTTTACAGAAATGAAGCAAATATTAAAAAGAAAAGATGGCATCTCTCAGATTAGTTAACAACATGTGTAACACTGACACTGAAAACCCCAGATCACCTAGTTTTCACTCATTTTTTTTCAAACGACTTTGTAAAAACGCAATAACTTCAGGTGACTGAAAAAATTCCTGAAAAGAAAATAGATTAAAAGCGACCTTCAGTTAAGTGCTAAAAACACAAAGGCCAACAATTTAAACATAGTGGTACCTTTCGTTTCTCACTCAAAACTTCAAACAGAACAGAATTGTTAAAAAACTGTTCGCTTGAGTGTTTTGATGCGTTTACCGTATCTTGGGGAGTGCTAGCAGACTGACATTCTTCTTCGTGAGATTTTTCAAGAAGTGAAGCGTTTTGGTCTTCTGATCTTGATTTGTTTTTACATTGTCTCCCACCAGAATGGTATCTTTTTCTCTTTCCTCTCCTATTTGTTTTCTTATGAACACTATTTTCGCTCACCAGAATTCCATTACCATTTGTTTCCACAGGAACATCCATTTCTGTGGCATTCCGCCAACAATATCACTCACTGAATCGAATCACTACTTATGTAAATACGAACACACAGAATTTGACATTGACTTTTATCAGCTGTTTGCTGTTTTAACTGTTACAAGAAATAACATTTTTTATACCAGCTATCGTTGTGAACAGTTACGAGTTCATAACAGTTTGATAGCAGAGACAAGTTTTATACCCTACCCGACAGGTATATATGCAGGATAGGTGCCATTTACTGCCTTGTCTTAGGCAGAGTATTGTGGAGGGTTTTGTTGGTGGACATTTCCTCCTAGTGTCGGGTGATGGGTCATATCCTTGCTGTGGGTTTGTCTTCAGGTTGGCGTTTTTGGCACAGGCTTCATGGGATCAGAAGTTCTCGTTTACTGTACAAACTTCAGGGGTCCATCATGTGGTCCCAAACCGGTTGGGTAGCTACCCAATGCGTTGATTAATGGGTTTGGGGATTTCTGGGCAGATTTGTAAAATTTTATTGCTAGAGCCTGGAATCTTTCTTGGAGTGTTGGGAGTCCGGTGGCGTCGTGGATGGCTACGGTTGGAAATCTGCCATCGACGTGCAGCGCTCTTCTCAGAGCACAGTTTTGAACAGTCTGCAGACGGTGTAGACTCGTCGGGGCGGCGTATCCTAACACCGGGCAGGCATATTCGAGAATTGGCCCGACTAGGGTGCAGTATGCCCACACACCTGTTGAGGCAGCTACTTTACTGTCCCTATTTAGTATGGGGTACAGAGCGTGGAGTCTCGCACTGGCACGTTTTCGGAGGTCTTCGATGTGCGGTCTCCAGGTCAGTCTCGTGTCCAGTGTGACTCCTAGGTAACGCACAGTTTTGGATCGTTGTATAGTTTAATCTGTGTATCCGGCAGCCGTCTTAGACGGGGCCCAGTTCTTTTGGTTAGTAAGATGGCCTGTGTTTTGGTGGGGTTGATCTGTATACGGCAGCTCCTCGCCCAGTCTTCTGTTTTCTGTAATGTTTCCTGCAGGCGTCGGGTGACAATAGCTTTGCTGCGGCTGGACGTGTAGTAGGCAGTGTCATCAGCGTATGTGGCGGTGTGAACCCTTTCGTGAGTCGGCACATTAGCCGTGTATAAGGAGTATAGCTGGGGCCCGAGGACCGAACCTTGAGGTACTCTGGCATGTATTCCTCTCCGTGTAGAGGTGACGTTTGCGACACGTACGCAGAAAGTGCGGTCTTCCAAGTACGATTTAATCAGCTTAACGAGATTGCCTGAGAACCCCAGCTTGTATAGCCTCAGTAGATGTATGGCATGCCAAACCGAGTCGAAGGCCCGGGAAATGTCCAGTACTACTAGACCGCAGTACTCCTTAAAATTGAAGGCACGCGTGGCAGTCTCCACCACCCTTAACAGTTGCTGGGTGGTGGAGTGTCCACAGCGAAATCCCAGTTTATGGTTTGGAAGGATTCCTTGCTGTGCGATGTGGTTGTTCAGACGTCGGAGCAGGAATCGCTCAAACACTTTGCTGATTGATGGGAGAAGGCTGATAGGACGGTAGCTCTGCGGCATCGAAGGATTCTTTCCACTCTTGTGGATGGCCACCACTTCAGCGTGTTTCCATCGGTCGGGATAAGTCTGTGTTTGTAGGATTGTGTTAAATAGGGCAGCGAGATAGTCTACTGCTACAGGTGGCAGGTTACGCAGACAGATGTTCCCGAGCTTGTCTTGTCCTGGAGCCTTCTTGGAGTGAAGGTGGGCAAGGCTGCTGCGGACCTCTTGTGAGGTGATAGGTTCTATGTCATGGTCGTCATCGTCCTCAGCGTTGAGAAAAACACCGAGGCGTCTGTTGACTGCTTCCAGGTTGACGTCGTTGCAGGAAGCTGGCTGGAAGTTGTTTTCAAATGCGTCCGCCAAGGCGTTGGCTTTGTCTACCGGACGATAGACCTGCCCGTGCTTGCCCTGAAGAGGAGGAAGTCGGGTCCTTTTCTTCGTGAACCGGCGGGTCTGCGACCAGAGTGAGCCGTCGTCTGGTCTCAGCATTGAGAGACGGGCGTCCCATTCTCGGTTGCGGTGCTCTTCTAGTGACACCTTTAGTTCTTTTTGGAGTCGGTTTAACAGTTTTCTGGTAACAGGATTCCTGGTAAGCCTCCACTCTTTGGCTACCCGGTTTTTGTGTCTAATCGCTGCTAGAAGATGGGGTGGAAGCTGCGGCGAGAGTGTGAAGCGAGTCTTCTGAGCCGTGGAGGTGGTGGCGGCGTTCAAGACAGCAGTTTCGAAGGTCCTTAGAACTGCGTTGGGGTTCTCTTCCACAGGAGAGTCTTCTAATGCGCGGGTTACCATGTCTCGGTATTTCCTCCAGTCTGTTTTGTTGTAGTCACAGTTAGGATTGTCGTCTGGTTGCCAGTTGCCTACACCAACTTCGAAGATGACAGGTAGATGGTCAGATGACAGGGTATTAACTGTGGAGGCGGCTATGAAGCCCCTGATGTTCTTGGTGATAAGGACGTCTAAGACATCAGGCCTTCCAGCGTTGTGGGGATAGATCGTAGGCTCATCAGGAGCCCACACACACAAGCTATGCCTGTTTGCTACCCTTCTTAAGGCTTTTCCTGCCTGAGTTGTGATTCTACAGTGCCAGTCCGTATGTTTGGCGTTTAAATCACCTCCTAGGAGGAGTTTACCACTTATGGAGGCTAACGTTTCAGCTTCTGCCACAGGAAAACGGTCCTCGGGGAGGTCTGTAAGCAGAGATGATAGTGAGTACCCCGCTGGTCGTGTTTACTTCAATGGTGACGGCTTCTGTGGTTTGGAGGTCTGGGAGTGGTAGTTCATGGTGAGGGATGCCCCTTCTCACGTAGATGGCGACTCCGCCACCCGCGGTGAGTCGGTCCTTCCTGTAACAGTGGTAGTTTGCTACCGAGGCTCGCAGACTGGGTTTAAGGTGGGTCTCGCTCACGAGACATACGTCGATGTTATGTTCCGCTATGAAACTTCTAAATTCTTGTAACTGAGTATATAATCCGTTTGCATTCCACACACAGGTAGAGAGGCCGCGTATGTGGGGTCTCCTATCCATGGTTGAGAGGGTTAGTGCTGATAGTAGCAGCAAATGCTGCCGTTACTGCTGCCTGGATGTCCTGAGGCAGACGGTTCATTTTCTCAATGACGCCTAGTAGCATATTAAAGACTCTTTCAAACATGTTAAATAGTCTGTCCAAGCCTTTGTTCTGCATTGAGGCTGATGCTCCTGTAGAGCTATTGCGCCGGCGGGGACGTTGTGGTGCTGCAGGGCGTTGTGCCGATTCTGTGATTTCGGTTGTTGAAGAATTTTCGGTTCTCGAATCAGGTGTTTCTGCGGTAATGGCTGTCGTTTTGCTGGTGCCAGTATCTGTGGAGGTATTTTGTCCTGCCCCTGTAGCGGCTGCGTAGGATTTACCGTCGTACCGATGACTGGCAGGCTTGCGGGAATCCCTCGTGTTTGGCTCTTGCCAGTGCAGTTGGTTGGTAGTTGAACTTTGTGAGTTCTCGCTTAATTGGTTTGAGACCAGTTGCTCATTTTCTTCTCGTTTTGTTTTGGAAGGGTTGGTTCCTCGGTAGCGGTCACGAGCTCTCTTGAATGCGATGCAGCCTTTGTAACTGGCGATGTGGTTGCCGCCACAATTGCTGCACTTGGCTGAATCACGGGTCATTTGTATCGTGCAGTCGTTGGATTCATGTGAACCTGCACATTTGACGCAAACTGGTTGCATCATACAATGTTTAGCGACATGGCCAAATAACTGGCACCTGAAAAATTGCGGAGACCCCGAAGAGGCTCTGAGGTTTTCGCTTGTGACCTTAAGGTGTGAAATAGATTCCACGTCGAATAAGGCGCTGTTCTCTGGGGTGTCGGGCGCAACTACCAGAAACAGCGGTATTGCTACATTGAGAAGGCTGTGGTTTCTCGGGGTATAGACTGTGTAGTACTGTAATCTCTGGTAATGTTTATGTAAATATTATGCCTGCTGTTGTCTCATGGAAGATTGTCTCTGCTATTTAATTTGAACTGTGTTATTGTCAAAGGAAAGTATGATCATTTGAACCGATTATTATAATATTTATTGTTCATGTCATGTAGAGAAGGCCTGAGAATTATAAATATGGTATCTGTCTCAACTAACTAGAAACCTAATGTAACATAAAAAATTGTAATACAATATATATTGAAGTTCTTTATTGATGATGGGTACAAATAATCCAGAAATGCATCCTGTTGTAAGTAGTTGTAATTAATGTCATGGCATGATATATATATAATGTGATCACGTAGCTAAATGATCTGTAAATTTTCAGATGAAAAGCATGTTACATAGTGGTTGCAACGATCAACACAAAATAGCGGTAGCTTTTCAAGTGTATGTTGAGCTGTCTGAAGGTAAGAAGGATGTAACATTTGAATTAGGCTCACTTGTGTCTTATTGCTGCTAAATTTTATGTGCGTAAATAAACTTTTCCATGATTTCCAGTCGAAAAACTTTGGAACCTTGATTATTTCTTCAGCAAATCTCTTGATATATTTTATTTCAAGGGAAATAAATCTGCATCATTGGAAGAAGAAGAAATTATTGTACCATTGTCTGTAACAGCAGATATATCTCCAGGATGGATTGAGAAGGTTCAGAATGAATTGTGCTCTAGCTCTTCAATAAAAGGGTAGGTGCTTTTAACTATGTGTCAAATTCTTACAATTTTATCTTGTTGCATTTTACAAAATCTTTTTTACAATGCATTATACTTAAAATTACTCACTGACACAAGTAAATATTTATCCCATAGAAAATATGAGCTTTTGCAGTGTATGTACTTACCATACAAAAGCATGTATGTCATGTGTTGAAGTGGAAATTGCAACCTCATGGTGAACCTATCGGGTCTACTGGAGATCGTGATTCTGCTACATCATCATTCACTAATGTTGTCATAATACTGCTGAAGTAAATCGTAAGACTTTTTATTTTCAAGCTTTAATTCTGTTCTAGTACAGCCCAGACCATTATTTTCAAGCAGAAATTAGGTTGTAATACACACTGGACTAGCTTGACACCGTTGAACATACTTTGGAAAGTATTTATAACATTGTTTTGAATTTGACAACTGCAGTATTATGACGCCAGTTCCTTCCTGAATCGCGATTTCCAATAATCCTTATCTATCACTTAAGTTTTGCTGGATTTGTGTAACATCATTTCACCCAAGTGCTCTGCACTGATGAAGATGAGGGGGAGGTAGGCATCACTGTTTTAAGTTTTTAATGATACAGTGACGCATGTAAAAACTTAAGACATGGTTTCCCCAAAGCACTCAAATCATATGCCAGAATGCTTCCATCAAAAGACCATGGATGAATTCCTTCCTGTTCCTTGTCCCCAGACCCATCCCACTTCTAATGACCTCGATGTCGACAAGGTGTAAAACTATGAAAAAACTTAAGAAGTGTGTGTATACTGCTGGTGTAGGTTATGTAGTAAGAAGTTAGATATACACTCCAAGCTTTACTAAAAACAAAGAAAGGTACTGCCATACACAAAGACATAGATTACTTCCTTCCTGAATCGCGATTTCCAATAATCCCTATCTATCACTTAAATTTTTAAAAGATATAGGCCTAGCAAATTTTCTGGGGAAAAAAAACAACAATTTTAACTATATGTTAGTGAAAGGGATTTTAAATGAACACTTCTTCTAGTGACTGCATTATTATGCCCTTTAATTAAAGACACCAGTTTCATACTACTAAACTAGTTCACTGATTTGACAATAGGTAATATGAGTCTGTAGGAATATACAACACAATTAAAAGCACTTTCCACTGCGTGAATTAGTTGCCTTGCAATGTGGTGACCACGATGTAAATAGTGCATGCAGCAAAAATGTAAATAGCATTCTTTTTTTCCTTCTTCTGACCTCAGTCTCTTGACCGGTTTGATGCAATCCTCCATCACTTCCCATTTTCAGCTAACATCTTCTTCTCGACTCAATCCCTACAACCCATAATCCTTAGTTAAATTCTTCATATAGTCTAATCTGTGTCTTCGTCTACAATCCTTACCTTCTACTCTTCCCTTCGCTAACAAATTAACCAATTCTGCATGTCTCAAAATATCACCCACCATCCTGTCTCATCTCAACACTCCTATTACACCTGATACTTTTTACACTTTTGTTATTATTTTGAGTCAGAAACATAATTATTAACACAATAACAAGCATCAAATTGTATTGGACCAAAACTTGGACACTTCAAGTGCAAAATTCTGAGGCCTCATATAAATTGACTTCAGTGCAGCGTGTGGTGAATAGTCGGATCCTCTCCATAGTCACACTTGATATTATCGACTTCAGCATAGCACCATCTTGCTAGGTTTACCTTGGATCTGCTGACTCCTAATCTCAGCCTATTCAGAGACTTGCATATGTGCCATACATTGTCATAGATGGGTGGTAAAGTTTCAGTCTCCCCCAGCCAGAGGGGAGAGCAGATCTAACGTCCCACAATTGTAACCTGACTTTTGCAGTTGAAGATGTAAGTTCCTTTGATGTTCTTAGGAAACTACCTCTACTTCAGGCTTTGCCTGGCTGGTAAATGCCTATGTAAAGGACAAGTGCTTTCATGGTCCAATTTCTTCCATTCTTTGTTCACTGCTATTTCTCTTCATATTGAATATGGTGCTGATACTGTGAGGCGGTGAAGTCATTTGATTGGAGTTGATTTTAAACAGCCTGTTGTGATTTTTTAGGTGTTGTTTAAAGCTGCATCCACCTGTTTGGCATGAGTCTAGTTGTACCATATAGGGGACATATTCTGCAGCCTAATAACACAGTGCTAAGGCAGGAGTTCGAATGGTTTCAGGTTAGCTGCCCCTTTGTGATCCAGCCAGTTTTCTATAGAGATTGTTCCTGGTGGAAACTTTCAGCTTTCAATTCATACATTATTCCCTGCATGTGAGAGATCTGTTAAGGGTCACTCCTAGATATTTTGGGGTATCACAGTGTTCTAGTTCGACCCCAGAACATATTGCCTTTAACCTAAGAATGGATTCTCTATTCCTTAACTGAAAAGCATGTACTTCTTTGAAGGATTTGGTTTAAGTTGGTTTGTGCTAAAGAATATTAACAGACCCTCAAGAGTATTAGGACCGAGCGTGGTGGGTGAGTGGTTAACACTCTGGCCTCACATTCTGGAGGACATCATCTGGGCATCCAGATTTGGGTTTTCCATGGTTTTCCTAAATCACTCCAGGTGAATGCTGGGATGCTTCTTCCAAAAGGCCACGGCTGAATTCATTTCCGTTCCTTGTCCCAGTTCCATCCCGCCTCTAATGACGTCGACAAGGTGTAATGCCATAAGGAAAAATAAAAATTGCATTGGTGCGGGTGCTCTCCACTGACTTGAAGTCATTGCTCTGTATGGCCAGAGTAAGATCATCTGAATACAGGAAACTCCTGGTGTTGGTGGATACAGGTTGATTATTGGTATATATGATAAACAGAACTGTCATCATCTCTGCTTGATTTTGGAAGGATGACATCCTCCTCAACTTTCAATAACACAGAGACTGACTCACTCTTGTCAACAACAACAACATCCTTCTCAGTTTTTCATGATCCATCAAGGTCGCTATTCTCAGTGGCACTGTTCCATTTGTAACAGACCTTACCAGAGTCTTCTCAATAACTAAACCATTGTGTAACTGGCAAAGCACTGGTTCAATAACCAGCACACAGTCTTTTCGATTCTTAAGTTTAACTTGACACACTAATTCTGAATTGGCCAGAATTGCATCTATATTCACTACTACAATGTTAATTACACTGAGCTATTATCCTACACACTTAGGAAATTCAGTTTTCATACCTCATAGCTTTATCCTGAATAGAAAGTAGCACACCAGTCTCACTTAAGAAGTCAAAGCCAATAATGCTGCCATCAGATATATTTGTGATTGGAAATGTGTAACAAAAATTCGCCACTTTCTTGCGTCAGTCTCCCCAAGAATCGGAAATGAATGCCCTTTGGCTGTTTTCATTATAAAGTGGTTTTTGGTTGCACTTCTTCCTCGTTCCATCTCTCTCTCTTCAGGATGGATTTTGATGCATCTGTATCCATAATAATTTCACACTTACATTTGTTTATTAGTCCAGTCATAAGTAGACTTTCTTCACCTTTCTGGGTGTGGACAATTGGAACAAATATATGGTGACCCTTCTTATTAAGAAAAAATTTTCAGCCACTCCATCTAGCTCTTGTTTGTTTCCCGATTTTGGATTCTTGTGGGAATGTCCATCCTCTCCACAGGACCAATACTTAGTGGTTCACTTGGGCTTGTAGCAGTTCATGCATAAAAACATGAATCTTCCTCCATTACTACCTTATGTGAACTGGTTTCAGCATTCTTTTGGTCCCTTCCAACATGTGTGATAAAGCCACTTTGGGTCGGTCTTGCCACATGTTAGAACAGTTTGTTTATCATCTGGATTCCCTGTCACAGCAGGGAATCACAAATCAACTCATTTAATGTTTGTTGATCATATCTGGAATAACAGCAAGTGGTTGTTTGATATCCGCCTTGAGCTCCTGGATAGATTCTCCAGTTTGTTGACTGTGACTCTTTATCCATATGGTCATCTCCTGACTGGGTGTCCTACAGCAGCACCAGATACTCACAGTCATTGGCTTTTTGCACAGGGATAGACTAGATAATATCAGCAGGTTTCACCCTCGGGGCCCTATTAAATGCAGTTGGCTTTTTCATATTGAACCAACCATTGTACTTTGCTGCTGTCTCAAACTGCTTCTTGTACGTTAGCAATTCTATTTGGCCATAAAAATTTGGTAACTTCATTTTACCCAAGCTCTGGCTGACAGTCATACCATCAGCCAATTTCTTTGGTCCAATCATTGCTTCAGAGCATATGACTACATCATGGTATCACTGTACCCCTTTTATAGGCTGAAAGTTTTCTGAACAACTTCATCTGGCAGAGCAGATGTTTTATTTGTGATTTCTTCTTATTTCTTTTTTTTTTTTTTTTTTTTTTTTTTTTTTTTTTTTGCAGCCATCCTTCTTCCTTACCCATTCCGTAACTTCGGTTCTCTATTATTGAGCTTATTTCTTGTATGTAAGATTTAATTTTAAATTGTATCTCCACCAGCCTTGCTTCAATAGCAGATTGTGTGTCTAAATTAGCCACTTGCATCTCCAACTTCATGCTGTTAAGGTACTGCATTTGTGCATAAGATAGGTCCCAGTCTCAACGGTACTCACTAACGGTTGTTCTTAAATACTCGGCAATTCAAATGATTCTGAATCTTCTCCCTTCTCTGTTATTACAGCTTTCAGTTGAGCTGTATACGAGAGAAAAATTTGCGGAAATGGTAGACTTAGGTCTAAGAAGTAATTCAGAAAGTAGCTCTACCGAGGACAAATGGTTCATTAAAGACCGAAATAATGATAGCTGGTAAAGAAACATTAGGTTTTAGGGAACAAGCCACCCGAAAACCTTGGATCACAGAGGAAATTTTGAAACTGATGGATCAGAGGAGAAGGCACAAAAACGCTCAGGATGAAGCAGGAAGAGAGCAATACAGGCAATTTAGAAATCAAATAAACAGGAAATGCAAAAAATCAAAAGAAAAATAGCTGCAAGAAAAGTGTGAAGAAGTAGAAATGGAAATGGTCATAGGTAAAGTAGATGTTGCATACAGGAAGATCGAACAGAATTTTGGAGAAATTAAGAAAAGAGGTATAAACATTAAAGCTGCCGATGGGAAACCTCTTTTAAGCTCAGACGATAGAGCTAACCGATGGAAGGAATACATTGAAAAACAATAGTGTAATGGAAAAGGAAAGCGATGTCGACATTGATGATTTAGGAGATCCTGTTTTGAGGACAGATTTTAATAGAGCCCTGAATGACTTGAAAGCAAATAAGGCAGTTGCAATTGATGAGATCCCTGCAGAACTTTTAAAATCCCTAGGAGCAGAAGGAATCAAAAGATTATTCAAGCTGATATCAAAAAGTTATGAAACAGGAGAAATTCCAACTGATTTTAATAAAAATATCATCTTCACACTCCCAAAGAAAGCACATACCGACAAATGTGAGAATTATCGCACCATTAGTCTAACATCACATACTTAAAAATTACTGACCAGAATAATATACAGAAGAATGGAATGGATAGTAAAAGAGATAGTAGGTGAAGATCAGTTTGGGTTTAGGAAAAATCGTGGTACGAGGGATGCTTTAAGATTAATACTTGAAGGGCGGATCAAGAAAAACAAAGAAACCTTTTTGGCATTTGTTGATTTAGATAAAGCTTTTGTTAATGTTAGAGATATTCAAAATTTTAAAGAAATCAGATCTGAAATATTGAGATAGAAGAATACTTTATAAATCAAGTAGCTATAATAAAAGAGAACCATGAGAGACAAGCATCAGTTAAAAAGGGTGTGAGACAAGGTTGTAGTCTATCCCCATTAAAATTCAACTTGTATGTAGAAGAAGCTATAAAGGAAATAAAAAGAAAAAATCATGTGGCATAAGTGTTAAGGGAGAAAAAAACAGTATGCTACGATTTGCTGATGACATTGTCTTGTTAGCAGAACAAGTTGAGGGTATTGAAGGAAGATTTTGGACTGAATATAAATCAAAGTAAGACAAAAGTAACGAAATGTAGCAGAAATTAAATCAATCACAGTAGATTAAATATAAAAATAGGATCGGATGCAATAGGAGAAGTAAGTTATTTTTGCTACTTGGGAAGCAAAATTACAACCGATGGCCGAAGCAAGAATGATGTTAAAAGCAGAATAGCACTATCAAAAAGAGTCTTCATGAAAAAAAGAAATCTTTTAGTTTCAAATATTGATCTAGGAATTAGAAAGAACTTTTTAAAACTCTACGTATGGAGCACAGCACTTTATGGTAGCGAAACATGGACTTTAGGAATACCAGAAAGAAAGAAAATTGAAGCATTTGAAATGTGGTGCTACAGAAGAATGCTGAAAATTAAATGGACAAAGTACGAAATGAACAAGTTTTGGAAATAATGGGTGAGGAAAAAAGTTTGTGGAAGAAGCTTACAGAAAGAAGAATCAGGTTGGTAGGTCATAGTTTGAGACCTGCTGGATTGGTTAATTTGTTAGTGGAGGGATCAGTCAAAGGTAAGAACTGTAGAGGAAGACAGAGATTAGAATAAATGAAGTAGACAATTGAGGATGTGGGTTGTAAGGAACATGTAGAGATGAAGAGGTTAGCACAAGATAGGAAGGGATGGAGGATTGCATCAAACCAGTCGAAAGACTGATGACAGCAAAAGAAAAAAAAATCTTCTTCCAGAGGCCGTTTATAATTTTTGTGAATAGTTTTCAATTCCTCTTAGCTGCTGTAATAGCTTCATCATCATTTAAATTGCTAATTACTCCTCTAAATAAGTCCCAAAAATCTCTTGTTAGTTTTGCACACAAATGGTTCCCCTCCTGACACCATATATTATGTGATTTTAGGTTCTTTTATCATTAAAAACTTCATTTCCTACAGTACACAAATCAAAACAAACAAAAGTCAATTGCTGAAGATGCTCTATTGCACATCCAAAAATTCTGACACACATTTTCCGTTAGAGATATTCACTCCACTAAGCTAATACACTTCATAACAATATAATATAAATAAATAGCTAAAGGCAAGTTACTACTGGTGACAGGAAGATGGTGCAGAGATACTGAGAAACAAAAATGTGGAACAGATTGAAATTTTATTGTGTACCTAGGATAAGAGTCAAAGAGCAATTAACAATTCGCTGCTAAATGCTAATTTACTGTGTAATTTAAAGGAGGTTGTTGGGAAAATTTTATACAATAAAGAAAACAAGTTGAGATAAAAAATAGATGTGCTCAGACACAAACAATGGACAAAGAGATCTATAACTAAGTGAAGATAGGGAAATTCAAACCCAGTACCCCCCCCCCCCATAGACGTCAGCAACTGGGATTGACAACCCCTCCCCCCCCCCAAAAAAAAGGACTAACGTGTAACACAACATTTCATTATAGAAATATATGTTTGCAAGTAGCTGAGCCACTTGGATGCAACACTTACCAAGAAGGTTGGATATGATCACACTGACATCTAGTGAGTGACTAGGGAACCCAGGTAGCAAACCTAGGATTGCAAAGGTGATAGTAGAGAGGGAAAGGCAGTGAAAAATTACTGAATCAATAATTCTGTCTTGATATTATCATAAGAAGTGGGGAAATATCACCAAAATAATGAGCATGAGTGGATATAAATGTTAATAGAAAATATTACAAATTTTATTAATTATCTGTGTATGAATGAATAATAATAGTAAGTGATGGGTCCACTAAAAGGTCTTATCGTAGATTAGGGATGTCTGGTGTAATGGATATATTGGTAAGTTAGTTTCCATCTGCAGAGTTCAGGGGAGCTTTTGATTTCAGCGAAAACTCTTGACTGTAAAACATTTGTCTAAATTGTGAAACTTGTTAGGTTTGGCATGTTTTACCACTGAATGGGTTAAATTGCCAGTATAAACTGTTTGCCTATGGCCGTTCATTCTGATGGCAAGTGGGGTAGTGGTGGGATCAAGATACAAACTGGTTCTGGAGGCAGTTGAGTTGTTATATGACATATGTTTGGTGCATGTGGCATGTCCGTTTATGGGAAAAGTTTCAACTGTGATTGGGTGGGTGAACTTTTCCATACAAGTGGATTTAGTGAAATACTCTTCAGGAATTGTTGCTTCTACGGCCCAAGAATAGTTTTGCGTAGGACAGGCCATCTGAGTTACAGTGGCTACATATCTGGTGGTAAGTTTGATAGTTGAAGAAAAGAAGTTTTTTTACAGAATGAGAAGTACTTAAAAATGAAATTGAAACAAAAATACCTGTTACATGATGGTTTCTGAAAGAATCAAAGAAATGAATCAAAACTGTTGAGGAATTGGGCTATATGAGAAGAGAGGAAAAGAAAGTAGAGGATAGCTACCTCATATTAATAGCAGGTGTGTGTCCATTACCCAGTATGTAGAGGTAGGCTAGCTCCCACCATCTAATCTCAGAGGAACTACTTCTAATGGTTTGGACTGTTGTAAGACAAAATGTGTACAAGAATTGAAGTTGATGCTATTGTGTGTGGTGCTTTTTGATACAACAGCTTGCTTGAAATTTAGGATGACAACAGTTTGTTTGTGACATATAATTTATTTGTAATTAGGCATACATATTGATATGGACATTTGTTGGAAACAAGTTGGTAAATTGTGGTTTTACTGGTGGGACAACCTGCCATTTGCACAATCAAACATTACTAATCTGTATATTGTTAGTTGCTCTCTGACTTTCACTATGTTACTTACAGTTGGTGGCCAAATTATTAGGGACAGAACACAGATTAACTGATTTTTTTCATTAAATTAATGGTGTTTATTGTATTATATACGTATTTATTTTAAAAGTTTATTTAACTGATCAAATAAGACGATATGTTACAAATGCAATAAACAAGGTTTTATTTATCTAAAAACATTATCTTTGGACATAAATGTAATGTCGAGATAAAATTAGTATTTGGTTATGTCACCTTTTGCTGCAATTACAGCCTCTAAGCATCGGGGCAGGCTCGTTATGCAAGCTTTTGCATGTCGTTGGAGTTCTGCGTTGTGATGCCATTCTCTAATGAGAATTTCTATCAGCTGACGCTTAGTGGTGATTACTTCTTTGGCAATTGCTTGTTTGGTTGGCTCCCACAGATTTTTTGTAGGGTTCTTGTCTGGTGAATTACCCGGCCGAGGCAAAACAGCAATGTTTTTATTGGCCAGAAATATGGCAGGGTGACAGAATCATGCATAAAAGCAAACTGTTCATCACCAGGGAACCATTGTTCCAGCTGTGGCAGCAGCCTAGTTTCTAATACTCGTTTGTACTGATACTGCATCATCTTCCCTTTCGCGATATACAGGCACCCCATACCCCTGATTGAGATTACTGACCACACCATGACACTGACTGGATGTTTGACCCTTTCAACAAGGCAGTCTGTGTGTAATTGCTCTCTTGGGCGGCGTCGCACAAACGAAGTTTTATCGACCAAAATCTGAAACGTAGACTCATCGGAAGAGCACACCTGAAATATATTTCACTAATCACAAAATATTACGCCACTCCCTAAAGTTGTACTTACTTGGCTCCAGTCATATTCCGATGTTGTCTGGCCCATAGCAGTTACTTTTTCTTCATGGCTTCGGTGAGACATGGTTTTTTTGACAGGCCAACGACCAATCAGGTACTCTTCAGCCAATTGCCTACACACTGTCCTTTCAGATACTTCAATTCCTTCTTCGTTCATCATCATTGTTAAATACACCACACTCATTTTTCGGCTTTCGAGGCATATATCCCTTATTTTTCGATCAGTTTGTGAATGTTAATCCTTTTCCTACCACATTTTCCTTTACGGTTAGCCTCCAATGGCTTTTTATCATGCAATTTGACATTAATCTGATTGACTACTGACTTTGAAACACCAGAAATAGGTGCTATGGCTCTCGAGAATCTTCGGAGTGGAGTAATAATGTTTTGATTTTTCTGCATTTTCTCGGAGATGTGTCAGAAGCCTTCCCCATGCTAAAAACAAGCAGTTTGAGGTTACTGCCAAATGTTATTGATAAACTTTAATTTCTGCGTCAAACAAAAGCAAAAAGTCAGTTAATAAGCTAAGTATACTTACCTTATGAATATAAAGACAGATTAACAAGCAAAAAGGTCATTTAATATTGTTTTTAAACTCCTCACGAAAACAGGTTTTTATGACAGCTTAACATCAAAGGAAAACTAACCGTCATTATTGATAACTGCCGCGGAATAACAATGTTGCCACTAAAAAAAAAATCCGTAATAAACAATCAATAATAACACAAATACGATAATCACACAAACAAATAGTGCAAATATTCATTTTATGTCCACAATCATAACTTAAACTAAAATATACCAAAAATCTGTGTTCTGTCCCTAATAATTTGGCTGCCTACTGTAATATTCTGCAGATAAATGTCTCAAACACAACAAGTTCAATTTTCTTCATTTTTCTGTGCTTCGCTATCGTCACCTTTGCTTCCTGTGAATCCAAAATAGATGAAAATTTGTTCACATATACATTTAACATCCACCTATTTTCCTTCTCTGTAAAGTTTTTGGGGCTACATTTTAAGCTGGTTAATGTTAGGGCGCTAATAACCTCGCTGTCAATGTGCCCTAAAGCCACAAAAACAACACCATCCTTCGTCTTTTTTGCTTGAGTTTTAATTATTTCCACTACTATTCCCATACACCCCCACCATTTTCTCTCTTTCTAAGTCAATCCATTCACCTAATTATATTTTACTTTTACCCATAAAACTTTATTTTCTTCTGTGGAAAGAATGTTTAAACCTGAAAATTCTGTTACTGTGCTGTATTATATCTGTATTATGTTTTTGTAAGCTAACTAGCTTTTCTCTTATTTTTTATGCTAAATGTTTTCTGATCTGCTGTTGAAATACTTTTTGTATTTTCAGAGTAACATTGGCTATAAAAGAACAAGATTCTACAATTGTATACTACTCTGTGTATCAAGGATTGGTTACTCCTGATTCACCAGACACAGCACAAAGAAAAAAGCAGAAGCAAGAGACACGAGATCTGATAAGATCTGAACTACATCGGCAGAGAAAAGAAATTTATGAGTCAGCTCTTCAGCAATTATAAATATTGCCAAAAGGAACTGATTAGCAGATGTAGATGTAAGAAGGAAAGTGGGAATCGATTACCACAAGTGTCTGGAGAATAGTGTTGCAACAGTAAAAACAAAAACACACAACATTAAGACATTTTCAAGGTTAATCACATCTTTAATATAAGAATGATTACTGAACAGGGCAGGAGTCGGAGAGTAACTGAGCTCTAACTGTTGTTGGAAATTTCTGTTTGTTCATATTTCTATGAATTCTTATCGTCACCTGTAGTAAACAATTATTTTCTTATTTTTACTTATTTATATTTGAT
This sequence comes from Vandiemenella viatica, assembly GCA_031002005.1. Taxonomy (NCBI): domain Eukaryota; kingdom Metazoa; phylum Arthropoda; class Insecta; order Orthoptera; family Morabidae; genus Vandiemenella; species Vandiemenella viatica. Next base: position 46,339,266 of record JARYHS010008074.1, read on the forward strand.
TATTTGTATAGTGTAACTACATTTTTTGTAATAACTAGTTGAATTATACCTAAGCTTAGTCAGTGGTATTCTAGTGAATTTTAATAAGATTTTGCAATAAAACTCAATTCCAAATATCATTTGATCATATATCATTTTTTTCTTTTGTTATTAATAACTATCTGTTACAACATCTTCACTCGCATGGACTGTTAAGTTACAGACCTCTCTCCCAGATAGTTATGTTATATTTCACACTAGTTTAAAAGGCCTTCAAAATGACTGCTACCGAGCATGGTGGTGTAACGGTTAGCGTTTTGGCCTCGCATTCGGGAGGACGGCGGTTCGAATCCCTGTCCGGTCATCCAGATTTGGGTTTTACATGGTTTCCCAAATCACTCCAGGCAAATGCCAGGATGCTTCCTTCAAAAAGGCCATGGCCGAATTCCTTCCCATTCCTTGCTTCGCATCCTTTCCGGTCTCTAAAGACCTCGCTGTTAAGAGACATTAAGCAGTTAAAAAAAATGACTGCTGATATTAAGAACACACAAACTCCTGCTTTCTTTTATTCTGTACTGCGACTTTGTCTGCTGCTGCTTGGAGAAGGTCCATAGCATATGTTATAAATTTATTTCACTACAGATCTCTCGATGACTGTCATATCTTTTGGTATAACTATCTTCCCCGCCTGCCTAAGCTGTTTCCCAAGTTTCTTAATTCAAGTTTAAACCTTTGCTGTCCTACTATTGGTCTTCTTTGGCCATCTAAGGCAGCAACAGAAGTGGCGTAATAACTGGGTTGCAGGAATGCCTGCAGAGAAAATTCTGTCTGCAGTCAAATGGGAATGAGAGATGTTAATTTCTATAATAGCAGTAGAAATGATGTTTTTCATCGTAAACCACAATTATTTATGTAAAATATGAGCTAATTATCTGAACTTTGGATTATAAAAGTCACTGTATATGTGTATGTTTCACTGAACACGCTTTAAAAGCTCAGAAATATACCTTTTGAACAAAAGTCCAATGTTTTGCTGGATTTGTGTAACATCATTTCACCCAAGTGCTCTGCACTGATGAAGATGAGGGGAAGGTAGGCATCCCTTTTAAGTTTTTAATGATACAGTGACGCATGTAAAAACTTGAGACATGGTTTCCCCAAATCACTCAAAGCATATACCGGGATGCTTCCATCAAAAGACCATGGATGAATTCCTTCCTTTTCCTTGTCCCCAGACCCATCCCCCTTCTAATGACCTCGATGTCGACAAGTTGTAAAACTATGAAAAAACTTAAGAAGTGTGTGTATACTGCTGGTGTAGGTTATGTAGTAAGAAATCAAATTAGGATAGGGAAATAAGCCACCACTTACCTTTAGATGATGGATGTGTGGCGTGAACACACAGAAAAGACACAAACACAAATAATAAAGAAATTTTCGGGGAAAAAAGCCTTCGTCAACAAGAGAACATTATGGGAGGTGGGTGCAGCTGGAGATTGCCTCACAGAAAGACCACCGGTCGAGAAAATGGTGGGGGTAAATTCAAACATCGGAAAAGTAGAGGGGCAGTGAATCAGAGCTCATACCCGAGCAAAAATAAATATCCAAACTAATTTCTGGTTGGTGGGAAGATCAAAATATAATATATATTGAAAAAAATATATAAAATATTATACAAATTAAAAAAATATAATAATAATAATATTTATGAAGTAAACATCACCTCAGGTTAGTGGTGGCTCAATATAGGTAATGGAAAGGAGATGAATAAGATAATACCCTGTCATTATTATTAGTAGTACATATGTTTAACCTTTTTTTATTCCTCTCCTTTCCATTACGTATATTGAGCCACCACTAACCTGAGGTGATGTTTACTTCATAAATATTATTATTATTATATTTTTATTTGTATAATATTTTATATATTTTTTTCAATATATATTATATTTTGATCTTCCCACCAACCAGATATTAGTTTGGATATTTATTGTTGCTCGGGTATGAGCTCTGATTCACTGCCCCTCTACTTTTCCGATGTTTGAATTTACCCCCACCATTTTCTCGACTGGCGGTCTTTCTGTGAGGCAATCTCCGGCTGCACTCACCTCCCATAATGTTCTCTTGTTGACGAAGGGTTTTTTTCCCGAAAATTTCTTTATTATTTGTGTTTGTGTCTTTTCTGTGTGTTGGCGCCCCACATCCATCATCTAAAGAAAGGTACTGCCATACACAAAGACATAGATTACTTTTACCGTCCGTTATGACTTTTCCCATAAGTGTCTGCTGTAATGACTGTTAAAGAAGTATATATTGTTCACTAATTTGGACAAATTATTGTTTGGAAGTAATTGATGCAGTAGTAAACCTACTACTGCTGGACAAAAACTAGTATAGAAATGCATCCATGTGAACAATTTTCTGAAATGCTACTTGGGATTAGCAATCATTTACCTTCAGCGTTTCTAGGTAATTGGATTTTTTGGTGAGCATGATAACAAAAATGGTCCAAAACTGACAACTTTGAGAGTCGCTTTCATATATCTAGTGAAAAAAAAATTAAGAAGGTATCTTAGTCCTCTCTTGAGTCGTACTTGAACTTTTTGACTGACATAGACAAATTTCTCTTTTTTGATCATGCAATTCTTTCTTATCTAGCTGAGTTGGCTGCCACGGTGCCCGCAAACAAGCAACTGCACTAAATTTCAAGTGTATGACTATTTTCAAGTAAGACTTTGTGGTCCTGGAAAGGACAAAAGTGTGGATAACCTTCAACAAGCCTGTCTACTTTGTTTTGATTTGTCTAAACTGTGGATGTCACTACGAATTCACTATTCCTCAGTGAATTACACACAAAACTACTAGACACTGATAGTTTCACTTATTTTTTAAACTCTTGTTATATACATAAAATATTCGAACACCACAGGGAGAAATTCAACAGATCTGTTTATAAACTCAACAATAGTTTCGGAATAGTGCCTTATAATGAAAAATGTGCTGAAGTTATGAAGGATGAAGCAAATAGTGCCAGGTCTACTAAATTACCTTTACCTTGCATTCTTAGTTCTGTTGAGTAGTTCAACTATAGACATCTTAAGCTGTGTACGTAATAAGTAATGATTAATATCATTACCAGTCAGGAGCATCTTAAACTTCAAACTATAAAATTCCTTTCGTTGTCAGTCTGTAAATGTTTAGGTGCAGGACTCGGTATCCATTTCATTGTTGCAACAAAAATGCCTCTCTTGTTCCTGAGTGGTAGAGCCCACACAAACTTTGAATATATATGTTACCACCAGTACGTAGGCTACACGTAGGAACAGAATTCGTGAGACCCTTCACCTTTCGATCATGCTTTGCTGCAGACATATAACTGTTAGGTGGTACACTAAATTCGGTTCCCAGTACTTAACCCAAAACTAAAAAAAAAAAAAATATTCTGAATGCGAGAGACTGCCTGATGCATAGAGGCAAAGTTCAGAGTTCTACAGTTAAAATAATTATCAATACCCTGTTTTAGTCATAATAAATACTGGATTAACAAAATCAGTTGATTTTCATTTAATGACACCGCTTTTCTCGTAAGGTTGATAGCCGTTGCGACTTTCTTAATAAACAACAGACACTTCACTATCAAATGCAGTTATATGACAAATGCTAAATGATCTGCCAAAATTTCGCATCGATAAGAGAGTCTGAATTGATAAAGTTGCAGCATTATGGAATTATGTGTGACAAACATTTTAAATGTAAGAAGGAATGATTTTTACGAAATTATGCAAATGTTGACTTAAGCAACAAAATATAAATTAATTATATATAGTTCAAATAACTCCTATTGCTTTTTTTCACCAAAGCATTTTTAGAAGGTAAGCTTATCGCGGAAGAGTGAAGTAGCAACCATATTAACAGTTATATTGGTAATTAAAACAGTAAATTTGTCTCCAATGTGAATTAGTTGTTTCAGGGTTATAAGCTTAAAGAATGCAAGTAGGAAATCTTTTATATCTCCCATTATTTTCAACTAGCACAGATATTTCTCTTTAGTTTTGAATCGTGCATTACTTCTTGCTGATGAAGCCTCACGAATGAGAGGTAAAGCTGTATCCTGGCATTCAGGAGTACACGGTTCCAAAAACTATCGGATATCCAAGTTTTCTACAGTTTCCATAAATCGCCCCAGCTGAATGCAAAAAAGTTCCTTCAGAAGGCCGTAACCAAATTCTATCCCGATTTCAGTTCTCAGTACCCTCCTGCCTCAAATGACATTGGCATCGACGACCCGAAAAAAAAAACTTCTTGTGGATCACTCTGTGGATTTGCATTATTCAACTACCGGCATCAGTAACCAGGGCGCTAGCTTCACTTTGCCGAGGGACCCCAGTTCATTGTTGTACTTTCCTTACGGCTCGTTGACGTTAAAATCATTGGAGAGGTAAAAGGACAGGCAAGGAATGGGAAGGAATTCAGCAGTGGCCTTTTGAAGGAACCATCTGGCACTTATGGAGTAATTTCAGTTAAACATACAAAACCGAAATCTGAATGGATGGACAAAGATTTGAACCTGTGGCCTCCCAAAAGCTAGGATTGAGTGTTGCCGCCATGCTGGTCACCAGCGCGAGTCCGGCTGAGGGCATAGGTGTTCAAGTAAGTGTTTTGTAGGCTTTCGCTCGTATGACCAAAAAGCATTTGGAAATACATCAAAAAACAGGAATGATCGCATAAAAACGGCGTAGCTGACTGACTGACTATCAGGGTGAAAGACATTTTTTTTAAATAAATGGTATTGACACAAAGACTTTGATTTACATATAAGCGGAACCCAAAATGCTATTGGTCCTCTTCCAGGACCTCTCATAGATGCACCCTATCTGATATAAAATCTTTGTTTTGTGCCAGTTGTAACAGGCCTGCGTACTAAGAAACATTTAAGGATATCAAGATAAAGATTTGTAAAGTATGGGACTGTAGTATGGTTGCCAACAGTCCGGCTTTCAATGGGACTGTCCGGTTCTAACCATGGAGGAAGGAATATATGGAGACGAAATAATGCTAAATCTGTGAAACCTCATATAAAAACTTGTCTCCTACTGGGCATTCACGGCAGCCATAGGAATAACCCCAAAACATTGGGCTTTTTGCACTGTGTCTGCTGCTGAGAATATTTCATTTTCTAACATTCTGAAGTTTTCTATAATGCCAAGTTGTGTTGCATACGGTTGCACAAACAGACAACATAGGAAACAACCTGGAATAATGTTTCATAATTAAGTTGCATTGTAGTTATTGTTCTTGCAGTGTCTGATAAGTAACTGCAACATTAGGGCCTATCGTAAATTTATTCATTGCTCTCAACAGGATAATGTCATTCTCAAATATTTGTTGGTGTAGCGTAGAAAATCAGCATATGTTACTACTTTGCAAATAAATGGCTAGCCTTATTATAAACAAGTGTTGGAAGTCTAATTTAAGCGGGTCAAATTAACATCGCGATACAATGAATATGGTATTCTGCATGCTTTAGTCCAGTTCAATTTACACTGAAAGTGTACGATGAAATTAATTGTGATAATTTGTGCTGTGTGAACTATGAAATGTGATGAAGCAAACGTTGTTACCCGAAATTTAGTTCGCAATGCATTTCGTGTGTTTAGGTGTGTCTACATAGTTTGATTTTGTAGTGGCAATATTAATTGAAATGTAGGTAGGTTGAAATCAGCCCGTAGCAGAAGGGATAAACAATTTATTATTAGTGGTTGGTAATTTCATAAGTACCATGTTAGTGACGCAACGTGTATCACATATCGCATTTAAGCTTCTGACTTTTGGAGACAGCATATCTCGAGAACTAAACGAGATATCGAATATTTTTATTGTTTACTTTGAATTTCTCCCGTCGTGTTACATAAGAATCTATTATAAAATTTTACTTTTGGGATATTTTTCTTCTGAAGTTCGTCGTAAAACCCCTCACTTTTGAGACGGTATATCTCGAGAACTAAGCGAGATTTCGAACATTTGTGTTCTTTATTTTCGATTTGTCTCGTCGTGTTACATAAGAATCTAACACCAAATTTGACCTTGGAGAGATGTTTCTTCCGAATTTCAACTCAAAACACCTCCCTTTTGGGACAGTATCTCGAGAACTAAGCAGGATATATATAAAAAAAATTATCCTTCATTTTTGGTCTGTCTCGTCGAGTTACATAATAATCCATCATCAAATTGCGGTGCCACGGTTGTCGTATGATTCCCTTGAGGTTTTTGTGCCTATTCCCCCTGTTTATACGGCCGACCAATATGGCGACGTCCTCACACCACTTCTCCCTACCCGGCTTCACTCCAGCGTGTGGTGAAGGTCCCTTGCGTCGTCTTCATATTATTATTATTATTATTACTCCGCGATTCACTAAAAGTGTGTGGCGGAGGGTGCATTGCACCTATCGAAAAGGGTTATGTTTTGGAAGGGTTATAAGGGATATGGCAGGAGGCGCCCATGGGCTATTGTGAGGAACCATCCCCGCATTCGCGTGGAGTGATCTGGGAAAACCATGGAAAACCCAGATCAGGATGGCTGGAGTGCTTTATCGAAAGCTACTCCTGTCGGATTTTAAGTTTACTCGCCCGGTAAATCCTTTCTATTCCATTCCCTAATCGCTCGTGGGAAAAATGAGTACAGAAATGAATCGGTTCTGGCCCTGATTTCTCTTATCTTGTTTTCACGGTCATTTCGAGATATGAATGTTGCTGGTAGCAATATTTGCTGACTGTCATTCCGAAATACATCTGTCTTGAATTTTTCAATTAGCTTCCGTCGAGAGCAACGCCTTCGGTGTTCCAGGTCTTCCCAACCTAACTCCTTCAACATCGCACTTACGCTTTCCCTCCAACTATATATACCTGTCACGAATCGGGCGGCTCTTCTTTGGACCTTCTCTAAAGCCTCCATTAACCCCTTTTGATGGGGACCCCATACAGAACAACAATACTCTAAGTGAGGACGTACTAGTGACTTGTATACAATCGATTTAACTTCCTGAGTGCATTGATTTAAATTACGACCTAGAAATCGGAGCATACGATTTGCTTTTCCCATTACATTCTCGATATGCTCATTCCACGACAAATTATTACGAATTGTTAGCCCTAGGTATTTAGCGGAATTTACCGTTCTAAGGACAGTGCCATTAATCGTATATTCATAGTTAAATGGTGTCACCTTTTTACTTACACGCATGACTTGGCACTTTTTAGCGTTTAACTCCAACTGCCAATCTTAACACCACGCAATTATTTTCATAATATCGTCTTGTAACAAAACGCAGTCGTCCTGGGTTTTGATTTCGCGATAAATTATAGCATCATCGGCAAATAATCTTTTCATCCCCCCTATTATGTCGCATAGATCATTGATGTATATGAGAAACAACAGTGGCCCTAACACGCTTCCCTGGGGAACTCCAGACCCCACTTCAGTAAGTGATGAACGCTCACCGTCGAGAACTACACACTGTGTTCTGCCCTTCAGGAAGTCTGCAACCCAGTCGCATATTTGTCTAGATATGCCGTAACCGCGAAGTTTCATAAGTAACCTAGTGTGAGGCACAGTATCGAAAGCTTTTTTGAAGTCTAATAGAACCAAATCAACCTGGGATTGCTCATCTATAATTCGGCACAAGTCGTGAATTAGAAGTGCAAGTTGTGTTTCGCAGCATCGGCCTTTTCTGAATCCATGTTGATTTGGATTTAAAAGCTCACCTTCATCCAAGAACCGCATGACATTTGAATAGATGATATGTTCTAAAATCCTGCAAAATATTGAAGTTAACGAGATCGGCCTATAATTCTGAGGATCATTAACATTCCCATTTTTAAACACTGGAGTTACGATAGCGGTCTTCCATTCGGCTGGTATTTTTCCTTGATCCAGAGAGACGGTATACAATTTCATCAAATACGGTGCAATTTCCTTTGCGTATCTTGAGTAGAATCTTGTAGGAATACCGTCTGGTCCGGGAGCCTTATTGGTTTTTACATTCATAAGCAGTTTAGTTATTCCCTCAACATCAAGAGCGAGATCATTCATAATTTTGTCGGTACGATTGTTAAATATCGGTATCTCCTCTGAGTTTTCTATCGTAAAAGCCTTTTTAAATAAATCATTCAAAATTTCTGCTTTCTCTACGCTTGTTTCTGATAATTCACCATTTTCTTTAATCAGCGACGGCATAACCTTAGGAGAGCCTCTTATTACTTTGATATACGACCAGAACCTTTTTGGATTAGTAATGAGATCTTCGGATAAATTCCTGGCTTGGAATTCTTTAAACGCATCGCGCATTGCCTTACGCACTTCCGCACGCAACTGGACTAATTTAGCACGATTAGATGAGTCCCCCGATTTTTTCACCGCGGCATGTAAACGCCTTTGCCTCCTGAGCAAACTTTTCACTTCCCTATTCAACCAAGGGAAGTTATTACTGACCTTAATACACTTCTTAGGAACAAACTGGTTTAAACCGGTCCATATTAGTTCTTTTAAATTAAACCAAAGTTCCTCAACATTTGTATTTAGCATGTACGTTTCAAAATTCTTCGCAAAGTGATCAACCATACCCGCATCGTTTGCCTTATCGAAGCAAAACACGAGTTTCTCTTTGTCATGCTTCAATCTCAGACTACAGTTTAACGTTACCACAACCGCCTTGTGATCACTTATACCGTCTTCTATACAAACTTTATCTACAATATCAGGATTGCTAATTAGAAAAAGATCCAGAATGGACGAGGAATCTTTGTCGCACCGCGTTGGCTCTTCGACCATCTGTTCAAGAGATCTTTCTGCAAATGATTCTAGGAACGTTTCGGTTATTAACCTATCTCTTCCACCCAACCTGAACGTGTATGTGTCCCACCTAACCGACGGTAGGTTAAAGTCACCACCCGCGATCAATATATGTCCTTGAAATTTTTTGTAAATGTTATTAAGTGACTCTCTGAAGTATTCCGCGTTAGCCATATCAGAATCCGGAGGTCGATAAAATGACCCGAGTATGAACTTTAAATTTTTGCCAATTTTTACCTTGACCCATATTAACTCGCAAAAATTTTCCGTTTCAGTTACGACAGAGCAATTAACGGTTTTACTTACGGCCACGAACACACCCCCACCCATTGAGACAGTTCTGTCCTTCCGAAAAACATTGAAATGAGGGCCAAATACTTCGCTAGATTCAACTTCGGGCGTCAACCAGCTCTCGGTTCCTAGTATTATATCGACATCATTAGTCGCAACTGAGGCGTGAAAATCCGCTACTTTCCCTCTAATACTCCGACAATTTAGTACCATTATCCTTAGCTGCTTCGTATTGTTATTTGTGTCTGAAATAGCATTTTTCATACTCGCACTCTGACGGTAAACGGGTGAAGTAATTGGAGCTGCAATATTAAAATTATTCGCGCCATCACTACCGGGACCAGCTTCTAAGTTATCAGCACATCCTCTTCGGTGAAATGAAGGATCCTCGGGCCTCACACTGTTCCTAAAAAATAATTCATATCAAGGCGGTTCCAAATTTTAGCAGCCACCTTGGACGCCATTCTAGGTGTGTAGTTCCACCCTCCATGGTTCTAACGTGGTTGTCCGTGTCTGGTTCACTACATGCGACCGGACACCAGGGCCCGCTCTAGGGGTTTTGCCGCCCCGGACAAATAGACAAATTGCCGCCCCTTAAGATTATGTAGAAGTATATATTTAAAAAAAAAATTATTTTTCAATCAAATAAAATATTTAATTTTAATTTTAATAAAATCATATATTCATAAATAAACTTATTGAATTTTGATCTAGCGGCACAAAATAGAGAAATTAATTATGAAATATCTGTATATAGCCACAAATTAACCGTATTTTTTACATTTTTAAATGCTATTACAGATGAATATTATCTTACAAACAATCTAAATGCCATTATTATCAAAATAAAACGAGATTACATCAAATACGCTAAAATCATAAAAACTTCTTTTCTTACTTTCAGGTTGCGAATTTTTTATTACATCTTAAAATTTACTTCACCAGCAATTTCATACTCAATTGCCAAAATGGCTAAATAATTAAATTATCAATTTCTTGGTTTTCGTAAATGCTTAGCAAGGCGTTGTTTAATTCTAAATTGCACTCTTGCTTTATTGCCCCTCATATTGGACCCATTGTCAGTCCCTTTCCTCTGATATCCTGCAAATTTAAACACAAGATCATTAAGTTCTCCAACTATAATGTCAGACATTTGATTTCCTGTGGATCTTTCGACTGGTAAGAAGCCTTAAAAGCTTTCATTAATTTTAATTTCAACATAAGGATTAAATTTATTGGTTGAGACATATCTGATTACAAGAGTAATTTGCTGTATCTTACCTAAGTCAGAAGTACAGTTTAAAATTATGGAAAAATATTTGAATTTTTTTATTTCATTAATAACATGGGACTTTACACTTTGATGCAGCAGATTCTACTATCCCGGTTTGTATATTTTCTCAATATATTCAGCTTTAGTCTCTACTTTTTAGAGCACTCAACGGCCGTGTTCTTCCATAATGGGATGTATTCAAACAGTAACTCAACTATTTTTAAGAAATTACCGTTATTATGCTTAAACAACTTGTCGCTTGTACCTTGAAAAATCAGAAAATTTTATCAAGCATTTTGGTAATTGCAACGATTCTTAGAAGCACCTCATTTCAATGATTTATTTCGGCATTAATAACTCTTTGAGTGGCAGCATCTACAGTTTTACAACAATTTAATTTTGCGTTCATTTCTAGCCATGATTTTTTTGCCTGAATATGATTTTTTCGAAATTTCATGCTCTTTTAAAGTTTCGTCAAGGTGCTTCCAATTTCTAAAACCCTCCTTTGAGAGAGAACTAATTAAACAGCCGAAAATTTTGCAACAGGAGCGGTAAACGCAGTTTTGTGAAAGATAGTAGCTAATCTCGCAATATTTGCTCTCCGTTGCTTAAAATTCGTGCATAATATTTTGCGCTAAAATGTCGATCTGTGTCATTGGAAGGAAATTTGTAATTATGCAATAGTTTTAGGTGGACCTTGCCTTACTAAAAAGCTTCTTACGGCGTCTCATAAAATTCTTGGCCACAAAGGTTGTAGAATGCCTTCTGTGGAGTCTCACGTTGGTGTCAGTACCAGTTGGTTTACAAACTTCGTTCATTTGTTCGCTATTATTCTCTGACGATTCTAGTACTTCATTTGTATCTCGACCTGATATTGGATTCTAAGATTTGTTTTGGTAAACCCTGAATACAGTAATTTTTTCAACGCGCCAGATTGATTCTGCCTTTACGTTTCCTTTCCCAACCTTCTTTTTTGTACTGGTAACCAGATAGTTTTCTTTGACCGTCAGACATTTTGAAACAGACATGCACGTAACTCAAACAATGTACACTATAAAATAATATAAAAAGTAAATATTTATCCTTGCGCTAAATAAGCTAAAACCATAACTAAGATAAATTATTCTCAGTCGATATATAAAAAAAATATTTATGCACAACACAAAATATTTTCCATACCCTGTGAACATAAAGAAAGTCTAGTGTTACTACACAGTCAAAGCTTATTCGCGGAGGATACGATCCGTAAATTTGCTACAAATACAGAAGCCGTGTATACAGAATGGCAGTTTCTATATACTTAAATGAAATACGTTCCAAGTTCACAAACAAACAAAAACAAAAAAAATGATGTTGTGCAGTGATTGTCACGCAATGCATTAATTAAACCAACTGACAAAGTTATTCAAATTCACTAAAATAGTTAATGAATTTCTTTTTGTTGAGACGGTTTACAAATGCAGCAATTATAGTTTCTGGAAACCGCATTCGTATATATAATAAGCATCATGGGTTATTATATATTAGCAGTTAACATTAGAAATTGAATATACTAATGGTATGTGAAGTAACTAATCGGTAATCAGCAGTTGGTAATATTATTTATTTATTAATGATTGTAAGTACTGTCCCACGCCCACTAAACTACAGTATTTTAACAAGCGATCAAAGCTAGTGTATGTAATTTAACCCAACCATAACACTTCAATGCCTGTATCTCATTTGTACAACAAATCTGTGAGGCTCGGATTACGAGAAGAAATTATTATGCAAATTATTGCACTTCAATTTCGAATAACTAAGATCCATATTGATTTGGTTCATCAATTCAATAAAATAAATACCGGTACTCAGCATCTCCCGCCAAGCACTATCGATTCCATGTATTAGAGCCTAGCAGCAATTGCGAAAAATACTCCTTTTCACCGCGTCTAGAAACTTGTAGGGAGTATAACGTCGGAATCAGTGTCGGTAGCCGAGGTCAGGTGTAACAGCCCCCACTTACCGCGCTTCTGTTGTGCGCCTTTGTTGTTGTGCGCCTTTGTCGTTGTGCTCTTTTGTCGTTGTGCGCTTATGTCGTATATCCAACTAAATGACAGTTTAATCATAGATGTACTTACCTTTAGAAATTATGAACTCCTGAAGTAAATTTTACGAACTTCCACTTATCACTAATAACGTAATAGTAAGACTAATGCTGTTGTGTAATGAAACCACTTTAATAATTAGCAATAATAAGCAGGTTGAGACAACAAAAGTCAAAACAGCGTCTACTCGCTTGCCAAGGCCCAATTCACACAGAAGAGACGTGGCGCGGACTTCGGGCTGAGACATGGCGCGGACGCGGCACATTTTGAAGTTGCTCCTATGGCGGAATTCACACAGAGGCGGCTGGACACGGCGCGCACCCTTTGAGGTCCGCGCCCCGTCTCTTCGAAGTCTCTAGGGGCGCACCCAAATAGCTAAGAACTGTAAAGTTTTTAACGAAAGAAAAATCGTATGTGGATTGTTTTTTTATTAATTGGGTATTTAACACATTAATATCATTAATATTTTTCTCACACTTACAGCCGAAATGGCGCCACTAAATTTTAGCGCCCCGGGCAAATGCCCGGTTTGCCCCCCCCCCCCCCTAGAGCGGGCCCTGCGGACACATAATTACGGGTTGATGGTTTCTTAAACGTGTAGGAAAGTAAGAAAGGTCGCAGCGTCTCGCTCCTTATTCCCCCATTCGCTGAGCGTAATTCAACTTTTTTCTCTGTGTTCAAACGTTTACGACAATTAGTCGTCAAATCCGATTATCGTGAAGCAATTGGATTATTGTTTCAGTTACCTACACTATGTCGAAGACAGAACGTCGTACTCGTTTTTTTCGTGGAAAAATAAAAGAATGAATAGTGTTATTAATTTGTACGTTACAAATAAGCAGTACCGGATTAACCATGTAGCATGAGCTAGCAAATGCTACGGGCCTCGCTTCTTCTGGGGGGCCTCGCGGCTCGTAGGGGGGCCCCGCACCTAGGCCAGATGGGCGAAAAATCAAGAGCCTCTTCTTCAAATTTGCTTACGAGCCCCGCGCTGTCTTAATCCGGCCCTGCAAATAAGTAATGAGTGATATGTGAATGCAGACTTTCCCGGCGAATAAATGACAAAAAATCTTCACAGGTTTGCAGCCGGATTTTATTATAAGATGACAAGCTTTCGGCCACTATCTCAGTAGCCATCTTCAGGTCGATAACAGTAGCGGCGATCTTGCGTTTACGAAAGCCAAGCGTTTTACTGGTGTCGCCTAGCAACCTCATGACGCTAGCAGTCTTGCTTCGCTGTGATTGGTCGAGGCGGCGGTCACCCATCCAAGCGCTCACCACGCTCACAATTGCTTAACTACCGGAGCTTAGCAGTGCCGGTCACCCATCCAAGTTCTTACCACTCTCAGCATTGCTTAACTGCCCGAGTCTAGCCGGCTGTCCACACTCCACCGGATCGCCGGCAACCAGGGAACGTGGGCCGCACAATATCGATAACCCTGGTTTCCAAGCGTTGCTCAGCAAATAACCCATGTCCACGGTTAACCAGGTTGTCATGTAACCGTATTTCTATAGCTTCTTTAACCACGGACTCCCAAAAGAAACGAACATTTAGTCAGCACCTTCACGTTGTCAAAGTCCATTCTGTGGCCATTTTCAATAACATGTTGAGCAACAGCAGATTTTTCCATCTGAAAAAGCCGAATGTAGCGTTGATGTTCCGCCACACGGGCCTTGATTGTGCGTACTGTCTGTCCAATGTAAGATTTCCCACATTCACAGTGTATACTATACACCCCCGGTGTCTTCAGCCCCAAGTCATCCTTCACAGAACGTAATAAGTCACGTATTTTGGCAGGAGGACGAAATATGCTCTTAATACCATGTCGATCTAGTATCCTGCCTATTTTCCCGGATATGTTACCAGCAAATGGGATATATGCCAGATCTTTATACCGTTCTTTAGGTTCAATTGGCTGTTTGTTTGGCGTTTTTTGTAGTGGATCACAAGTCTAAATGAATTTCTGGACCATCTAAATGGAATTCACCCAAACATACGTTTCACGATGGAACTGGAAGAGAATGGTAGCTTGCCTTTTTTGGACATTCTTATTCGGCGAAAACCAGATGGGACTCTTTCTCATAGTGTGTATAGAAAACCTACCCATACGGACCGTTACTTACATGCCGGAAGCTTCCACCACCCGGCTCAGAAAAATGCGGTATTGTACACACTGGTGCATAGAGCGAAAGAAATCTCTGATGCTGACAGTCTGCCGACGGAACTGGAACATCTCCGTACTACATTCAGGAGAAATGGATATTGTAACGGACAAATAGAAAGGGCACTACAAAAAACGCCAAACAAACAGCCAATTGAACCTAAAGAACGGTATAAAGATCTGGCATATATCCCATTTGCTGGTAACATATCCGGGAAAATAGGCAGGATACTAGATCGACATGGTATTAAGAGCATATTTCGTCCTCCTGCCAAAATACGTGACTTATTACGTTCTGTGAAGGATGACTTGGGGCTGAAGACACCGGGGGTGTATAGTATACACTGTGAATGTGGGAAATCTTACATTGGACAGACAGTACGCACAATCAAGGCCCGTGTGGCGGAACACCATACATACATTCAATAATTTCCTTTGTGAATGAGAGCACCTCAGGCCTTTGCCGAAAATCACAGACGATTTTGTATGAGACATTTTAAAAGTTACGTGCTAATATTTCGAGAAACGATGAGAGTGTAATATAACCCTGAATTAATATGTATTGGTTATTAAAAAAATTCTGAAAATTGCTGCTAGTAGATATAAACTTCCTACTGTATTTCATGTTGTTTTTTACACGCCCAATTACTTCAGGGAATTAACTACATCGATAAATGAACTGCTGTTTTGTGCTCCTCAACAAACCGATTATTTTTGTTAGTTGAGTACATTCCCTTTTTTTGGAATTTAGTGTAAGTTGCAATTCATCGCATCACGTCGAAATAATTTCTAAGCAACTGTCAAAATCCCTTACTTCCTTAGAGCCAAAGAAACTGATATAGGCATGCTTATGCAAACACAGAGATATATAAACACTCAGAGTATGGCGCTGCGGTCGGCAACGCATATATAAGACAACAGGTGTCTGGCGCAGACGTTAGATCGGTTACTGCTGTTGCAATGCCAGGTTATAAAGATTTAAGTGATTTTGAACGAGGTGTTGTAATCGGCGCACGAGAGATGGAACACAGCATCTCCGAGGTTGTTATGAGGTGGGAATTTTCCAGTACGACCATTTCACGAGTGAACCGTGAATATCGGGATCCGGTAGAACATCAAATCTCCAATATCACTGCGGCCGGAAAAAGATCCTGCAAGAACTGGACCAACGTGAAAGAAGTACAAACCTTCCGCAAATTGCTGCAGGTTTCAATGCTGGGCTACCAACAAGTGTCAGCGTGCGAACCATTCAACGAAACATCATCGATATGGGCTTTCGGAGCCGAAGGTCCACTCGTGTACCCTTGCTGAGTGCACGACACAAAGCTTTACGCCTCGCCTGGGCTCGTCAACACCGACATTGGACTGTTGATGATTGGAAACATGTTGCCTGGTCTGACGAGTCTCGTTTCCAATTGTATCGAGCGGATGGACGTGTACGGAGATGGAGACAACCTCATGAATTCATGCACCCTGCATGTCAGCAGGAGACTGTTCAAGCTGGTGGATGCTCTGTAATGGTGTGGGATGTGTGCAGTTGGAGTGACATGGGACCCCTAGATACGACTCTGACAGGTGACACGTACGTATGCATCCTGGCTGATCACCTGCATCCATTCATGTTCATTGTGCATTCCGACGGACTCGGGCAATTCCAGCAGGACAATGCGACACCCTACATGCTCAGAATTGCTACAGAGTGGCTCCAGGTACACTACCCTGATTTCATTTTTTCCATGGTTTACCGAAATCACTCCACATGAATGCCGGGATGGTTCCTTCCAAAAACCATGGTCGAATTCCTTCCCCTCCCCAGTCCTTTCCCACTTCTAATGAGCTTAACGTCGACGAGGTGTAAGGCTACAAGAAAAAAAAAATACTATTAACCTTGTCTCCGAGATCGTTTAAATTAAGAAAATAACTGATCCTATTAAATTTTCTTGAGGGACGTCCGATCCAACATCGAGATTGGAAGAGACGTCGGCCTCGATGGCGACACACTGCGACCGACCAGTTAGAAAATCTCATATCCATTCACAAATCTACACCATACGCTGGAATCTTCACTAAAAGGTGGTTTTGTAGCACAGAGTGAAGGTTTTCTGAAAATTCGAAAAAGTTTTATCAGCTTGTGAATAACTTCCATTACGTCATACTTAAATAGGCACGGCCACTAATGATCTTTAGTTGGCCATGTAAATAGGGCTAGCTATAGCCCACAAGATTTTTTCTGGAACCCCTGCTGTTTAGGTGTAAGAAATTCGTTTTAGTCTAGAAAATTCACAATGTTAGAGCATGTAACATGCTCAAGAAGCCTATTGCTAACAGATGTTACAGATATGCGTCTGTAGTTCCCAGGATTTCTTCGAATTCCTTTTTTTGAAAATGGGAGTTGGTGCGATTTTCCAGCCAGAAGTTACCTTTTTCTCTTCTATAGATTTACAGTATACGAGGGTGAGTCAAAAATTATCCGGACTCTTAGTAAGGCAATTTATACAGGGTGTTACAAAAAGGTAGGCCAAACTTTCAGGAAACATTCCTCACACACAAACAAAGAAAAATATGTGATGTGGACATGTGTCCGGAAACGCTTACTTTCCATGTTAGAGCTCATATTGTGGACGGCTGTGATACAATACGCCATTCTCCAGGGCTGCATCAGCGCATCAGGGATGCCATGCGATGGAGGGTGGATGCATGTATCCTCGCTAACGGAGGACATTTTGAACATTTCCTGTAAAAAAGTGTTTGAAGTCACGCTGGTACGTTCTGTTGCTGTGTGTTTCCATTCCATGTTTAATGTGATTTGAAGAGAAGTAATAAAATGAGCTCTAACATGGAAAGTAAGCGTTTCCGGACACATGTCCACATAACATATTTTCTTTGTTTGTGTGTGAGGAATGTTTCCTGAAAGTTTGGCCGTACCTTTTTGTAACACCCTGTATACATAAAAAATATAGTTTGACTTATTCATAATTTTGCAATATTGTCTCCCTCCTTTATAATGCACTTGGTCCAGCGGTCTACAAGCTTGTGTATTCCTGCCAAAAATGTTTTCGGTTGGTTGCAAAGCCACTGATGAACCGCTTCCTGCACCTCGTGGTATGAGGAAAATCGAAAACCTCGCAAAGCGTCTTTAGCGACCCAAACAAACGAAAGTCCGACGGAGCAAGACCTGGACTGTAAGGTAGATGTTCCAGCATCTCAAAACCCAATTTGTTGATGGTTTCAACGGTGAGTGGAGCCGCGTGAGGACGGGCGTGATCATTCAACAGCAACACTTTCGTAATCGTAAGTTTTCCCGGCGGATCTGATGTTTGAAGATCTCTCGGGCGTGCAGCCGGGTCATTTGGTCGTAGATGTACGAATTTTCGATGGCGTACCGTGCCATCATCTTCAGGTACAGCAACACTTTCCTTGACAAAAAAAAAAAAAAAAACCTCGTCGTTTGCTGCGAATTGTTGGTTTAAGTTTGTTAGACAACAATGCACAGTAATATCCTTGTTGATAGTTTTTCCCTTCTCCATGTAATCTTCTATTATAGGCCCTTTTGCGTCCCAAAACACAATTAACATAACCTATTCCACCGATGGCACAGTCTTGAATTTTTTCTTCACTGGTGATATGTTTACGCTGTCACTGTTGCGATCAAGGTCGAGTGAGCTACGCATCGCCATAGTAGTATCAACTGTGTAAACACGCGTGCGTGGAAAGCAGTGAGACTACTCAAAAAATGTTTTGTTACGAAAGTCCGGATAATTTTTTACTTCTCCTCGTATATAAAAACGAATAAACCAATTTCTGTCGTCTAAAAAATTAAAAATCTTACTGGGGTTCCATCGGGACCATATGATTTCTCCCACTTCAGGAGCTCTGATTGCCTTAAGATACTAGCAGTATCTATTCGTAACGAATCCATCGCTATCTTCACACGACGCTGAAAAATGTAGCATGTTATCCATATTTTCAACAGTGAATGAATTTTTCGATTCGGTATTATGTTAGACAGCGCGGCTTTCGTTAAACTCACATACGCCGTGAATTAGTAATAGCCTGTTGTCTTCACCACAACTGTATTCTCTGTCACAACTACCAAATTTTCTCTTTTTTTTCTGTGAGTTTCTCAGAAAGTGGGTTGCAACGCAAATCATTTAAAGGCCTCATGCATCATAGTTTTAATGCGTCCTCTTAACCAAGTTTATTAAGTCACTAAGACATCCCGTCCATCGTCAGCTTGTATCCTTCTTTGACGTTAGAGCAACCTTTTAACTTCACCGTATACCACGGTGGAGTCTTCGCTTCCTTGATTGTCCGTTTCGGTATATCTATGTCCATACCTTCCCTGACTATATGTATAAATCTCTTCTATGGTGCCTCTTGTTAATTTAAATGTATGGTAATTATACATGAGGTACGTTCTAAAACATGCCTTTGGCCTTGAATCTTTTTTTTTTTTTTTTTTTTTTTTTTTTTTTTTTTTTTTTTTTTTGCGCTTAATTATTGATTTACAAATACACTTGGTGCTTTTGGCGACATCAAAATTAATCACAAGTAATGATCTCTGTTTCACGAACCGCATATTGACAATATCTAATGGCGCGTGTTGCCTATATATTGGCACTCATACATTCGAAGTGCGTTTATTGTTAGAAACAAAGACGATGTGATGAGCCTTTATAAATTAACCCAACGACAAGATACCATTTGAAAAACATGTACCAATTTTGCTGTCCTGGTCTTAAATTATATAAACATCTGAAACTTGGACAGACATTTATCAAGCCAATATATACACGCACAAGGAACACGATATCGTGTATACATATTGTATGGACACACGCAATGCAGATCGTGTACTCCCGGGGAAGCCTTTGAGCAGAATGATGAATAGGTAGGATGGCGAACGCGCTATTACAAAAATTCTGGTTTATAGGTCCATGGATGCTGGAATCAGAATGAAGAAGATCGGTATTGTTCTTTTATGGCCCGTGATTGTGTTTTGCGTATGGTCATTGGTCAAGGATAGCTCCCATTTTTTTAGGATCAAAAGACATAAGCTCGTGACTGTGTTTTCGATTTAGTCATGGGTCTAAAATAGTGACCGTGTTTTGCGTATGGTTTAGAATTGTTCCCGTTTTTTAGGTCAGAGGTCATGATCGGTTGACCCGATTTGTCTAAAAACCGAACTTAAATTTTTACATTAAATTCAGAGTAGTTAAAAATTAACAACAGTTATTAAGCTTTTTTTTAACCTCAAGTCTGTTGCGAATTGTAAATACCTGAAAATGGCCCAGAAGCGTGACAGTGGTGATTGAAAATTGGTAACAACGGGAATGACTTCATTGAACCGTATAGTAAAATTTAATTCCATGTTTTTTTCGACTGTGAAATTTTAAGGGATGTGTTTAATTAAAAATTAAATGCAACGAAAATAAATATAATTAAATTATTCTGGAAATTTATTTCCTCATAACAGGCCGCCATAAAATACACTGAAGAGCCAAAGACACTGGTACACCTGCGTAATATCGTGTATGGCCCCCCGCGAGCAGGAAGAAGTGCCGCAACACGACGTGGCAAGGACTCGACTAATGTCTGAAGTAGTGCTGGAGGCAACTGACACCATGCATCCTGCAAGGCTACCCATAAATCCGTAAGAGTACCAGGGGGTGGAGATCTTTTCTAAACGGCACGTTACAAGGCAATAATGTTCATGTCTGGGTAGTTTGGTATCCAACGGAGGTGTTTAAACTCAGAAGAGAGTTCCCGGAGCCACTTTGTAGCAATTCTGGCGGTGGGGGGGGGTCGCATTTTCCTGTTGGAATTGCCCAAGTCCGTCGGAATGCTCAATGGACATGAATGGATGCAGGTGATCAGCCAGGATGCGTACGTACGTGTCACCTGTCAGAGTCGTATCTAGACATATCCGGGTTCCCATGCACACGCCCGCTCCATTACAGAGCCTCCAGCAGCTTGAACAGTTCCCTGCTGACATGCAAGGTCCATGAATTCATGAGGTTATCTCCATACCCGTACACGTCTATCCGCTCGATACAATTGGAAACGAGACTCGTCAGAACAGGCACCCAACATGTTACCAATCATCAACAGTCCAATGTCGGTGTTGACGGGCCCAGGCGAGGCGTAAAACTTTGTGTCGTGCACTCAGCAAGGGTACACGAGTGGGCCTTCTGCTTCGAAAGCCCGTATCGAAGATGTTTCGTTGAATGGTTCGCATGCTGACACTTATTGATGACCCAGCACTGAAATCCGCAGCAATTTGCGGAAGGGTTGCACTTATGTCACGTTGAACGACTCTCTTCAGTCGTCCTTGGTTGTTCTTGCAGGATCTTTTTCCGGCCGCAGCGATGTCGGAAATTTGATATTCTACCGCATTCCCTGTGTTCACGGTGCACTCGTGAAATGGTCGTACGGGAAAATCCTCGCCTCATCGCTACTTCGGAAAT
The DNA here is from genome assembly GCA_031002005.1 of Vandiemenella viatica. NCBI lineage: Eukaryota > Metazoa > Arthropoda > Insecta > Orthoptera > Morabidae > Vandiemenella > Vandiemenella viatica. The sequence goes on from JARYHS010008074.1 coordinate 46,360,373, forward strand.
GCTTTGTCCCATCTAGTGATGTGGCGGATCGTTAATAATGTGAATCCGCGGATTCGGATACAGATACGGATCATTAGTTTTTAGATCTGCGAATACGGATACGGATCTCATCTTGGACGGACAGTGAAAAAGTCTAACCTACGATCTATTATCGACGAACTTCCAGCATACGCGACGTGTTTTGACCTGGCACTGTGTGTTTTTTTTTGTTTATACTTTAAGATGACATAGGCTGGCGTGGATTATATAATTATTTTTTTTTGGCGAAGTTGTATGTTAAATTAAAATAAAAACAGTCTACAAAAAAGTATAATAGTGTAATATGGTAACTTTTTACGATAGTAAATAAAGAGTCTGCTAAATACATACATAAATACATAAAGATACAACTTCAGACGAAACACCCAGAAGAATATGAGTTATTCTTAAAAGAAGACTCCGCTAAGAAGATTGCCGGAGAAAACATTCAGCAGGGAACGTCTTTAAAAACGGTAAAAAGAGAATTTAGAAAAACATTTTTTTAACGAATACATAGATAAAGTCAAAATGTGGGATAATATAAAATAAAAAATAACTATTTAATTGCAGAAATAATAGCTTCATCTGATTTACCTTTTCAACACGTAGAAGATTTTGGGTTCCGCGATTGATGGATCATATTGCAAATTATACTCTAAAAGGCAGGAAATATTTTAAGGAACTTATTTGCAACGAACCTTACGATCGAAAATAAAGAACGTGTTGAAGGATTATGAGAAAGTTTTCATCACATCAGATATCTGGTCGGATTTTGTTCAGGTGTATCCTTAACATTACAAAAAATGTTATAAAAAAATATCGCTTTAAAAGCGGAAATTGCTGAAGAACGCCAAACGGAGATTACATTTATATGCATTTATATCAATTTATATGTGTATTATATATTTATATATTATATATTTCAAAGTATGTTTGAAGAGTGAGGAATACCGAAACAGAATGTGCACTGCATGGTAAGAGATGGGGGATCTAACGTGAAACGTGCCTGAACTTTATCTGACATAAATAAGATTGACTTTACAGCACATCAGCTGACTCTGGGGGTGAAAGAAGCCATTACGAAAGTTGATGCAATCTCCATATTATTTATAAAATGCAGGACGTTACAACCACTTTACAATGGCAAATCAGGAATAAGAAAAAATACAAGTTTGACTCTATCAAAAAGATTTAAAATTTTTGCAAGATTCACCGACACATTGAAATTCCAGCTATTATATGTTGGAAAGGCTTGATTGCATTAAGGATTCGCTGTCGCCTTATACTACTAATAATAAGATACATCAACTTGATGCCGAAGAGTGGATTTTAATTCAAGAATTAGTGAGAGTACAGAAATCTTTTGTAGGATACAACAAGAAAAATCACAAGCATATCCGACGTTATTCCTCTAGTATGAGCATTTAATAAATTGTACGATGAGGTGCAAATTCCTGCTGATAGTGGGGAAACTCCCAACGTGAGCACACCGGCCGTTCTTGAGTTTTTGTTTTCTTTGAGGATTGAATTAAATTATCGTTTTTCTGAAATCGACAAAAATTTATTGTTCCAAATAGCAATATTTGTAGTGCCACGCTCAAAAGTAAATTCTTCAGTGTTACTTTTTTTCATCAAAGATATAAAAACAGAAGTTAAAGCTTCAGAAACAGAAGTAAATCTCACAACTATAATTAGCACAGAAAAAACAAATGCTGTATAAAAAGCACAATTGCAACAATTTAGAAGACTCTATGGCCAATATGTTAGATAGTGACGATGATGAGGAGGAAACTGAAAACCAATTATCATGTGCGAATGCTAATTTGCTAGCGGAATATGCCAATGAAAAAAAAATGTCAAGATCCGTTAAAGTATTGGCAAAACAATAGTAATAAATTTGGAGATCTATGACACATGACTCACACATATTTATCATCACCTGCAACAAGCGTTCCAAGTGAGCATGTTTTCAGTGCAGCAGGAATTATTTATCATCCTCATTGTAATAGACTTTTGGGTGACAAAGCTGCCAAGTTATTCTTTTTGAAGTACAATTTACCAAACTTAATTTTAAATATAATTTTTTTAAGTTTCTGTAAAATTGACTATTTTATCTGATGTAAACACTTTAGGGTTACCTTAATAATAATTTTAGTTAGCAAATCACAAATATTAGAGGTCTGATGTTATTTTAAAGATAGTTAAAATAATACGTTAAAACTTACTATAGAGGTAAGTTACCAGTTACCTTAGGTAACCTAGTAAACTAAATGTTTAAATCATTAATTTTTGCAATATTAATGTGCCAGATATGAGATTTTAAGAAATGTAAAGTAATTGGGATTGAATTTAATAGTATTTCGTTGCTACCTACCTTTAAAATGTCTTTTGTCGAAATACGAAAATATCCTTGATCGGCCACTTTCAACCACAATATCTCCCACACTACCACAGTTACCTAAATTCGGCCAACGTTGTGATCCACAGGTGACTCTGTGCTACTACCACACACAAACACCAGTGATCTGCGCTAGATAGTTTTGGCTGAAAAGTGATACACTATGATACATACGTTTTTGGTGGAAATATGAAAGTGCCGCAAGTCGACCACTTTCAACCACCATATCCCCCACTCCCCCATAGTTACCGACATCTAACCACCATAGTACACGATAGGAGACACGATACCACTACCACACACAAACACCAATGGTCTATACTATGTTGTTGTGGCAGCAGAGTGACATATACGGAATGTCTTTGGTCGAAATACGAAAATATCCTTGATCGGCCACTTTCAAACACTATATCTCCCACACTACCACAGTTACCGAAATTCGGTCAACGTTGTGATCGATGGATGACTCTGTGCTACTACCACACACAAACACCAATGATCTGCGCTAGATAGTTTTGGCTGAAAGTGATACACCATGACACATACGTTTTTGGTGGAAATATGAAAGTACGGCAGGTCGACCACTTTCAACCACCATATCTCCCATACCTCCGTAGCTATCGACATCTAACCACCATAGTGCATGACGGATGATTCGATGTTATTACCACACACAAACATCAATGGTCTATCCTATGTAGTTGTGGCAGGAAAGAGAAGTATATATGAAAATGCCCTGCCTTGACCACTTTTAACCATCATATCTCCCACATTCCTCCAGCTATCAGCATTCGGCCAACGTTGTGCACGACAGGAAACCCATGCACTAGTGATCTGTGCTAGGTAGTGGTGACTGAAAAGTGAAATATAGGGAAACACACGTCTATTTATATATATATATAAGATTTTTTTGCTGCAGTCCTGATTCGTCTCTTTCCACATTACCAGCGAATGCTTCTTTGTATAAAAGGTTTACACAGCTTTGTCGCTATTTTGCATGTTTAAAACTCTCTGGAAAAACAATTTTAATAAGCTTCGTAAAGTTTCCTATACGACGTTATTTTACATCATCCTTTAAACTTAACATAACACTTAAGGGGGGTGAACTATAATTATAGATGCACTGAAATTCAGTTGACAGAGCAAAATTAGAGGGGGTTTTTTTTTATCAAAGAGCTGGGTGGTGACACGCGGGTGATCTGGATAAAAACAGCTTTTTTCCCATAACATCATTGACGTGAAAAATGACAAGCAGTGGCGGCGCTAGATGTAGTGACACTGAGGCATTTCACCACTTGCGAATCAAGAAAAGATATTTTAAAAAATAAATGTAGTGAAACGAAAATAAATATTGAGATGTCCCATTCTGTATATCTCATTGTTTATCAGGAACAACAAATGTTGTTAGATTCAATCGTTTTATTGCCACAATGTATTTAATTTCCATAAGTTCATGTGATTTGATTTGAATGTGGTTCTCGACCGACAAGGTTATCGCAAGGAATATTTGATACCCTTACTTGTCAAATGTGAGAAAGGATAATCGTTGTAATTTCGTGTGACAGGCAAGTGAGTAATAAAAAAATGTACTTTAGCGTGGTCTGGTTGTTATTCAAAGGAACAGACTTCCATTATGTGACCTAATGTGTTCGTTATTAATTTACTAAAATGATGGAGAGGCTCTCGGGTACAGTGCGGGTTTGTTTAAAACAATGGACACAGTGTGACATTGTGAGTTCGTCTGTCTGGATATTCGATGAATGAAAGACTCCTTTCAAACCCTTTACAGCTGTCGCTGGCAAAGAAACATTCATTAACAACAAACTGCTTATGGGTGGAAGTGCAGGCCAATGAGAAGACAGGAAATATCACTATATGGAGGGGAATGACCTACCAAGAAAATGATGCTGGCGGTGGGGTTATGTCCATCCAATGAAATAGTTTATGCTTGTTATATGTTCGGGCAATCCTTCATGCGAGGTGACGAGCGGGCAGCGAGTGGACGGAGAGGGACATTCGGCGCGGGGGCGCTGAAGGCTCCATCGAGTACAGACGGCAGCAGGATCTCTGGGCCTCCTGGGACACCGACACAGAGGCTGTTTGAGATGAGAGACGCCAGACGCCCGGTCCACCCTTCGCTCAGCTGACGCAACTACCTGACAATAACACGCACCACGGCTCGACGCAGATCTGCTCGCTGCGGAGGCGCCGACACGACTCTTCCGTTCCGACACAGCGTCACGCATCGCCTGTGCTGCTCAACACTACGGTAAATCCTGTGTACGCAGTCATCTACACAGTGACCACAACGAGCTCCAAATTAAAGAACCCATGAACTGTAAATTCCACTACCTGAGAGGGAACAACCATTTATCCATTAAAGTAATTGTTTCGTCAAATAAATTTTGCTTTTCATATATCAAGATTAATAAAGTCAATATGTTCCTTTTGAATATATTAGCCTGACTTGTATTACTGTGAAGGACCAGTTCGGAAGAGAACCCCACCCACATTCATTTATTTAGTTATTAGTTAATAACGCTGTTTAAACTTCACTTAGTCCACAACCCGAAGTTTGGTTGAATCCTCCCGAAGGAAGCATACTAAGCCACCGTGTCAGAGGTACGACGGCCAGTTCCCTTCCTCTGGGACCTACAGTTTAACGTGGAATCCGAACCACGGAGCGTCCTGGCATAGCTCATATGATTAAACACAACTCTCAAAATTCCTGCGGAAGTAGTAAATCCCGAGGCATACTAAGTGGGACACTACAATATTTATAAATGCGATATTGTCTAATATACTATTACTTATGAAAGCTAGGGAAACTATTGAACACCATTTGTTGGCCAGACTATTTCGATGATGTGGAGACAGCTTTGAGTTGTCACAAATCATGCATGCGCTCAGGCGCTTTCGTGTTAATATGAAAGGGTGGATGGCCGCTTTGCTAGTGCCCGTTGGTGCAGGGCCGGATTAAAGCAGTGGGGGGCCAGTAGCAAATGCATCGAAGAGGCCCTTGGTTTTCGCCGTCCGGGGCATTAGTAGAGCTTAAGAAGGTTGCCCATCTGGCCTGACATGAGGCTACCCAGAATCATAGGCGCGGTGGGCCCCCTAGAAGGCGCGTGGCCCCCTAGAAGGTGCGGAGCCCCCAGTAGGTGCGGGGCCGTAGCATTTGCTACATCTTGCCACGTGGCTAATCCGGTACTGCGCTGGTGACAAATTTGTTCTGTCTCAAGCTGCGCCGAGTGGGCAGACACGCGGTCGCTGGAACATTACAGAGCACGAAAAAGTTAGTAACACTGTCGGTAGAGCGCAGCAGCAGCTATCATTTTTTGTCAAATTCAGCTACATCCCCTAAGACAGTGTTTCTCAACCTGTGGTCTGCGAAGATGATTCAAAATAATTCAGGTGGTCAGCAGGCAGAATTTTGATACCCTATTCCTACTTTATAAGGTAAAGCCCATTTTTTAATGCTTTGAATATTTCAATGGCCAGGCAAAAATCTGGCATTTCCAGGATGAGGATAGAAGAGCATTGTTTCTAGAATAATCTACTCATTTCCAGATGGCATCGGAAAGAGTGCCGTTCGTCTGGTAAATGACCATTTTCTGAGTGTCTTGTAACAGGTGTGAGGGACTGCGGTACGTTGTAGAGTTCGCAACACAGGAGTGGTGAAATAAACAAAAGTAAAAGGTGAATGGTCTATCGTCTTTTAATTTATTTTATTTATTTATTTTTGTTCATGTATGCGGGTGGTATAATGTATCTTCCAGTCTGTAGAAACATTATTATTTATATGGTTTGCTAAGTATTTAGAATCTGGTCAACAAGTAATTAATTTTTAATAGCGAAAAAGAACGCCACTACGCAAGCAATTGCAGCAAACCTTCCTTCACGCCACCTGTTTCTGGCACTACGCCAAGGATTGCAGTGCACCTGCCAGGTGCGTCCGTTGCGGAGGCGGCCACAGTGTCTCTGAATGCAAACATCCTCGAGAGGACGTTGTTTGCTGCAATTTCGGCTCCAGGCATATCGGTGCTGCAACAAGTAGAAGCAGGAACGCAGACTACTGCAACATCGATGGCTCAAAATACAACTCGCTACAAGCCATCAAGAGAACGGCTCAAGCCCAGCAGCGACCACACACCACCAACAGCGGCGCGGCTCTCACTTTCGGCCCTCATCCAGTAGACCAGAGAACAGGGTCACCTCATCAGCGACACATCACCAGTCAACGCCCAAGAGTCAGGAAGACACCGGAGACAAGGAACAACCAAGATGGCCGGACGACTTCCAGAGGCGATTATAGACGTTGTCGCAACTTACACCGCAGCCACACATGCACTCTCCACAACGCTGATCAACGCCAGGACAGACTGGATGTCCTCATCACTCTACTCAACCAACTTGTCAATAATCTATCATTGTAAGGAGGCACGCCTCCAAGCCCGAAGCTTCCTTAAATTCAAACAAGACGCTGAAAAGGTGGCGCACCATCCAGTGAAGAATACATCAAAAGCCAAAATAGAAGACTTACATACAGTTATGCTATGACCCATCGAAATGACCTTGGAGTAAAATGTCGCAAGACAATAAACTCCACTATACTCTTCTCAAAAGAGCAGTCACTTGGCTCTATCAAGCGAACGGCCCCCCGACATTCGAATGAGAAGCCAGCACAGAGTGCAGTATGGTGATGAAGCGACGTCCTGTCTCGCAGCAGTCAACACCGTCACGCCGAGCTGAGACGACATTCGGCGATGATGCTACGGCGCGCCATGGGGTTACACCACAGGCGCACAGGGAGGCTCAGTCTACACCCTGCGCAGCCGCTGCCGATGAGCGGTCTTCCTGTGCGTCACTCCAAAGATCTCCCCCCACGCGGGCAGCTATGATGGATCCCGCGCAAGTCGATCCCAGGGGTCAGAGTATACTAACTCATCATGGACAACAACGAGAACTAAAAACTTGTTCTACGACCCTGACTTCGAGGAAGACGAGACACAGATCTACATCCGTTGCAGGTCCGGCAACCGCAGCCAAATCTTCACGGCAAACGGACAGTACACATCCTGAAGCTGGTGGAAGAAGTGCCTCGCCGATCAGGTTCAACCATGAAAAATTCAACTCCGAGTTAAGTCCAGGAGAAAAGCGTGTGCATGGGAGATACCAAGCAACAAGTTCCTGTACATCCTCAGTGATGAGAAGTATGGTCACCTCGCCACGCCAACGCCGATAAGAAGAGAGACTGATCATGTTTCGTCAGCCTTCCTATCATTCTCAGCAAGGACTTCAGAGAGGATGACTACTTTGAAGACCTACATCGAGCGCTCTACCGCGAACCCCAAGAACCATCATCTCCGTCCAGCCAGGAAGATGATCCGCGAATCAGTAGAGAAGATGGGATGATCCTCGGTCACAAAGGGCCGGAAATACAAAGATAATCGTCCCTGCCCAAGCAGCGTGACACCACACCAAGTGCAAAACACCAAGAAGAGGCAACTTTGGCGCTGACAGTGACGGCACGGGGCAAATTGCTCGTTACATGCGTGAACCCATCAGACATTTGCGGCGGTAAAGGATTTCATCGAGAGCCGCAGTATTAAATTCCAGCTCATCCAGAATGGAAACGCAGGGCTTCCGAAAACTGATGATATTCTATCAAGAACTCCACCAGATGATGCTACCAGCCGAAGCATAGAGGTTACAAAAGATGGAAGCCTCCATTCACTCCCAGAATCCAAGCAGCATACGTCACCGACAGTCGAAGCTGTCAACCTAGCCAAGCAGAAAAATGGTCGACCACCAGGTGTAATCCCTGTAAGAAGAAAACCACAGGGACATCTGTCGACCAGTGCCTCAGGTGCCAGGGATTCTGGCACCGGTCGAAGGACTGCCGGAACCAAGTCCTATGTGTCTACGGAGGGGATAATCACATCGTCTTTGTGTGCAAAAGACCGCGCGACGCGAATCCAACATGCACCAATTACTCCGCGGACCATGCGGCCAGCTACGAGGGCTGTACACTGAGGAGGAAGCTGCAGGCGGCTGTCAACAGTAGCCGCCCCTACATTAACACAGCGAAGATCACGATGCCACCAGGTACAACAGATGACAAGATCAACCACGTCCGTCAGCACCACTGTATCAGACAACAGCGAAGCACATCACCTATGGATGCACCACAGACCGCCTGTTGCAACTACGGTGGTCGTCACACGGCGAGCTACGGCGGTTGCCATGCTCAGAGGCAACACAAATCCACCAAACCGGCAAAAGACAAACCAAAGCACTCACAAGCCGCCATAATCAGAGAGGGGAGGAGAAGGGGGGCCCCTCTTGAAGTGGCCAACTGGACCATTGCCACTGCCAAGCACACTGCATCCAGCCAGCTCAACGAGATAGGACCGGATGCAGCACACTGTACAATTGGACAGACCATGGACAAGAACTGCCCAGAACGAACCGACATGGACCTGAGCGCATATACCAAGAAAACAACTGTGCGCTTAGTTCAAAGGAACGCGCAAACTACGACCAGCAGTAATAATATCAAGGATTAAGCCTTGGTCAAAATCGTCACGCTGCTTATCCAACTTATTTCAACTCCAATCCCATACAGGGATTAAGAAAAGAAAAACAATAATAAGGACGAAAGTCCACAGACATAAGCCCAAAACTCCAAACAAGATTACTGTATAATTAAATTGTTCAAATAAAGAGAAACTCCAAATACTATGTAAAACACTATCCTAGCTGAAAAGAGCGACAGCTCTACAGCAGTCCGCCCCTGGCCTTCAGCCAGGGTAATGAATCATTTAAAAAAAAAAAAAAAAGGCAGTCTCTGTATCTGACGGTCAGCCGACCAGTGCAGATGTCTCCACACCTGATGAAGACAATGGAGCCAGTCGTAAAAATATTGTGTTTTCAAAACACAATCCAGCGGTACACCCGTGAAGACTTCATTGCAAGCATACGCCGGGAAAGTCTCCGTTCTAACAAAATCTTCTTTATTTACCATGTCACCATCATATTATAGAAATTGTTCTAAAAGTAGTTTTTTTTTGTAAAATGGGTGCAAGCACTGGCACCCAGCCAGAGATTTCAGACGGGATGGTCTAAGTTTGGTAAGGCAAAGTACGAAACTGGTATTGACAATAAACATTTTAGAATAGAATACTTAATTCAAATAAGATTTCGAGTTTTCTTATCAAATAATTAAAAAACCAAAAGACCAGGCAATTTTATAAAGAATTTATCCAACTTTAACTTTTGCAGGACTAGTGTTGTAAAAAAAAGCTTTTTTCTGACTTGGAAAAGAACATAAAAAAAACTATGAAAAGAAACACTTTTTTTTGGGACACGTTTTTTTCATAACTACTAAATCTCAAATTTGTAAGGCATTTATCGTTTAATATGACTGTTTTAGAGTTTATACTAAGTACTTATCTTAATTTTTAAATCTACTATATTTTTCTACTATATTACGAAAATGTTGGCAACATTAACTGAAGTTTTCTTTTATGAACGGGGACTTCCGGAAGAGGCTAGGTTGCATGAGAAGGAATCCCCGTTCCCCGTTGTTTGGATTGATACTTGCTATTTGAACTAGTGCTACCAACCCTGTGAATTTATCTGTAGACCTACGGATCTTTTCAAAAAATTTAAATTTATCTCCGGTTTTTTGCCTCTTTTTATCACTTATTGTGCTTTACTTATACTCATATAGCTACTTGTTAAACTCTCAGCATATAGTGATACTGAGTCATTAAATTGTCAGTAATTATGAATCGTTTCCTTGCAACCGTTGGCGTAAACCAACGATTGAAAAAGAAATAAAACTCCTATTTTGTATGATAATAGATTTAAATTCAAACTTAAAAGACCTTAATACAGAATTATTACGTAGTCTTTATGCACAGTGAGTACTTTGCTCACAGTTTAAAATTGCAATCTCAAAATCTTTTGCGTACATTACTCAATACAAGGACAACCAGTAAAAGAAAATGTAATTATTTTTGAAGTTATGGATCTAGAGGAGACAGAAGAAGAAACAAAAAATTCCGACACAGACCGCACTAGTGTTGGTAGTGTTGATACTAGTGAATGTGGTACTGACATAGAGGATGAATTAAATTATGTTACCTATATAGATACATTTATGAATCATTATTTAAGACATAATATGCTTCAGTAAGATTTAAAACACACATGTAAAATGTAAGTTCCGTAAATAAACTATAATTTAGTTTCTGAAAAAAAAATATAGAAAAAAAACAGCATATTTTTTTCACAAAGCTGAAAAAAAATTTTTGTCAGTTTGTAACGTTCTGCAGGACGTCTTCATGCAAAAGACATTTTTTTTTCAAATCACCTGGAGAAATTCATCACGCCAGATGGATTGCAAAGCCCATTTATTCGGTCAAAATATATATTTTCATTACCAGATATAGAGTAAAAAAATATTACAGACATTTGATTAAGTATAATCAATATTTATGTAGAAGTGTGGTTCAGTGCTCCCAAACCAACTTTGGATCCAAACCAAGATTTGCAATTATTAAAACTATTTATTAACTATATAAAAATTCATCCAGAGATTGCAAACAAGGTAATCCCTAAAATGAAAAAACATCTTTGGAATCAAATTTGGAGCAAGTTGTATCTTTCGGTGATACTTTGGAAAAAAGTCAAAATAAGAATGGCTGTAAAATTAATGTCTATTGATGAAGAAAAAGAAGATGCTGGAGATGATAGGAATGTAAGAGCAACAATGGTTCATTTATTGGACAAAGAAGTCGATTTTTTTTATTTCTTTTCAAACTATGAATATTAATATAATATTTTAAAATGTAGATCCTAATGCATGGTGTGAAAATGAACATTATCTGAAAGCAAAAAAAGAATGTGAATGAGTTTAAGCTATCAATGACATGGCTGAAAGGGGAATAAAATTAAGACTTTCCTTTTAATAAAAGATGAAGGACAACGAGAGTATCTGAGAGCAGAAATTTTTTTGTTGACTCTTCAAAAGCCACTTAATCTAAGTGATAATTGTAATTAATAATAATTTCTTTTCTTTACAAATGGTTTCTTTTGTATTATGCAAGCTTAATAATAAAAATGCCATTAAAAATTATTTGTTTTCATTTCTATAGGTTATTTGTTCTTTTTTCTCCTAATCCTTAATTTTCAACTTGGATTTCGTTAATTTACCTTCGAAAACGATTTTACCTAAATCATTCTTGATACAGGAAATTAAAAGGCGTAAAATTTAGAAAGTAGAATGATGGAATGTTAATTTTTAAGATATGGATAGTGACCTGACTTGAAAAGCGCTAAACATAATTAAATATAAGTATTAGCAAAACAATTGATGAGATTTAAAGGTCAAGGCAGCAACATCTATCTATCTATATCTATTAAACGAAAACCGGATATATTGGTCTTACAAAAACTCGGAAATTACGGAGCAGATTTCGGTGGGGTTTTCACCGTTTTAAAGCTTAGAATCTTAATTCAGTTGTTTGGCATGTCTTATGTTTCAACGTTAAATAACGCAACAGCATTAAATGAAATTCTAAACGTATAATGACAAATCCCAAAGATGGAAGGATTAGATGTTCCATAATTCGCACTAGACACACGACTAAATGTCTCTGACCATAGACTTTAATGAAAGCAATAATAGCTATTTTGCACACTAAACAAAACTTGAAGTATTTATTCCTTTAATTTGGGAAATTCAATTTGCAAACTCCATAGATAGCTGTAAAAACAACAGAGATTTTCTTTAAGCACGATCTCTGGACAATGTCTTCGGCTATCAGCACTAGTCTTCTGTTTACGATATTATTATTCCGGATTCACTTTTGATATTCGTATAAAAGGCTAAATCTATCTGGCGTTTCAAGCAAAAAGTATATCCATTCTCTGGTATCCCGTCCTGATATTGCGGCATGCCCGGTAGGTGGCATGGAAATCGACATAGTATAGACGGCGCTGACATCAGGCCAACCAGCGCCACCACAGCACAGTTTCTGCCACGGCCAATCAGAGCCGACCCGGCTCGGATATAAATAAGCCAGCGCAGCTCCATTCATCCAGTTCGGTGTTCGCTGCGCTTTCAGTCGTGTCTCCGTCAACTGTGCTTCGTCTCTTGGACTCTCGACAGTGTTTCGTCTCGGCTACGTCTACGGTACTCTCTCTCAGACTCAGTGAATCGCTTCTCGGACTCGTGACTGTGCTTGTTCTCGGTGACGTTCGGTACGCTCTCTTCGGACTCTGTAAACCTCACGTCGGATACAACCAGTGCGCGTCTTTGGATTCCGTTCGGCCTGCTCCTTGGACTTGTTCGGGTTCTTCGTGACCATCTTCTGCGGACTGCCCCTCCGCCGTTCGACGTCGGCCGCCGCACGGACATAGCAATTGGCGACGAGGAAAAAGGTTATCAGCTGGCATCATGGACACCGTGACTCGTATTCTGGAGCAACAACAACAGCAGACAGCGTTGCTACAGCAAACGCTCCAAGTAATACTCGAGAAACTGTTAGCACAAGAGGCCAAGTCAGTCCAGGCCTCGGAAAATTCACACATCCGGCCGCCAGCGTTTCCACCATTTAATGACGCTAAGGAAGACTGGGACACATATTTGCATCGGCTCAAACAGCATTTCTCGGCATTCCAGGTGACGGACGATGCCTTACAGCGCTCGCTGTTTCTGTCGTGGGCATCACCCGACACGTTCTTCCTCCTGAAGAAACTGGCCCCATTATCAGATCCGGTCGCCCTCACATTCAACGAAATGTGCACACTGCTAACAAGCTACTACTCTCAAAGATACCACGTGGTGGCCTCCCGCCTTGAGATCCATCAGTATCACAAACAACCGGGACAATCATACCGGTCATGGGTGACGGATCTCCAAGGTCTTAGCCATAAATGCGACTTCACTTGCTCAAACGCAAAGTGCAGGGCTACATATGCAGACTTCCTGATCTGCGACGTCATAGTGCAGCTAGCTCCAGACCCAGAGGTGCGCACAGCGGCACTGAAGCTGGACAACCCATCACTCGAGGACATTCTACGCATCGCGCACTCGCATGAAATTGCGCAAGCAGCGAACGAGCGCCTCATGGCTCGCCCACAAGTAGCGGCGGTCAAATCATCACAACACAACTCCCGCGCACAAGGCAAACCCATGGCGCGCTCCAGACACCAACAAAGCAGGACGCCATCGCTGTCCGACGTATCTATGACGTCCGAACCCCGACCCCCACCCCGCCGACGATTCCAGAGGCCCCTGCCGTCTTGCCCACAGTGCTTCACTTCGCACTCACGGGCAGATTGCCCCGACCGTTGGGCACATTGCACACGCTGCGGTAAAGAGGGACAATTGCGGTCAGTCTGCCGAAACCGGGCACCTCGCCCCAACCCAATAGCCCGCATGCAGCAAGAAACGGTCAATACACTACAGACCGCAGCGTTTGGTATCGTACGGGAATAGAGACATTCCCCTGCGGGGTCAGGTCTGCATCACGGCCGCCTACAAACAAGTCACCAGACCAATCACCTTTTTTGTGGTGGATCAGCCCTCGGCTACTAATATTTTTGTGTTAGACGCATTCAACAGATTCGGATTCTCAATCGTGGACGAAGTCCAGGTCATATCGGACTCGGTCCCATTCCAGGACCTAGAGGACATCTGTACTCAGTTCGCACCCATCTTTACGTCAGACTTAGGGTGCGCCTCAGATTTCGAGGCTCACATCACCCTCCGGCCCGGTGCAGTACCTCGCTTTTGTCGTGCCAGACCTATTCCGGTCACCTTACGTGCAGCAGTAAAATAGGAACTTGACCGGCTTCAGAAGATTGGAGTAATCGAACCTGTCAAATCCAGCGCGTGGGCTACACCACTGGTCATCATCCGGAAACCCAATGGCACCCTCCGGTTATGTGGAGATTTTAAGGCTACGATCAACGCCCAGTCTCAAGTCGAGACTATCCAATCCCACGACAAGAAGATCTTCTCACTAAACTTGCGGGCGGCCAATATTTCTCCAAGATTGACCTCGCAGATGCATATTTGAAGCTTCCACTAGATGAGGAATCGCAAAACATCGTCGTCATCAACACACCGTTTGGACTCTACAAATACAAGAGCCTCCCGTTTGGCATCGCTTCTGCACCGGCAATATTCCAAAGATACTTGTAGCAGCTATTGCGACACATCCCGGCATGCGCAAACTACCTGGACGATATCATTGTCACAGGAACCACTCGCCAGGAGCACCTACAAAACCTGCGCACGCTATTTGCAGCATTACAAGAGGCAGGGCTGAGGTGTCGCCTCGAGAAGTGTCGGTTTTTTCAAGAGGAAGTAGAATATCTCGGCCATTGGCTCAACAAAGAGGGAATTAGACCATCAGACCGCAACGTGGCCGCCATAGATTCCCTACCCCGCCCAAAGAATCTGCCAGAACTACAAGCCTTTCTCGGGAAAATAAATTACTACTCAAAGTTCCTGCCACAAGCGGCACACATCTCACAACCCCTCAACCAGCTCCGGAAAAAGGGCGTTGCCTACAACTGGACCCCTTCTTGTCAACGGGCCTTCGACCGGCTAAAGCGCATGCTATGGTCTGCTCCTTGTCTGACGCCGTTTTCTCCTACACGGCCCCTAGTCGTGGCAGCTGACGCCTCAGCATATGGAATCGGGGTGGTACTCGCACATAGGAATAAAGACGACTCTGAACAACCGATAGCGTTTGCTTCTAAGACATTGACGCCAGCACAACGCAACTACTCGCAGATCGAGAAAGAGGCATTGGCAATAGTCTTCGCTATCAAGAAATTCCATGTATATCTATTTGGAACCAAGTTCTCCCTCATCACCGACCACAAACCGTTGGTGGCAATATTTGGACCCCGCTCCAGCCTCCCAGAGCGAACGGCCCAACGCCTCCAACGATGGGCGATGTTTCTGAGTGCTTATAATTATACAATCCAATATAAGCCAACAGCACAACACTCCAATGCCGACGCCCTACCACGCCTGCCTGCCGGCCCCGATCCGGAATTCGACCAACAGGAAGTACTGTGTTTTCATATCGACACAGAGAGGAAGCAGACAGTGGACGGGTTCCCCATTACAGCAGCCCGAATCGCCTCCGCCACCCAGCGGGATCCAATCTTGCGCCAGGTCCTGCGCTATATCATTCACGGGTGGCCAACATACCTCACACGCAGAATGGACAACGAGTTGAAGACATGGCGCCACATATCTGACAGACTCTCGGTCACAGACGGCGTCATCCTTTTGGACGCAGAAAACGACACACATCGTGTGGTCATCCCAGCGGAATTGCGCTCACAAATTCTAAAGCTCCTGCATCGAGGACATTGGGGCATGTCCCGTATGAAAAATCTCGCAAGAAGACATGCTTATTGGCCAGGAATCAACCGAGACATCGAGAAGATGGTACGCAGCTGCACAGCCTGCGCCCAACATCAGGCAGCGCCACCGCAAGCTTTCGCCCCCTGGCCCACACCCCGCCAACCATGGGACCATATTCATCTGGATTTTGCAGGCCCATTTTTGGGAACTATGTGGCTACTTATAATTGATGCCTATTCAAAGTACCCGTACGTTGTTCGCATGGCATCCACAACGACGGAAGCCACACTAAATGCATTAACCAGGTTTTGGCCATCGAGGGGTTACCACGCAACCTCGTCTCAGACAATGGGCCCCAATTCACAGCATCGACATTCGAAGAATTCTGAGTGGCTAACGGCATCAAACATATCTTCAGTCCTCCATTCCATCCCGCCTCAAATGGCGAAGCAGAACGGCTTGTAAGGACGTTCAAACAACAAATGCTGAAAGAGGTACAGTCAGCTACGACGTCTTCCGCCCTCACCCTCTTTCTCAGCACATACCGGACAACACCAATTAATGGTCGCAGCCCAGCAGAACTGCTCCATGGGCGACAACCACGAACGATGCTGCACCTCCTGGCACCATCACCGTCCCATCGGTACACGCCAGGCAGCGCGGTCTGGGCACGCGCCTACGGAGGGAACGCTACTTGGGTGCCAGCAACAGTAGTGGGGACACACGGACGCCGTGACGTCTCAGTACAAACGCCACACAGAATAGAACGCCGTCATCAAAACCAGCTGCGTCCTCACATCACAACAGGCCCATCACCATCACAATAATATCAGGAAGAATACAGTATACCACAATCAGCGCCATTAGCAGAGGTCCCACAACCACCCTCCCCACAACGACGATACAACTTGCGCCCAAGAAAGCCAGCAGTGCCGGACGAGAGTGACGTCGAAATAGACACATCCATCAACCATCCAACAACCACATCGGCACCCACGTCACCACGTCCTCAACCATGGAGTACGTCGGCGCATGATGCGGCTGGGATACCACAATCATTCCAGCCTCATCACCCCAAGCATCGTCAAGGGCGCTTCCGTCCGTACGCGCCAACTTCAGGGGGGAGGGATCTGGTATCCCGTCCTGATATTGCGGCATGCCCGGTAGGTGACATGGAAATCGACATAGTATAGACGGCGCTGACATCAGGCCAACCAGCGCCACCACAGCACAGTTTCCGCCACGGCCAATCAGAGCCGACCCGGCTCGGATATAAATAAGCCAGCGCAGCTCCATTCATCCAGTTCGGTGTTCGCTGCGCTTTCAGTCGTGTCTCCGTCAACTGTGCTTCGTCTCTTGGACTCTCGACAGTGTTTCGTCTCGGCTACGTCTACGGTACTCTCTCTCGGACTCAGTGAATCGCTTCTCGGACTCGTGACTGTGCTTGTTCTCGGTGACGTTCGGTACGCTCTCTTCGGACTCTGTAAACCTCACGTCGGATACAACCAGTGCGCGTCTTTGGATTCCGTTCGGCCTGCTCCTTGGACTTGTTCGGGTTCTTCGTGACCATCTTCTGCGGACTGCCCCTCCACCGTTCGACGTCGGCCGCCGCACGGACATAGCACATTCACTTCGCAATTGAAATAAATGTGAGTTTATAACATATTCTAACGTTGTTCAGTAATATAATAATGCAATTTCTTAACAAAATTAACGAAGCTTGATATACATCAATCTTTTCGGACGAATGAAAATAGTGTTCGTGCAAATAAACCTAAACCCACCCGTTTCTTGGTACAGGGTGGGTGAATCTAAGTTTACTTTAATTCAGAAAAAAAGTTCGCGCGAATTTTATGAAACTTTGTACAAATGTTTTTCATTGCGGGAATAAAAATAGGGTACGGCTAAATCTACGCCAACTATACCGGGCAAGGCCGGGAACTCCGCTAGTTTTATTTGAAATGAGACAAAAATCGGGTTTCTAGGACAAATAGTTTTCACTTTATTAAGGAAAAACTGCAATTTTTCATAAAAATTCTATTTTTTTTAAAAATATTTCAACCTATATGAGGCACGATTTAACGTTATCCAATTGAGCTTAATCTTTGACAATCTCGTTTTTTAGCCATTTGTCAACATTTAGGGAGTCCCCAAGAAAAAAATTGAAATTTGATTTGTTGTGACCACCCTAGTGTGACATCTGTAAGCAAATATGAGTCTAGGTCCCACGTGTTTAAATTTTTTTCGGCTCGTAATGTGCCATCGCGTGTCGGTTAGTTCAAATGCGCTGGCCCCACGCGATCCAAACACTTATGGCTTCAACTTACGAATTAAAAGAACGAAGAGCTACATATCTTGGATCTGAATCATTCCCCCTCTTTCACCACGTAGCTCAGCGTATCATTCTACCAAGCCACATAGCTAATGGACGCTCCCTAACCCCGATTTTATTGTAATATAACTTTCACCTGCTAGTCCACCAACGAAGGGCGGGCTCATGATGTCAGCGTGTACAATAACATATAAATAGTGTGCTGAGTGGCCTTCAGACACATTTGTATAGGCCACGGCTAGGGACGCTATTATTGTTGCTTGCTTAAGAGATGCGACAACAAGGAAGATCACGGGTGTAAGCAGACTTCCGCCCGCAACACCCCTTCCCGCCTATTAAGTGCGCCGAAGGCTTCGCACTTTTCTATGTTTAAATGAGAGGCCAATTTGTGATAATCTCACGACTCACGCCGCTAATACATGTGTCTCGGATGTTTCATTCCGGGGTCTATATGAGTGACGATGAGGAACTTCCGCCGGGACCTCACGGACAGTACGACAAGACATCACTTCCGGGGCAACCAGCGTTGGGTACTGACATGCGACCCCTAATCCCAGGGTCCGCCCAGTCGTGGAACATGCGGCCGTCCCTGTAACGTGGAGACGCTGCCTGCAGTGTGTGACCTCCACTGTGTTAGTGCGTGAAACTTTTCCACCGCCTATCCGGACTGTGGTGTTAAATTGCTGTGAAGCTACGAAGTCCGCGTATCGCCGCGCTGCTGTACTCGGCCGATGCAGGACGCCGGACTCAACAGCCACCTCACGGTGTTAATGTACGTTTGGTGATATCGCGACTACTGTGATTCGTGTGCTCCGTCCAGAAAGCCGCCTGTGCTTACTAACATAGGTGAATTGAAGACGGCCTCCGTAATATTCTATTCTTTGCGGTGCCATGTTGCGAGAGTACTCATGCTCCCGCCGACTGTTAGCTAGTCGTGGCTTATGATTGACAGAACAATAACACCAATACAATTACTGTCCGTTATATCTTGACCTTGCACCGGTTTTATTCATATGTTTTCTTAAATGTTTGTATCCGAAGCACTAGTTATGGCGCCCATGATGTCTTTGGAATTATCAGATTCCTTTGTATAAAATTGAATGTTACAAAGTGTAGTTTTCTGTAATTATTGGATTAAGGATTAGAACCCTTCTATCCGAAATATAAATGTTAACTTGATACATTTCTGATCCATTCTTATCGGTGTTAGCGGGAAAATGAGTGGTTATTGCTATAAAACGTCGATTTCACGGTTTGAAACACTACAATAGAAAAGAATCGACGATCTTAGTCCCCTGACCGGATCTGTCTCTTTATGAACTTGACATAATTTTATTCACATGGTTTACTCTGCTAAATTTGAAGACTATGTTAGCTTAAAAGGAGTTTGCATGATAATTCCCTATTAAGCTAACATACAATTTTTAAATTTTGCAGAGCGAACCCTATAAGTAATCTACAGGTCAAGTTCGTAAAACAACTAGTCCGATCAAGGGATTAAGACCTTTGATCCTTTTCTATACATATATTATTGATATCATGCGCCCCGCCACCGTTGGAGGACTAAACAGCTGGCAGACACCGCCCTCATTATATAAGATACTGGGTTTAAGCCGGTGACCGTGGTTTTGGTATGGTAACGTTCAGTGGTGTAACAATAGGGTGGCAGGCAGCGGCGTAGCTAGGTCAACAAGGGCCCCAGTGCAAAAAATTTATTTTGGGCCCTCAGGCCAAATGGGCGACCTGTTTTTGTTTTGTGTTGCTGGTAGGGGACCCCTGAGCTGAGGCTTGGGGCCCTGAGTTGTGCTTGGGGTCCCCTGAACAGCGGTTGGGGCCCCTTGAGCAGTGAGGGACCTTAGTGAGGGACTCCCGTGACTCAGTGCCAGTTTGCCGTGAAGGCTCGTGGGCCCTCTGGGGCCCCGGTGCATTGCACCGCCTAGTCCTATGGTAACTACGCCCCTGGTGGCAGGACAGGCGAAATGCCACGGACCCCTAGCCGAATGGGGCCCCCGGGGTCCAGCTGCCCCTTCAAACAGCCCCCACGCATTGTCGCCTCCCGGGGCAGTGGTCGATAAATTGCGTGCCACGGTTTGCTCCGCCTCCCAATCCACCCTATAGATACGACACTGAGAGAGGTTCATATCCGATGAATTTGCCACAGGACTCAATGATATAATTTCTTCACTGGTCACGTGTATACAATAGTTTCTGTTTTTAAGGTGAAAGGCCACTAGTGGTTTACATGATACGGCTAAAATACGAACTAAAATTTTCATTTTAAATTCAGTATATTAAAAAAATCAATTTTAGCTGCTATTAAAAATTACTTTTAATGACCTTAACTTCATGTCTGATGTCCGATGTAAATACCTAAAGATGACTAACATCATTACAGTAGTGATTGAAAAATGGCAACCACTCAATCGCAAAGTACAATTTTATTCCTACTTTTTCAGCTGTAATGTTGTAACAGACATAGTTAATTCAAAGAGAAATGCTTTAAAAAGAAAACTTAATCAAAATATTCTGGCAATTCATTTCATGATAATGTCGATTTAGTTGCAACTTTATAGTCCATGAATTGATGCCGGGTGCGTGGCTTCAGGGCGTTCAAGAATATTGTTTTAGAAAAGTATTCGAAAGTCTTGACAAATCAGGCTGATTTACTAACTTGATCTGTATTTTACTTATACGATTCGCTCTGCAAAATTTGAGGACTTTCTGTTTAGCTTGAAGGGGGTAATTGTACGTAGACAGACAACGACTTCGTTGTATAAGAGATTTTTCGGCTGCTGACATTCTTACGTGAGTGATCGCGGACTTTACATAAGCTGTCTAAGCGGCTAAGAGGCGAGTAAGCAGTTGGCTAAGGGGAAACGTCATAATAAAACAATAGAGAGACTTGCAGTGAGTTGTAAAGGTCTATGTTTGAAGCCTAATCGAAAGGGTTGGTAAGATTTAAAGAAAAATATATTGGTGGGATCACGGAAGAATGAGTATATACGCAGATATGTCAAATGCCTACCGCATTTTTGCGAGGTTTTCATGTACAATGCAATGACAAAAAAGATTCGTAAGTCTGAATGTGGACTCCACAATGATAATGATCACATTGTGTGGCATAAATGTAGTACAAGGAAGGTGCAGTTCAGTATTTTAACTGTTTAGGTGACTTACAAACACGGTTAAAACTCCAACGGTACTTTACAATAAACCGTACAATGGGGAGCCATACTAGAAATTTGGCATTCACGTGTATGGGCATTCGTATTAATAATTCCCGTTTGAAAATGTATCCTGATCTGGGTTTTCCATGGTTTCCCTAGATCGCTCCAGGCGAATGCTGGGATGGTTCCTCGCAATAGCCCATGGGCGCCACCTGCCATATCCGGTATATCCCTTCCAAACCATTACCTTTCCTGATAGGTGCAATGCACCCTCCACCAAACACATTTAGTGCATCGCGGAGTAATAGTAATAGTAACAGTAAATCATTCTGACATATTACCTTGTCGGAGAATAGTAGTGATAAAAGGGCGGAGCGAGCCCACACAATGGGTGCAGTCATGCGTCACTAATTGGCCACCCCCTCCCACTTGACCAACCACTTGACTTGAGGGCCACTCTACTAACCACTTGACTTGAGGGGCCACTTGACTCGAGACGACCACTTGACTTGAGGGGCCACTTGACTAACCTCAGTTACACCCCTATTGTCCTTGACAACGCCCCCCTCTAGCCGCACCAGGTGTGACGCAGCCGCACCAGGTGTGGCGCAGCCGTTGCCAGGCCACTTATGCGACCAACTGGACTTTTGGACAGATGTCGACATGCTGCTCCTTTTCGAACGAGGAATTCGCGGAGGTATTTGCCAGTGCGTGCCGAGGCAAATAACAGGTCCATGCCGAGGCAAATAACAGGTACATGCCGAGGCAAATAACAGGTACATGCTGCGGCGGTGGGGGCGGGCGCCGCCACGTGGATCGCCGTCGGCTTGGCCACGTTGTCTACACACACACACACATCGTGTTAAATGCGCGGTCATAGCGTACCAGTATGACGTTACACATTGTTGTCATTAGAGTCGGGGAAAGGAAACAGCGACCTGGAGTGAACCAGAATATGGATGCTCAGACGGGGGTTCGAACCAGAGCCCTCCTAAATGCGTGGTAATAGCGTGCCAGTATGGTGTTACACATCGTTGTCATTAGAGGCGGGGGAAAGGAAATGGCGACCTGGAGTGAACCAGAATATTGATGCTCAGACGGGGGTTCGAACCAGAGCCCTCCTAAATGC
The DNA here is from genome assembly GCA_031002005.1 of Vandiemenella viatica. Classification (NCBI taxonomy): domain Eukaryota; kingdom Metazoa; phylum Arthropoda; class Insecta; order Orthoptera; family Morabidae; genus Vandiemenella; species Vandiemenella viatica. Next base: position 46,382,816 of record JARYHS010008074.1, read on the forward strand.
GTGGTCAAAGCGTTCAAACCATCGTTAAATTCGCCTGGAGTTATTTGGGGAAACCAGAATATGGATGCACGGACGGGGGGATTCGAACCAGCGATCGTTGTTTGACGGCATTCGACTCTATATATGGACTGGAATAAAAAATATACTCTATATTGAGCGCTTAATAAAATACGATTTAAGCCAATGATGTTTCTTTCTTAACTTAAGAATTAATGCCTTTAAACAAATTTCTCTCTGAAAGCCCATTTCACGTAATATTAAATATTTAATTTCAACTCTTCGCATAATAAATACAAAATTATTTTCATATTATGATTATTGTAAAAACGGGGCCTCACCATTTACCCAATTAATTTTTTTAAAATACTAATATTTTCATTAGTTCGTAGTAAATTTAGTTGCTTGAGGCAGCCGGCCCCTCCTATTCATATGTCAAGTAGGGGACCATTCACACACAATAGGTACTTGGTGGCCGGTGGGAGGGAAGGCAAAATTTCATTTCACATAAAATTAAACATTTAATTTCTACTCTTGGCATAATAGATACAAACATTATTTTTACATCATGATTATTGTAAAAACGCGGACTCACTATTTACCCAATAAATTTTTAAAAAATACTAATATTTTCATTAGTTCATAGTAAATTTAGTTGCTTCAGGCAACCTGCCCCTCCATTTCAAATGTCAAGTAGGTGTCCATTCACAAACAATAGGTCATAGCGTACCAGTATGGCGTTACACATCGTTGTCATTAGAGGTGGGGAAAGGCCGACCTGGAGTGAACCAGAATAAGGATGCTCAGACGGGGATTCGAACCAGAGCCCTCCTAGATGCATGATCATAGCCTGCCAGTATGGCGTTACACATCGTTGTCATTAGAGGCGGGAAAGGAAAGGCCGACCTGAAGTGAACCAGAATATGGATGCTCAGACGGGGATTCGAACCATAACGCTGCGTTAGTATCTCCTAAACAGGGATTGACATATTTATCTCGGATAAAATTGCATTCTACTTATCGTGAAAATTACCAATTTATAGAAAAGTCCATGAGTCACTACCATACAGTGCTGTGCTCTACGCATAGAGTTTTAGAGGGTTGAAAAGTTCACCACTAATAATGTCATAACCCGACAGTTTATTCAATTAACATGAGAGGCATACTCACATCGGCGTATTTACGTTTACTTGAATTATACAGAGTGTTTCTATATGTTACCATTTTTGCACAGAATGTTCGTCGGAGAGTGATCATGTAATCGAGCAGGTTTCCCCGCCAGAGTCGCCACTGGCGTAGCGGTGCGACAGGCGAGGCATACAGTCATTTTTATTATTATTATTATTTTGTTTGTTTGTTTGTTGAATACCAGAAAACTGGATCCTCAAATAATCAGGGTATACTTTAGGTATGTTTCCTATCAGAGGAGGCTTTACGGCATTACGAATGTATTCCCCGAGGCGTAATCATTACTGCCGACATTTAATGGCATGAATTGAGACGTCTTGTAGGCCCAATCCGAGAAAAACAATCAATAAGACTGCGTGAAGTGATGCTACTGAACGATAACGGCCGCCCCGCACTGCTAACCTGACAAAAAACAATATCAAGCTGTTATGTTGGCAAGTCATTCAGCGCCAACCTTATTCACCAGATCTTGAGCTGTCATATTTTTACATTTTCCGTTCTTTACCACAGAGCATGATGGTTGAACGGTTAACGCTCTGGCTTTGTATTCGGGAGGACGTAGTTTCGAATCTCCGTCCGGCAATCCAGATTTGGGTTTTCCATGGTTTCCCCAAATCACTCCACGCAAATGGCGTAATGCTTCCTTTACAAAGGCCACGGCAGAATCCTGTTCCTTGACCTCCGCAACGGTGGCAGACTTTATAGACAGTGAAGGAGAATATATTATTGCTGATGATTAACTTTTCTCTTCTGTATATCTGAAGTGTTTAATAAAATTATGAAAACCTAATATAAAAAATGTTAAGCATTGCAGACTGTAAATAGTTTTTAATTTTATGGCATTCGGCTGCTTGGTCATACCGCCCGCTCAAGGCTCTGTAGCGATGATGTTCTACCAAACTTGTCCATGACTGTAATGATGACTGGACCTAGCGAGCTTTGGCTATTTATTCAAAAATGAATCAAATCCATTGCGGTATCGTCCATGATACATGTCGCTGTCCTTGTCAATAACCACAAATCCATGCTTGCTTGTATTCCAGCAGGAACTACATAGGTTTTTAAACTCGTTGAACGGCATGTCAGTATTAACGTGGTCATTTATAGGCAGGTAGGTGATTTCACTGCAGGTCTATATATAATCGTCCTCCTTTCAGAGGTACTTTTTTTTCTTCCTGGTGGGTGAGCTTGTTAACGTTCGGGGCTGCCATGTGGGAGATGGAGGGTTCGATTCCCGGTTCGCATGTTAATTAGTATCTGTTGTAGTTTAGACACACAAATAGCTGTTTATCGCCAAGAGTCACTGCGAACACTACGACAACGAAAAAAATAAAAATAAAACCGAGTTTAGTGGTGTTTGTTCCTGTAGCCAGGGATGGTAACGCGATGTGTGTGGTGGGGAGTTCTACAGGTTTATCTGTTCGAATACCTGTGTCAGTGATGTATACTCATAGATCCTCCAAAGTTACCACTTCTCATTCTTGTTGAGGGGTTACTGTAAAAAACTTGAAATACAGATATTTGCGCGGATACAGCGAATGCGTGCCACAAGTTCACAATAATTGTTTGCGCATTGAAATACAGAGAAAAAAAAGTTTCTACTGTAATGGCAGTCTCTAGGTAAAGTGAAAAACGCGGTCATTTTTAATCAAAATTTCTAAGTTTTTCGCCTAGAGCCATTTGAGGAGATCGAAACGCGTTTGTGAATAAAGTTGGTTGGACACGAGTCAGATGTCTCAATGGAGTGATTTGAGGAAACTATGGAAAACCGAAATTAGTTTTAAGTGATGTTCGATTCTCTGGGTGTTTTTTCTCCGATGTTCCAATTCTCTAAATTCTCTGGTCGTGTCTCGCTGAAGCTAGAGGTAATCTGGGTGGCTGGCAGTCGAGTTGTTTTCGCGGATGTGGTCATCGAAGAATTGTGGTGGAAGGAGAGTTTGCCAGATAGCCACTCTGTCTTTACCTATACGTCCCACGTTGAGTGCTTCTGTCCTTTTAAGCATTGTTGCCTGTCTGTTAACACTGACACTTCGACGTAGATATCACTGGTGTCGGTCATTAAGTTCACGTGTTCGGCCACTGCATTGTCCATCATGGTAGATATAATACCGAATATTACTCACTCTTGACCCTGTTTTTCGAGGATTGCTAAATTCATGATCAATTGGCGAAATTAAATGCCTCGAGCGTGTAGAGACAACTGCAATTCTGCGTTTAGAGTCTGTTAATTCATGTCGTACTATCATAATAACCTTTCACATGACTCACAACAGAACATATGAAACCCTCGACATTTCACATTTATAGCCTTCTTCTCTGATGCTTCAGGAATATGGATATTTACAGCTACCTATCCCATGACTTCAGTGTATGTATTTACAAAAGTAAAGGAGGTCAAAATAATGATAGGGGTTAGTTAACAATTGATTGCTTCTTTTACTACATTCCTGTCATGAAAATAAAGCAGATAATTGTCTTCATAATCTCAAACATCAGTTACAGTATTTTGATACTCTCGATAGGAACGTCGAATATTCATTAAATGCAGCAATAAGTGAACAAGTCGTTTTACACTTACATTGATCGGCCGGAACATTATGACTACCAACCGACTATCGATATAAACCCGGCAGGTGAAAGCAGCGTCACGAGGAATGGCTGCTAGTCAGACACACGCATGGTGCATGTAGTATCAGTGAGCGCGCTATCAGTGTGTAAAATGGGGAAGGCTTGCCATCTATCTAAGTTTGACCCATTGCAGATTGCTCAGCACAAGCATTTCGGAAACTGCACTATATATCTGGTGTTCGAGCAGTGTTGCGGTGAGTGTCTTCAACAAGTGGCGAAACGAAGGTGACACCATGTCCAAACCTCGAGTGGTTGGGCGGCCACCCCTTATTACACATGTCGGACGTCGTAGGCTGGGGGCAGATGTAAAACAGAACAGGCGGCTGGCGAACTGTGGCGGAACTGACATCAGACTTTAATGTTGGGCAGAGTACAGGTGTTCCTGAATACACAGTGCACCGAACACTCCTAACGATGGGACTCCGCAGCCGACGACCCATGCATCTGCACCACGACATCGGCAACTGCGACTGAAATGGGCACGAGACCATCGTCACTGGACGTTGACATAGTGGCAGATCGTTGCATGGTCTGATGAATTCCGATACCTTCTTCATCATGCTGGAGTAAGGGTGCGAACTGGTCGTTTTCTACGGGAACAGCTTCTTGTCACCTGTACTGCGGGGAACATTCACGTGGGAGCTCGTGCAAGGCACCGTGACGACCGATAAGTATCGTACACTGGTTGCAGACCACATACAGCACAAACCTTCATGACGACCATGTTTCCCAACGGCTGTGACATTTTTCAACAAGATAATGCGCCATGTCACAAGGCCAGAAGTGTAACTTAATGGTTCGAGGAACACAGTGGCGAGTTGTAATTGATGTACTGGCTCGCCCAGCTCGCCAGATCTGAACCCGATCGAACACGTCTGGGATGTGATTGAATATGGCGTCAACCAAACGGGGTGAAACAACGTATATGCATGCAGAAACTGACTTTAACGGAGTTACACGGATGGCAGTCTGCATTCATATAACTTTCGAGGATCATGAAAACAGGTAAAACATCACCACAATTATGTAATTTCACTATACGAAAGATGTTATCAGTTTAAATGGTTAGAAGGTATCCATCATGCCATACGATGTGCATTGAGTGCATCCACCAAAATAGAAACAAAAGATAAAAAACGCGCTGCATGATGTGGTGTATCATCATAAATAAAACTCATTGTGTTCACTGCTTGATATGACATCGGACAACTCGTGTAGTACAGCAGATATACCTGTCGAAAATCACACTAACGTATTGAAGTTGAACTAAACAGAGCATGCAGAAGATGACAACATCACAAGTTTCATTAAATTATATGTTAACAGCACGACCCTCCGCAAGGCCGAAACATAATGCGCTCAACTCCAGATGAAACATAAAATATGTTACATATCAGTTGCCACTTTCGATGAATTTCATTAAAAAGTGTAAAATATTTAATAGCAGTCCATACCATTTATGGTTCTACGCCTCGTCGACATCGAAGCCTTTAGAGGCGGGTAAGGACAGTGGACGAGGAACGGGAAGGAATTCGGCCATGGCAAATGAAGAAATCATCCTCGGCGTTCGCATCGCGTTATTTGGGTGAAACCATGGAAAACCCAAATCTGGGTGCTCGGACGGGGGGATTCGAACCCGCACCCTCCCAAATGCTAGACCAGATCTTTATCGATCACGAGGCGTGATAGGGCTGGTGTGACTGAATTACATCTGGTGTGCATGCGAGATATAGACTGAATGTGACTGCGATTCGTAGTGATATGCTGGCTCCACATTTCAACATCGGTTCAGCTGGTTTGAGCAGTTTCATAATGTTTGCCTGCACCTACAGAAATTCGGTCTAGAGATACTATTATAAAATTCTTTAACTCTATGAACCCCCCACAGTTTCAAAGAGTATGGTAGGTTTAAAATGCGCTTTAAATAGTTGTATAAAACGGAGTAGAGAAGTATCTCGTTGACCTTTCTACACTGAGGCTGTACTGATTTCATTACGAACTCACCATTCCTCAGTTTAGGTACCCTAAATTACAAGATTTATAACCCTGGATACTACATGGATGTGAAAAGTGTGAATAATACACACATAGAAAATTATCAACTCACCCTAGGTGTACTGTGGGATAGTAATAGTGAGTTAGGTCATAACAACAAGTTGTCATATGCCATTCTCATGGCACCACTGATACATGGATATCCAAAAGTTCTTACCGAGCCGGCGTGGGGGCCCCACATTAAGCGGCTGCTGCGTAGAATAAAAACAAACGCGTTGCATCCGGGAAACCGGCGCGCAAAATTTCGGTCTTCTTAGCCGCACAAAATACCGGTCTCCTTATAACGCGGTGGGGGACCCCCCAAGCCGCCTCGGTAGGCACTTTTGGATTTCCATGTATCAGTGGTGACATGAGAATGGCATATGACAACTTGTTGTTGTGACCTAACTCAGTATTACTATCCCTCAGTACACCTAGGGTGAGTTGATAAATGTCTATGTGTGTATTATTCACACTTTTCACATCCATGTAGTATCCAGGGTTATAAATCTTGTAATTTAGGGTACCTAAACTGAGGAGTGGTGAATTCGTAATGAAATCAGTACAGCCTCAGTGTAGAGAGGTCAACGAGATACTTCTCTACACCGTTTTATACAACTATTTAAAGCGCATTTTAAACCTACCATACTCTTTGAAACTGTGGGGGTTCATAGAGTTAAAGAATTTTATAATAGTATCTCTAGACCGAATTTCTGTAGGTGCAGGCAAACATTATGAAACTGCTCAAACCAGCTGAACCGATGTTGAAATGTGGAGCCAGCATATCACTACGAATCACAGTCACATTCAGTCTATATCTCGCATGCACACCAGATGTAATTCAGTCACACCAGCCCTATCACGCCTCGTGATCGATAAAGATCTGGTCTAGGATTTGGGAGGGTGCGGGTTCGAATCCCCCCGTCCGGGCACCCAGATTTGGGTTTTCCATGGTTTCACCCAAATAACGCGATGCGAACGCCGAGGATGATTTCTTCATTTGCCATGGCCGAATTCCTTCCCGTTCCTCGTCCACTGTCCTTACCCGCCTCTAAAGGCTTCGATGTCGACGAGGCGTAGAACCATAGATGGTATCGACTGCTATTAAATATTTTTACACTTTTTAAATGAAATTCATCGAAAGTGGCACACACTAACTGATATGTAACATATTTTATGTTTCATCTGGAGTTGAGCGCATTATGTTTCGGCCTTGCGGAAGGTCGTGCTGTTAACATATAATTTAATGAAACTTGTGATGTTGTCATCTTCTGCATGCTCTGTTTAGTTCAACTTCAATACGTTAGTGTGATTTTCGACAGGTATATCTGCTGTACTACACGAGTTGTCCGATGTCATATCAAGCAGTGAACAGAATGAGTTTCATTTATGATGATACACCACATCATGCAGCGCGTTTTTTATCTTTTGTTTTTCTATTTTGGTGGATGGACTCAATGCACATCGTATGGCATGATGGATACCTTCTAACCATTTAAACTGATAACATCTTTCGTATAGTGAAATTACATAATTGTGGTGATGTTTTACCTGTTTTCATGATCCTAATCCACGAAAGTTATATGAATGCAGACTGCTTTCCGTGTAACTCCGTTAAAGTCAGTTTCTGCATGCATATACGTTGTTTCATCCCGTTTGGTTGACGCCATATTCAATCACATCCCAGACGTGTTCGATCGGGTTCAGATCTGGCGAGCTGGGCGAGCCAGTACATCAATTACAACTCGCCACTGTGATCCTCGAACCATTAAGTTACACTTCTGGCCTTGTGACATGGCGCATTATCTTGTTGAAAAATGTCACAGCCGTTGGGAAACATGGTCGTCATGAAGGTTTGTGCTGTATGTGGTCTGCAACCAGTGTACGATACTTATCGGTCGTCACGGTGCCTTGCACGAGCCTCCCACGTGAATGTTCCCCGCAGTACAGGTGACAAGAAGCTGTTCCCGTAGAAAACGACCAGTTCGCACCCTTACTCCAGCATGATGAAGAAGGTATCGGAATTCATCAGACCATGCAACGATCTGCCACTATGTCAACGTCCAGTGACGATGGTCTCGTGCCCATTTCAGTCGCAGTTGCCGATGTCGTGGTGCAGATGCATGGGTCGTCGGCTGCGGAGTCCCATCGTTAGGAGTGTTCGGTGCACTGTGTATTCAGGAACACCTGTACTCTGCCCAACATTAAAGTCTGATGTCAGTTCCGCCACAGTTCGCCAGCCGCCTGTTCTGTTTTACGTCTGCCCCCAGCCTACGACGTCCGACATGTGTAATAAGGGGTGGCCGCCCAACCACTCGACGTTTGGACATGGTGTCACCTTCGTTTCGCCACTTGTTGAAGACACTCACCGCAACACTGCTCGAACACCCGATATATAGTGCAGTTTCCGAAATGCTTGTGCCGAGCCTCTAGGCCAGGTATGGGCAACCTTTGCTTAGCTGAGGGCGTAATGTCGGGACTTAATCAGGTCACGGGCCGGACTTAATCAGGTCGCGGGCCGTAGGTAAGAAATAAGTAGGTAGTAGTGAATAAATAGGCGATAAAAATTAACACTTTTTTATTTACTAGAATTACAATAGGATAATCAAACATACAAAAGCAAATTAACAAAAACAGGTAGAAAAATCAAATGAAAATTAATGGGAGACTTGAGTTTGAAGCGTTTTTTGAAATTTCTGAATCTCTCGCGGGCTGGACTGAAGTTGGTGGAGGGCCGGATCCGGCCCGGGGGCCGGTGGTTGCCCATGTATGCTCTAGGCCATCGCAATCTGCAATGGGTCAAACTTAGATAGATGGCAAGCCTTCCCCATTTTACACACTGATAGCGCACTCACTGATACTACATGCACCATGCGTGTGTCTGACTAGCAGCCATTCCTCGTGACGCTGCTTTCACCTGGCCGGGTTTATATCGATAGTCGGTTGGTAGTCATAATGTTCCGGCCGATCAATGTAAGTGTAAAACGACTTGTTCACTTATTGCTGCATTTAATGAATATTCGACGTTCCTATCGAGAGTATCAAAATACTGTAACTGATGTTTGAGATTATGAAGACAATTATCTGCTTTATTTTTCATGACAGGAATGTAGTAAAAGAAGCAATCAATTGTTAACTAACCCCTATCATTATTTTGACCTCCTTTACTTTTGTAAATACATACACTGAAGTCATGGGATAGGTAGCTGTAAATATCCATATTCCTGAAGCATCAGAGAAGAAGGCTATAAATGTGAAATGTCGAGGGTTTCATATGTTCTGTTGTGAGTCATGTGAAAGGTTATTATGATAGTACGACATGAATTAACAGACTCTAAACGCAGAATTGCAGTTGTCTCTACACGCTCGAGGCATTTAATTTCGCCAATTGATCATGAATTTAGCAATCCTCGAAAAACATGGTCAAGAGTGAGTGATATTCGGTATTATATCTACCATGATGGACAATGCAGTGGCCGAACACGTGAACTTAATGACCGACACCAGTGATATCTACGTCGAAGTGTCAGTGTTAACAGACAGGCAACAGTGCTTAAAAGAACAGAAGCACTCAACGTGGGACGCATAGGTAAAGACAGAGTGGCTATCTGGTAAACTCTCCTTCCACCACAATTCTTCGATGACCACATCCGCGAAAACAACTCGACTGCCAGCCACCCAGATTACCTCTAGCTTCAGCGAGACACGACCAGAGAATTTAGAGAATTGGAACATCGGAGAAAAAACCCCAGAGAATCGAACATCACTTAAAACTAATTTCGGTTTTCCATAGTTTCCTCAAATCACTCCATTGAGACATCTGACTCGTGTCCAACCAACTTTATTCACAAACGCGTTTCGATCTCCTCAAATGGCTCTAGGCGAAAAACTTAGAAATTTTGATTAAAAATGACCGCGTTTTTCACTTTACCTAGAGACTGCCATTACAGTAGAAACTTTTTTTCTCTGTATTTCAATGCGCAAACAGTTATTGTGAACTTGTGGCACGCATTCGCTGTATCCGCGCAAATATCTGTATTTCAAGTTTTTTACAGTAACCCCTCAACAAGAATGAGAAGTGGTAACTTTGGAGGATCTATGAGTATACATCACTGACACAGGTATTCGAACAGATAAACCTGTAGAACTCCCCACCACACACAACGCGTTACCATCCCTGGCTACAGGAACAAACACCACTAAACGCGTTTTATTTTTATTTTTTTTCGTTGTCGTAGTGTTCGCAGTGACTCTTGGCGATAAACAGCTATTTGTGTGTCTAAACTACAACAGATACTAATTAACATGCGAACCGGGAATCGAACCCTCCATCTCCCACATGGCAGCCCCGAACGTTAACAAGCTCACCCACCAGGAAGAAAAAAAAGTACCTCTGAAAGGAGGACGGAATATATAGACCTGCAGTGAAATCACCTACCTGCCTATAAATGACCACGTTAATACTGACATGCCGTTCAACGAGTTTAAAAACCTATGTAGTTCCTGCTGGAATACAAGCAAGCATGGATTTGTGGTTATTGACAAGGACAGCGACATGTATCATGGACGATACCGCAATGGATTTGATTCATTTTTGAATAAATAGCCAAAGCTCGCTAGGTCCAGTCATCATTACAGTCATGGACAAGTTTGGTAGAACATCATCGCTACAGAGCCTTGAGCGGGCGGTATGACCAAGCAGCCGAATGCCATAAAAATTAAAAACTATTTACAGTCTGCAATGCTTAACTTTTTTATATTAGGTTTTCATAATTTTATTAAACACTTCAGATATACAGAAGAGAAAAGTTAATCATCAGCAATAATATATTCTCCTTCACTGTCTATAAAGTCTGCCACCGTTGCGGAGGTCAAGGAACAGGATTCTGCCGTGGCCTTTGTAAAGGAAGCATTACGCCATTTGCGTGGAGTGATTTGGGGAAACCATGGAAAACCCAAATCTGGATTGCCGGACGGAGATTCGAAACTACGTCCTCCCGAATACAAAGCCAGAGCGTTAACCGTTCAACCATCATGCTCTGTGGTAAAGAACGGAAAATGTAAAAATATGACAGCTCAAGATCTGGTGAATAAGGTTGGCGCTGAATGACTTGCCAACATAACAGCTTGATATTGTTTTTTGTCAGGTTAGCAGTGCGGGGCGGCCGTTATCGTTCAGTAGCATCACTTCACGCAGTCTTATTGATTGTTTTTCTCGGATTGGACCTACAAGACGTCTCAATTCATGCCATTAAATGTCGGCAGTAATGATTACGCCTCGGGGAATACATTCGTAATGCCGTAAAGCCTCCTCTGATAGGAAACATACCTAAAGTATACCCTGATTATTTGAGGATCCAGTTTTCTGGTATTCAACAAACAAACAAACAAAATAATAATAATAATAAAAATGACTGTATGCCTCGCCTGTCGCACCGCTACGCCAGTGGCGACTCTGGCGGGGAAACCTGCTCGATTACATGATCACTCTCCGACGAACATTCTGTGCAAAAATGGTAACATATAGAAACACTCTGTATAATTCAAGTAAACGTAAATACGCCGATGTGAGTATGCCTCTCATGTTAATTGAATAAACTGTCGGGTTATGACATTATTAGTGGTGAACTTTTCAACCCTCTAAAACTCTATGCGTAGAGCACAGCACTGTATGGTAGTGACTAATGGACTTTTCTATAAATTGGTAATTTTCACGATAAGTAGAATGCAATTTTATCCGAGATAAATATGTCAATCCCTGTTTAGGAGATACTAACGCAGCGTTATTATATGGTTCGAATCCCCGTCTGAGCATCCATATTCTGGTTCACTTCAGGTCAGCCTTTCCCCCGCCTCTAATGACAACGATGTGTAACGCCATACTGGTACGCTATGACCTATTGTGTGTGAATGGACACCTACTTGACATTTGAAATGGAGGGGCAGGTGCCTGAAGCAACTAAATTTACTATGAACTAATGAAAATATTAGTATTTTTTAAAAATTTATTGGGTAAATAGTGAGTCCGCGTTTTTACAATAATCATGATGTAAAAATAATGTTTGTATCTATTATGCCAAGAGTAGAAATTAAATGTTTAATTTTATGTGAAATGAAATTTTGCCTTCCCTCCCACCGGCCACCAAGTACCTATTGTGTGTGAATGGTCCCCTACTTGACATATGAATAGGAGGGGCCGGCTGCCTCAAGCAACTAAATTTACTACGAACTAATGAAAATATTAGTATTTTAAAAAAATTAATTGGGTAAATGGTGAGGCCCCGTTTTTACAATAATCATAATATGAAAATAATTTTCGTATTTATTATGCGAAGAGTTGAAATTAAATATTTAATATTACGTGAAATGGGCTTTCAGAGAGAAATTTGTTTAAAGGCATTAATTCTTAAGTTAAGAAAGAACATCATTGGCTTAAATCGTATTTTATTAAGCGCTCAATATAGAGTATATTTTTTTATTCCAGTCCATATATAGAGTCGAATGCCGTCAAACAACGATCGCTGGTTCGAATCCCCCCGTCCGTGCATCCATATTCTGGTTTCCCCAAATAACTCCAGGCGAATTTAACGATGGTTTGAACGCTTTGACCACGCATTTAGGAGGGCTCTGGTTCGAACCCCCGTCTGAGCATCCATATTCTGGTTCACTCCAGGTCGCCGTTTCCTTTCCCCGACTCTAATGACAACAATGTGTAACGCCATACTGGTCGCAGTGACCGCGCGTTTAGGAGGGCTCTGGTTCGAACCCCCATCTGAGCATCCATATTCTGGTTCACTCCAGGTCGCCGTTTCCTTTCCCCGACTTTAATGACAACAATGTGTAACGCCATACTGGAACGCTATGACCGCGCATTTAGGAGGGCTCTGGTTCGAATCCGCATCTGAGGATCAATATTCTGGTTCACTCCAGGTCGCTGTTTCCTTTCCCCCGACTCTAATGACAACAATGTGTAACGTCATACTGGTACGCTATGACCGCGCATTAACACGATGTGTGTGTGTGTGTGTAGACAACGTGGCCAAGCCGACGGCGATCGACGTGGCGGCGCCCGCCCCCACCGCCGCAGCATGTACCTGTTATTTTGCCTCGGCATGTACCTGTTATTTGCCTCGGCATGTACCTGTTATTTGCCTCGGCATGGACCTGTTATTTGCCTCGGCACGCACTGGCAAATACCTCCGCGAATTCCTCGTTCGAAAAGGAGCAGCATGTTGACATCTGTCCAAAAGTCCAGTTGGTCGCATAAGTGGTCTGGCAACAGCTGCGCCACACCTGGTGCGGCTGCGTCACACCTGGTGCGGCTAGAGGGGGGCGTTGTCAAGGACAATAGGGGTGTAACTGAGGTTAGTCAAGTGGCCCTCAAGTCAAGTGGCCCTCAAGTCAAGTGGTTAGTCAAGTGGGAGGGGGGTGGCCAATTAGTGACGCATGACTGCACCCATTGTGTGGGCTCGCTCCGCCCTTTTATCACTACTGAGAATGATGAGTGCTGTGATACTTTGCTTGTCTGGTAAAAGTGCTATTTTGAGTTGTGATTCCTTTCCACCGATAGATCATAATTATGTAGAGTTTACGATCGACAGACTTTCAAACATTTAATTCGATTCCAAATGTAGGCGAGTCCAATTGTAACATTAACCACTCGAAGAACAAGGTGACATAAGCTCACAGGGTACTTTGGTATTGACGACGTGGTAAATTACTTGAGAAAACATGTAGGGCGGACAACCATTCACTCAAGTGCGGGATATAGACACCGCTGGAAATAATCTTCACTAAACCAAACACGACTGAGTAATTACTCAACTTTTCGAAACACGTGTTAAAACCCATTATTATATTTTATATCTAGGACTAAACAGTACAGATTATATTGATTATAATGTAGCAGAGAATTGCATTCATAATTTTGGTTAACATTGGTATAATCAACACCCAAACCCTCTGGGTTGTAACGGTCTGTCGAATCAGAAGATGCAAAGGGGAATCTAGTCATCATCTCAAAAACATCGCTGCTTAATAATTCAGCAAGATTGTGCCTGTTCGACATTTCTGCTGCTGTGAAAGTAATTATTCATCCACCACTTTTCTACTCCATGGTAAAAGAGTCCTACAATCACGATGATCGCCAGCCACTGCAGTATGCAGCTGAGTTAGTTAATTCTTCAACGTGTCCACATCCTACTGAAGCAGTGCAGCAACTAATGCAATGTAATCCTCTCTGGTGTCCAGCCGGATGGTGTTGTATAAACACGACATTTCGACAGCTAGCTCTGCTAAAAAAGACGCCGGGAAGTCTCCACTGATACAAAATTTCTTCTCGGTACCAGTAAATTAAAAAAAAAAAAGGCGTTATTATGTACACGGAAAGCAACGTAGTGACGCAGTGTGAATGATTTGTAAATGTTGCCAGAAAATAAATGTACACTGAAGTGCCAAAAGTCATGGGATACATTCTCCTTCTTCTTTTCTTCAATTTCGGCCATTTAAGGACCACGAAAAGTAATCCCGTGCATTCATTTCGATCTTTCTTTTCTTGACTTCCAATAGTTCTTCATCATTTCACTTTGCTGTTTTCTCCTTTCTTCCGTCCATATGTTGCTAAATTTCCTCTTGTCCTTTTCCTAGAAACCCTTCAAATTTTGGATCAATCTCCTAAAAGTTGCTCTATCTTTTATTAAATCTTCTGTTCTTCCGATCTCAATCATATCTTTCTTTACTCCTTGGATTCACTGGTTGCCCTTCTTACTCTTGTAAATAAGGTTGATTTTTTTTTTTTTTTTTTTGTAAGTCTGTTGTTATCCATTCTCATTATGTGACCAAAAAAACTGATACTCCTCTTTCTGATCGTGTCTGACATCCTTCTATTATTGTGGGGAACCCATTTATGCCCAGCAAAATAAAGCAAACCGACGTGACAATGACTCAACTGGTCGTTGGAATTCCCCTGGTTAAAAGTCAATTAATGCTTCCTACAATTGCAGAAGTGTTGCCGGTGGTTCACGAACTACGATCATGTCTCAGATATGTTCGACTGGATTCATGTCTGACGATCTAGATGCCAAATCTTTCTCAGCATGTTCCTAAAACTAATCGCGAGAGATTTTGGCTCGCTGAAATGGTGCATTGTCGCCCTGGAAAAGTCCCTTCATTGTTTTAGAATATGAAGGCTATGAATACCTTCAAATGGTCAAGTCAAATGGTCTGTTCAGCCTTACAAGAGGTTACAGTCCTTGTCATACAAATACAACCCCTACCAGGGTGGAGCTATCACCAGATGTCACAGTGCCTTCCGGTCACCCTGGGTCTGTGGCCTCCTGGGATCTGCACCAAACCTGAACCATGCCATCAGCACTGGAACCGTGACTCATCTGACCAAGCAATATCTTTCAACTAATACGTTCACGATCTCAGGAGAGGTGCTGCAACCCTGGCGTTTTGTTATCAAAGGCACTCGCGTCCGTCTTCTGCTGCCATATCCCATTAACGCCAAAATCGTCTGCACTGTCCGCACGGACACGTTTGTTGCACGTCTCACACTGAATTTTGCTGTTCTTTGCCAGTCTGTTAACGTTGACACCTAAACGCACACGTCGCCGGCGTCGGTCATGAAATATTCGTGGTCGACCACTGCGTTGTCCATGGAGATATCGCTGGAAATTACATATTCTCGGCACATTTTTGAAACTGTGGATCGAGGAATGTTTAAATATTTTACACATTAAGGTCTCCAATTAGGTAAAATAACTAGCTTTTTTGATTTTTTTTTCTGTTGTTGAAACAGTCCTGTTTTGCTATACAATTCCTATGTAAACATTTTCTCACAGGCTAGGATCGCAGAAATACATATCACAGAGATATGGATATGCTATGTGCATTTTGTTCAGGTTAGTTGTATTCTGTTAAGGTCAGTGACAGTTTGTCATGCATAAAGTATGTTTTATATTTTCCTAATTCACAATATGTTGTAAGTATTTTGCTATATACCTATTAAAGTAAACAATTGCTGCAAATGAGGCGGGTCTACTTTCATTCCATTACAAGCCAACAACCTAACTATTCGTTGTATTTTATTCGTGAAATTTTCACCTGAGTCATACAGTGGTTATATGTTGGTACAGTCCCAACAGCAGGTTTTGTCAATGATTGCTATAGTTGTTATTTTTCTAGATTTACGGAAATTATAACTGTTACTTTTACAAATTACCTCCCTGCTGGATATTACATGATGCGTTTTACTCATAAAGCAATGGGTACCCTCCCTGGGCCCTGACCCCAATTATTTTTTAAGCGTCAGGCTTGTGTTCGGGGTCTAACTATTTTTTTTGCTTACGTTCCGGTGTTTATTCCTTTCTTTCTACAGAAAAACTATCTGTGTGAACAAGTATCTCGGTGTTTCTGGTTCTTATACTAAAAAACTACAACAGTTATTCACACTGCTTCTGGAACGTAAAAAAGATTAGGAACTAAAATATTCTTCCAAGCAAAATTTACGTTCAATAGAACCGTAAGAAGAAATAAAGTTTAGCAGAATACACTGTCTGTATACACTGAAGTGACAAAAGTAAAAAAATAATAATTCCGTGTAATCATAATGACCTGGAGACAGGGTTTCTACACTGAAGAGACAAAGAAACTGGTATAGGCTTGCGTATGGAAACACAGAGATATGTAAACACTCAGAGTATGGCGCTGTGGTCGGCAACGCTTATATAGGATAACAGGTGTCTGGCGCAGGCGTTAGATCGGTTACTGCTGCTACAATGGCAGGTTATCACGATTTCAGTGAGTCTGAACGTGGTCTTATAGTCAGCGCACGAGAGATGGGACACAGCATCTCCGAGGCAGCGATGTGGTGGGGATTTTCCAGGTTGACCATTTCAAGAATGCACCGTGAATATCGGGAATCCGCTAAAACATAAAATCTGCGACATCGCAACCGCCTAAAAAAGATCATGTAAGAACGGGACCAACGACGACTGAAGAGAATCGTTCAATGTGACAGAAGTGCAACCCTTCCGCAAATTGCTGCGGATTTCAATGCTGGACCATCAACAAGTGTCAGCGTGCGAACCATTCAACGAAACATTATCGAATATGGGCTTTCGGAGCCGAATGTCCACTCGTGTACCCTTGCTGAGTGTACGACACAAAGCTTTACGCCTCGCCTGGGCCCGTCAACACCGACATTGGACTGTTGATGATTGAAAACATGCTTCCTGAACTGACGAGTCTGGTTTCCAATTGTATCGAGCAGATGGACGTGTACGGGTATTGAGACACCGAGGTGTGGTGGTGTAACGGTTAGCGTTCTGGCCTCGTATTCGGGAGGACTGTTGTTCGAATCCCCATCCGGGCATCCAGATTTGGGTTTTCCATGGTTTCCCAAATCACTCCAGGCAAATGCCGGGATGCTTCCTGCAAAAGGCCATGGCCGAATTCCTTCCCATTCCTTGCCCCCATCCTTTCCCGTCTCTAAAAGACCTCGCTGTTAAGAGACGTTAAGCAGTTAAAAAAAAAGTTATGGAGACAACCTCATGAATTCATGCACCCTACCTGTCAGCAGGGGACTGTTCAAGCTGGTGGATGCTCTGTAATGGTGTGGGGCGTGTGCAGTTGGAGTGACATGGGACCCCTGATACTTCTAGATACGACTCTGACAGGTGACACGTACGTACGCATTGAGGCTGATCACATGCATCCATTCATGTCCATTGTGCATTCCGACGGACTTTGGCAATTCCAACAGGACAATGCGACACCCCACACGTCCAGAATTGCTACAGAGTGGCTCCAAGAACACTCTTCTGAGTTTAAACACCTCCGCTGGCCACCAAACTCCCCAGACATGAACATTATTGAGTATATCTGGGATGCCTTGCAACGTGCAGTTCGGAAGAAATCTCCAAGCCCTCGTACTCTTACGGATTTATGGACAGCCCTGCAGGATGCATGGTGTCCGTTCCCTCCAGCACTACTTCAGACATTAGTCGAGTCCATGCCACGTTGTATCGCGGCACTTCAGCGTGCTCGCGGGTGCCCTACATGATATTAGGCAGGTGTACCAGTTTCGTTGGCTCTTCACTGTATAATGTACCTATTGTAATTTGAAAGGCAAAACAAAAACTGTATAAACAAACAAATCGATAATCCAAGCACCTTGCGTCTCAATTAGTTCGGATTATCGACGCTCTACTGTATATGAAGAATACCGGAACAGATTGTACGGTGTAAATGCGGCCAAACTACTTTTTATAAACTACAGCTTACAGCTGCCTAGTTTTTAATATCAATTTAATAAAAAAAAATGCTTGTTAAAAATTGTACTTTCTTCAAAGTATTCCGTTTTGTCTAAGATTTACTTTTGACATCTGTTTCGCTTTCTGTTTCCGTTACGACACTTCTGTTGTGTTACTAATATTAACAACGGGTTTCTGAGGACTGCCTTCGAGCTGTTAACATCTTGTCTTCGCCCACCAGGTCTCTAGACTTTTCAATAGTACATGTATGGGACCGAATGTGGTGGGTGAGCGTTCAAGATGGCGCAGGTTCGAATCCCCGTCCGGCCATCCAAAGTTGTGTTTGCCATTGTTTTCCGATACCACTCCAGATGAATTCCAACATGGTTCCTCGAAAAGGTCATGGCCGTTCTTTACCACTAGCCTTTTCCCGCCTCTAATCATATCAACGTCGACAAGGCATAAAGCCATAAAGAAGAGACATTAATCAATGGGATCAGCTGATACGGTAGCTTCAGCCATCGCATCGGCGGATCGACCGGGTCTGGAGGAGCGGATGTTACATCAATTATGGAATAATCTTCCGCAAGATTACGTTAGGCTTCCCTATGACTAACTGTCAGTCTGCCACGAAGATTTTGCAGGAAAACTTGGATATATACTAATTAGTTCATTCGGAAGACGTCTCAACGGAATGAAACTTGGCACAGACACCAGCAACAATGTTATAAATAAGTGATTACAATATGAATCAAAATGAGCTGTGTATTCGTGAAGATTACGAATACCTGAAATGTCCCGTGGCAAAGTTATCCTGCAAAATCTTCGTGTCATGGCAATCACCAATGCCTTTTGAATATTTAGGCAATACATAAAATAGCAGTTGTTTGTATTCTCTAAAACAGAAGTTAATGAGAGAGGTAATATAATGAGGAAGTTACGTTTGCTCGCTCTCCCTGCAATTTGTTTCTGATCATGTCAAACATTGGATTTGAAAGTGACATGCCGGTTGTAGGCACGGGTAATCAGCTACCACACCTCACAACAGCAATGTATTTGTAATATAATTCAAACAAACTCATCTGTTCAAAATCTACAAACTGCAAACAAATATATGAAAAATTAACCTGGCGATATCTGTTCGAGAGGCGAAAAGCATGCGAAACAAAAATTCCTACAATTGTTATATTTTATTAGATAATAATTTATCATGTTAAGAAGCAACTACAGAAGAAATGGCTTAAAATAATTACTTATAACTTTCTTGCAGTTCTCCTATGTGTCTATGATATGTTCTATGACGGAAGAAGGTATCAAGATTGAGGCTGATAAATGCAATCTAAACTATCCAGCGGATACACGGATATAAAGTGTTGAACGGCTGTATTCCAATCGTTGTGTTATCTGCTTTCCACCACAATTTGTTTTTAATTGTGGTGCGCAGAACTTAACGAGGAAGGTAAAATAGTGATGGTAAAATTGCAAAGTAGACACAAGAATGTTGGTAAAACGTTAGACCTTTCTACGGTTGTCATATGCGAAATCAAATCATGCGTTGCTTAAATGACTTTTTTTTGTCGGGAAAATACTTTCAAAAGGAGCAATATTATTTTTAACAGTAATTAGAATATCTATTAAAAAATTTTCAACTTGATTAAATATGCCGATGATAGTAAATTGAATGTTGATTTACATAAATTATTATATTATTTTACCATCTGGACGAGAAGTATACCTTGGAGAACATCATTACTGTCACTTGTGTCAGTAAATATATCAATACTTTTTTATTACTTTATAATTTTATTATCTGAACGTCATAATTTTATGTTTATTGTTGCCATTGCTGATTTTAGACCCTACTTCGGGATAGTGAGTGAAGGAAAACTACGATACCGTATATTCAATTTCTTTTTAATGCATTTTGACATTACATATATAGTGTAATTTAGAGGACGTTGGAATTAAAGAACGAAGCATTAAGGATTCGTTGGCATTTTGCGCGCTGAGCGTACCATAACAGCACGCCAGAAAGATGAAACGCTAGTTTCTAATATTACAGACCTGATATTGAATAATTCTCCAACAGTTACATTAATTTGTGCAACATTTTGTGCCTCGGAGTATGAGAATTTTCATATTTCAGCTGGTTATGCAGATAAAATTAGAAAACCGCACTTGAAATTTATGCCAGATTCCTTGAGAGTCCGCCAACGCTGTAACCAATCAGGTTGCGTTTTCCAAGCTGTTATGCTATGATGTGATTGGAGATTTGGTCAGTTAGTCAAGGGAGCTTTGGTATACTGTTACCGTGAGTGAAAAGTTACAAGTAGGGTGTCGAATGTATGTGTTTAATAGAACCTTGTAGTGTTTTACAAGTACAGTGCCTTATTTTTACGTGATTGTTATGTATCATGCATAAAATGACTTTCCTAGAATAATACGAGTGTTTTGTTTCCTGCGGAACTGCACCAGGCCATAGGATTAAGCAAGATGGCTGATTCCAGTTACTATCAGGTGAGAAAAATAATCCTTGTTTTCACTTACCTGAACTTCAGACATTTTAATAGTGTCACTGTTAGGAAGCGAAGTTAATACTCATTGATCTCTGTCTAGTGAATAGCATCTTAAAGCTAATTTGGAAAACTGGTGTCTCTCATTTCTGTAATTGATCCTTTTAACAGGTTTTCAAGGCCTAAGGAAAGGCCCTGTGTTCTGTAGAAGGGTTATGTAGATTTCCTTGTATATTTGGGGGCGTGAATGCTGAAAATGTACAGTTACTTGTCAAGTCAACAACACAGAAAATGTAAATAAACATTTATGTACAAACTGTCATGTTTAAGTGCACATGATGTAGAGATGAGAGTTAACTGTGTGAACAGTCTATATTTCAAAGTAAATTTTAATCTTTAAGAGATTTGGTAGAATCTTTTAGTGTTAAACATTTATGGTGAAATGCTCTGTGTCATATTGTGTAAAATCAATCGCATAAAACTTAATGTTGACAGCAGTAATAAACACAATTCATGATGTACACATTATCGTAAGAACGTATGATTCTTATAATCAAACTGATCCTTCCGCATTGATTTTTTTTCTGAAAACTTCATTTCCCTGTTGATTCCCAATGCTGAGATTTTTCTTCCATCATACCATATTGCTAAACATACTCGGATATCCCACATTTCATGTAAATATAAAGCTTGCAAGTTTTGTACTTGGAAAACTATTTAGTTTTTCAAGATACCTTTTCATCACACATCTTTGGTATTATATTCATGCAGTAATTCCTTTGTAATAAAGCTTGAACCACTATTTTCCAGCAGAAATTAGGTTGTAATACACAGTTAAATATACTTGGAAAAGTATTTCTAGTGGTATCCTGTGTTTGACTACTGCAGTATTATGATGCCAATTCGCTGGGTAATCTCTATCTCCAATAATCCTAAATATTTAAACATGTTGGTTCCTGCATATTTTGGTAGTAGTTAACATCATGATAAAGTTGGAACTAGTTACATGCTACTGATTTAAAGACAATAGTAATATGGGCTCATTGACACAAAAGGAAATTAAAAATAACAGAGGAATCCTAATGCTATACACTGTAGGCTAGTTTTAGTTTTAATCTTGGTCCAGGCTACATACAATGTGATAAATATGGAACTACTTTCATCTGCATAGGATCAGTAATACAGCATTCATGAAGGAAACTTCAACTATCAATATAATCTAAATTCGGGTTTTCTGGAGATCGCGATTCCACAAGTAATTGGCGTCATAATACTGCAGTAGTCAGATGCAAGACACTTTTGAAAGTACATTTAATTGTGTTATGTTGGTCCAGGCTGTATTACAATGGAATTACTGCTTAAAAGTATTACGTCTTGCGATTGACTACAGCAGTGTTATGACGTCATCAGTGAATGTTGTTGTAGCGGAATCGCGATATCCAGTAGACCCCTAAATTTCTCCTTATTCTGTAACAAGGACTGTCAGTTGCCATTCTGGTCGAGGCTGCATTCAAACTTAATCACAACCTTCACTGATATTTTCACTTGAAAATGAAAGCTTTTATCATGCTTGCATAAATACAATCTAACCGTGACCTAATGTTTTCATAATCTGATAGTTCAATCATGAAATGATGTGGTCTATTAGAATAGTCCAGATAGACCTTAAAGACAGTTTATAACTATAGGCAGAACAATCTTCAGCAGTTCTATAATATTTAACTCCATTGACCCTGCACTTCAACACACTGTGACATTTGTACCTGAGCTGATGTTTGCTCTCTTCTTGTAATTTCTATTGATATCTAGCATATGTTTTATGCAGTAGTATTTACAGCTTTTAAGCATTATCTCTTTGTCTTAGATATTGTTCGTATGTTACATTTTTAACGTATGAAAATCAAGGCATCACATGTGAGATTAGTTGTGTACCATATGGTGCCTTTTCTTGAAAAAGACATTTACTTTGGCATCTAGTGCCCATACACTTTTTCCAATCCATTTCTTTCTTTATAACTTGATTATTTAACACTAGAATCAAAACCAATGACGTTCTATTCAGGAACACCGTACTGCTATACCTAAGATAAAGATTGTGGTTCCACACAATAGCCAACATTATAGATTAAAAGAAAAAAAGATTGATCCACAATAAAAGGAATTATCCTCTCATCTAAAAAATTATCCACACATTCACTCGGCGATATTATTTAAGAATGTATGTATTATAGTCACGGAATATATAAGCTACTAATTTCACTTTAAAACTACCATAACATTAAACGGTAACTGTTGGAAGCTTTATATCAGTGACATCCAATGATTATGGGCATAACAAATTAGGCAATTTATAATTATTTTACCTGTCATAAGAACCGACCTAATGTTTTATGCCAACTACAAGTAATATCAGTTTTCGGTCCAGGCAGCATTTCAAGCTGCAATAAATATCAGAAGGTGTGTGAGTGTAATAACATGTATTTCTTGCATAACAGCTTTTATGGAATTGCTCACATTTTGAACAACTTTACTGCTTGGTTAGTAAATATTTTGTGAATACAATAAACACTCATGCTTATGTAATATCACTCAAGAAACATGTGCACAAATATTTAGGCTGAAGGGATAATTCCTTTTCATTGCAGAGTAGCCAGAAAACAAGTAACAGAAGTTGTAAAAATTTAAATTTGTTATTACACTTTCGGTCAAGAAGAAAGAAATTTGCAGAGTGCGCCATGTAACTAAACAGGGTAGAGTAGTGTGATTCCAGGCCAGTATCATTCATGAATGATTAGTGGGTACACAAATAAAGTTTTGTGACTTTGTTCTGAAGTCTGGTACTCTCATTCTTTAGGACATTCACACTTTCAAGAAAAGTGTTACATATAACGGCACCTGAAAGTTACCGTATGTGATAGTTTCGGCGGGTCTACTGGAGATCGCGATTCCGCTACAACATTCAGTAATATCGTTGGAATACTGCTGTTGTCAGTAGCAAGACGTATTATTTTCAAGCACCAATTCCGTTGTAATACAGCCTGGATCATTATTTTCAAGCAGGAATTAGGTTGTAATACAGCCTGGACCAGCATGAAACTGTTAAATGTACTTCGGAAAGAATTTCTAGTGGAGTATTGCCTTTGACCACTGCAGTGTTATGATGACAACTCCTGGTGGAATCGCGATCTCCAGTAATCCCGTGTCGGCATTTCTAAACACATATTCATTCTAAACTTGGTTTTGATAAATCTTAAGGAATATGTTTAGCAAATTTTAGATAGATCAATTAGGCAATTCCTTTTTGGTACACTGCTATTGAATTACAATGCAAAACATTGTTATATAGAATTCAGTAGCTTGTTAAAACACTATTTCCAAATTTCTTCTGTGATTCTCTAAATTTGTGAGATATTGGATTAATAATTTTAATGAAAAAAATCACTTGATCTTGATGGACGTAGGTGGTTACTCCTCAAGTAGAGCTGAGAATACATGTCTTGAACTATTTAGAGCACATTTTCACTTCTATAGTTCCAATTTCTTGGTCAAAGTTTCTTCAACGTAGCCTATAGTGCAGCATCATTACAATTAAATTGAGTCTCATAATAATTTTATTATTTATACGAGAAGTGGTTTTTGGATTTCTTAAAGGACATGTAAAAGGTATTGCAGTTAACCGGCAGAAGATCGTTTCAACATTAATTGCATGTTTATTGAAAGGAGGCTACACTTTTTTGAAGAAGATTTTCAATCTCTAAGGAAAACGAAAATGTGAATTATTTTGCCTGGTTATAAGTATGCTATTCTTTAATTTATTACTTATTCCTTGTTAAATCTGAAATTCCACATGGACGTCATTAGATATTAAATATATTTTGCCCCTCTGTTCTTCTTTCTGCCATAGGGATTTCCATACTTTTTCGAATCACGCCCCCTTCAATCAAAAGAACTTCCCTCACCCTGTCTACAATTTTATAATTAATAAGGTAAATTACGTACTTTTCGGTACTAACAGTGACATCTCAGAGGAAACTCACTAAGTATGTGAGGTTTCAAGCTCTAAGATGTGGAGAAGAAAAAATAGTGCTTGTAATTGTGTAGAGCTAGGGTATCATCCACATGGCAGCGAAGCTACCATGCACCGTGCGCCCCACAGGTTGGGAACCTATACTCTGGTATGTGCATTATTGCTACCTGCCTCACTGAGATGCTTGTAAGTATCTGCTCTCTTGTATTATTGATTCTATAGTTTTTCCCTCAGTTTGCATCTAAACTAAAGATATCCCTTTTATCTTGGTGGTCAGGTTTCGATAAATTGACACGTTCCATCCGGACAGCAAAAATAACATCGACAACTGCGGAAGTCTGTGCCTCTAAATAAACCCCTGTTCATTATAAATGTCCCACCTGCTCTAAACTGTAGATGAGCATTCATTTCTTTCCCAAGGGTTTCATCGTACTGATTTATCCTTCTGCCATAGTAGACATTCTAGATCCCTAATGTTTCCACAATATTCTATCCATACTAACTGGGTCAAGCCATTTCAGATGATCCAGTATTGGTTGTTAAACCTGTTTTTTTATTTTTAAAATATGCTTATCACTCTTATATAATTTGGGTTATTTGAAACAGGTATCCTTTCATTGTTATCCTCTCATATCTATACTATTATAAATCTGTAAGCAAGTTGCGTTTGTAGTGAGGCTTGATCTCTAATAACGCAAAAACTACCGCATCAATTTGCATGGTGTTTCCAAATTTTTAAAGCTAATGTTGCTGATCAACATCTGCAGAAGTAGCTAACGACTAATATGTACCATGGGAAGAAGCAAGTCAGTAAAAAACTTCAGAAATGTGTCAGACGGTCACTCCTTTCATAAAGAGACCTGTCAAAATTTAGGATTTCCCTCTTTTTTTTTTTTACTTCTGCGATTCATTTTTCTGGACCGCAGTACTTCAAAATAAAAAGAATACGTGAATCAGGTATAATCAGCATTTACTTGAATCGTAACAGGTCTGTTGAATTACGAAAAAGTTATATTGCTAATAATATTGAAGACATGTATTGTCTCTGGTAGACTGTTATACAGTTTGTCTCTGGAACAAAATGCTAAGTGAACGCTGTACAATACAGCCACAATAAGCCAATACTTAATACGAAATTCAGTTTTTTCTCGAAGAGCGATGTCTGAATCTATACTATTATAAATCTGTAAGCAAGCTGCGTTTGTAGTGAGGCTTGATCTCTAATAACGCAAAAACTACCGCATCAATTTGCATGGTGTTTCCAAATTTTTAAAGCTAATGTTGCTGATCAACATCTGCAGAAGTAGCTAACGACTAATATGTACCATGGGAAGAAGCAAGTCAGTAAAAAACTTCAGAAATGTGAAACTGTAGACCACAGATAATTATACACATTCAGACGGTCACTCCTTTCATAAAGAGACCTGTCAAAATTTAGGATTTCCCCCCCTTTTTTGTTTTTTACTTCTGCGATTCATTTTTCTGGACCGCAGTACTTCAAAATAAAAAGAATACGTGAATCAGGTATAATCAGCATTTACTTGATCGTAACAGGTCTGTTGAATTACGAAAAAGTTATATTGCTAATAATATTGAAGACATGTATTGTCTCTGGTAGACTGTTATACAGTTTGTCTCTGGAACAAAATTGCTAAGTGAACGCTGTACAATACAGCCACAATAAGCCAATACTTAATACGAAATTCAGTTTTTTCTCGAAGAGCGATGTCTGAAAAACAGCTATTATAAATATCAGCAAGTAATAAAACATACTTCTTTCATAATGACTTGTGCGGAATTGCACATATTTGGAAGTACTTTATTCGATTAATATAACGTGCAAATATAACTAGGCATTCGAAAATTCAGGTACATGTGACTCAAATAATTACATAGAAAATACGGATAAATTGAAAGAAACTCAAATAATTTTTTTTTTCATATCCTAATGCTACACCGCGTAAATTATAAAGCTAAAAGCATCGTCCCTTTGGCCTATAACAAAGCATATCAGCTGTCATCACTGTCCAGGTTGCATTTCAATCGATTTACAACTTGCGATAATTTTGCCACTCAGAAATAATTGCTTGAGTTACATGCACATTAGTACATTTTTGAATTAATTATATCTGACTGAAATAATGACAATAATGATACGACGATTTGAAACAAGATTAACTCCAATTCACGTAAATTTCTATTTTAAAGCAGGAATAATTGATGGTGTATCAACATAAAATAAAAACCAATATCTAAACAGCAAAAAATAAATAAATCAGAAAAAATTGAGATGCTGTGATTATTGGTAACGAATTTTTATTTCAAATATAACTTGGCATCCTAAAATTCTATGCTACACCGCGTAAATTTTAAAACTAAACCCGTTATGCCTGATGCTAAACAAAACGAGTCAATTGTCATCTGGTCCAGGCTGTTGTTTCGCGACTGAAATAATTACATAGAAAATACGGCTATATTGAAAGAAACTTAAATTAAAAATGTTTCATATCCTAATGCTGCAGGCATCGTCTCTTAGGCCTATAACAAAGCATCATATCAGCTGTCAGGTTGCATTTCAAGCGATTCACCACTTGCCATAATGTTGCCACTCAGAAATAATTGTTTCAGTTACAAGCACGTTACTACATAAATTATCGCAAAAATGCAATCAGTGACGGATATGATAAAGGAGCTGGAATGGGATTCATTGCAAGACAGGAGGAGGATGAGGAGGGTCTTGGGAGTGTACAGGGCATATACTGGTGATGAGGCATGGAAAGATATTGCAATAGGTATGAAAAGTAGTGCATGGAAGGGAAAAGATGACCATGACCACAAGCTGGCACTCGATTTCAGGCACAAGGGTGTGGGAAGATTCTCTTTTTTAGGTAAGGGTGTCAGGGATTGGAATGAGTTACCAAGAGAAATGATGAATAATTTACCGAAAACTTTGAAGGAATTTAAAGATAAAATTTGTAGAAGGCAAATGTAGGTGGGTGCAGGATAGGAGGAAGATGTGTGTGTGGGGATATTGACACCGGAGCCTGTGCTCCATTGCAATTAAATTAAATTAAACTGTACCATGATAACATCTCGACATTTTTGGGTTAATTATATCTGACTGAAATAATGACAGTAATGATACGACGATTTGAAATCAAGAGTAGCTCCAATTCACGTAAATTTCTATTTTAAAGCAGGAATAATTGATGGTGTATCAACATAAAATAAAACCAATATCCAAACAACAAAAAATAAATAAATCAGAAAAATTGAGATGCTGTGATTATTGGTAACGAATTTTTATATCTCAGCACACTTCCAAGAGGACTAAGTCGTAGATTACTGCTATATTTACATAAATTTATGGCACCGCGGTTATGTTGCAATCCTCGGTATCCACATTTAAAAATAAACTTTTTTTAGTTAAGTATCATGGAAACAATATTTTTCATTATATCCACAGATACATCCTTAACAAAGCTTATACCTAGCTATATAACCCCAGGCAAAGTTTACACATAAAATCGCCAAAAAAATTACACATAATGATTATAATATCAGCTTTCTTAACGTTACAACTGTTATATATCCATTTAAATTTTCGGTACCACGGTTAACGTGGAATCCTCCATATCAGCATTTAAAAATATTATGTTTTAGCTGAGTTAAATATTGCTTTCAGAAATAATATTATTTATTACTACTACAGATATTCTATATTATAACCAAGTTTATGCTCATCTATATACTCGCAGCCAAAGTTCACGCATAGTGATAATTGCAGCTGTGAAAATGTTTTAATTGTTAGTGCTGTGAGTTGGGTAAGTATAAAAGTTTATGATATGCCCTTGCGAAAGAAATCTAATCTGTCGGGGTCAACTTCTGCAGCTAAAAGATGTCGCCGAAATCGGCTAAATGAGAGTGAAATAGACCGACAACATCGTCTGCAACCGAACCTAACGTATTAACCGAAACAAACGAAACTATTCAGAATACATTAACAGTTCATGCCTTTCCACGTTAATGTCTGATAAGAGAATAAAATCGGTAAATAATTTCTACACCTGCCAAGGCACGCGCGCGTGAAGCAGCGGGCAAATGCTAGTATATAATATATATATATTGAGCACGAAAATGCAATTTTTTTACAAATGTTGGCTGATGTGGATCCTAGAGAAATCTAGTAAATTCCAGTTTATCATAAAAACTTTTTCCAGATGCCTAAAATTTCTAATGAATTTTTTTATGGATTAATTCATACTGAATCATATCAAAGTAGGCCTATATTAATAGACAGATTAAAAATTTGGAAGGTTGTTAAGATTGCCCATAAAACTTTATGAAGTTTAGGCATTGAAAAAAGTTTTCAGAAATTCTAAGGTCAATAAAAATGGTGCTAACCTGATAAAAATTTAATTGTTAGACATTATTCACTCGCAGAAGATTTCAACTGAAGCAGTGGCTCTAAACCAGTATGTCAGAGGTGGGGTGGTGAGTTTCTTTCCTCCAGGACTTATAATTTAAAATGGGTTCCAAACAATGTAGAGAAATCAGTGAACTGAGGTTTAACGAGAATTAATTTGATGAACTTTCGAATTATGAAGTGGTGAGTTAGCAAGTAATTACATTTTAAAACAGTATGCATAAGTAATTTAGAGATTAAAATTATAAGGTTTCAAAATTTCCATAAGCTGTTATGTTACATTAGCATCGGAGATGTCTGTACTTCATCAAGTTAGCAAGATCACACCTACAAGGATACAGTTAAAGGATAAAGTGGTATGCCTCTGAGAGACAGTGGAGGATTGCAGAAATTGTATCAGTTTTAAAAAAGAAATTCTCCGTTAATTTTGTCATCTAGCAAACTGTACTTGGAACATCTTTCAAAACTATGCAGGCAACTGTTTTCTCTATAAAACTTTTTTGTATGGTTCTTTCTACGGCGATAGGTTAATCACGAGCCTTTTCTGAAATCTTATTTGAGACCTAAGTAGCGTTCTTGTAGCCTACATCATTCAAAATGAGAATGGTTAATCACATAGCTGTAAATGACATTCTGAACATACTGTCAGAGGTTTAATTCTAGATTGTGATACCGCTGTGCTAAAGTGCTATAAAATTAATACAAATCACTTGAAATGTTGGTTAATTCTTTCGTTGTGACGTGTTCTTGACATTTCAGCTACTCTATGTAGTTAAGTCATGAGGAATGTTTTTGCTGTATGCAAATACCACATTGTTATGGCTTTTAGGAAATTTTTCTCCTGGTCCAGACCGCATTTGAACATATCCACGAACGCTAGGAAGAAAACAAACAGTTTATGTTGATATGATCCGTATACTGACAATGGTATTGGAGGGAAATATTTATCCGTGTTGCGGAAAGTTCTTGTAGTGGTATCTCAATCTAGAATTAAACCTCATCAGAAGCATTAAAGATACAATCACTTAATGCTGCATACTTCACACTGCAATAAAATTACACGCCTAATCAAAATATTAGGACATATACCAGTTCTTTCATTAAATTTCGACTATTCAGTCTTTATACTCCATAAATGTCCATACTGAATACAAATGGCACTTGAGGAAAGTACATAAATTAATAATATTATGGAAAAAATGTCTCAGAGCTTCTTTCCTTCTAAAGTGTATGATCTCAGGCCTCACAGTTATAATCTCTGACATTTTGAAGTGAAGTTATATTCACTGCTTACACTGATTAATGCATTTATGACAGGTTTTCTTTGGAAAGTGAACTGTGTTGGCAATAAAAGCAGTTTAGAAAAATAATTCATGATTCTTGATACTTGTTACTCAACTATAAGCTTTTTTGGTATTGCTGTGACACATTTGGCACTATATACATACCACTGTTTCCCATAATATGGTATGTATTCATTTTAAAATTAATTAGGTATGTTATTCAGTAATCCATTTTCATTATTTTTATAATATATCTTTTTTGTTACAGTTACTTTTGATTTCTCGAAATACAGCGAATGCTTCATTTTCCATTAATTTGTTCCTATTGCTGCATGAATGGTTGATGAGATTTTGATGAAATTTACATTTCTGATAGAGCAGTTAAAATATTCTAGGAGAAATCAACCACAACTAATCTCATTTAGGGTATACCAGGGATGAGTCATTAAAATACTCATAGCGACTGTACAAACTGACATGAAATGTGATTCATGGGTGCAGGAAATTTAATTCTTTTGTGATCTTCAGCATTTCTTTAGCAAATAATTTGCTATAACTTCAAAAGTGTTGGATCTATTCTGATGGGGTTTTCACACTAACAAACCTTATATTCTAGCTTAAAATCTAGGCATGTCTCATTACACTGTGTCACCTGTTGATTGTGCATGCCCTCCACATTTAGCGTGAACATTGTCCTGCAGGGGGAAACGAAGTATCTGTGTGTCACTGGAAAATACTTTCACTTTTACGTATATAGATAGTAAAGACTTAAACAGTTCACTTCCGTAATAACATCAAAGCAAAAAAAAATTGCATTGGTTAATGAACACATATCAGCACACTGATATGTGTTATGTATGATAAGTGTAAATTTATTTTTGTATGTGTGTAGTTTATTATGCGGATTGGGGCATTAACCTAGGTGATTACGTAAAACTACTGCAATACATTATCGAGATCGCTGGTACATTGGGCCAGGGTTTATAACCTAGTTCTGTTGTATCTCCCAAGTCCAATGTGATGACACTTTAATGTTTATGGCTATACTGGTGTGTGTGTGTGTTTTCATTAATAAACTGAATTTAAAAAAATGAAATCTATGAATTACCAAGTCCTTCCTGGTCTTAATTTAAAAACTTGGTCTGAAAAAAAAAAAAAAAAACCAAATAGGATTACCGCAGTTGGATTTTACTTCATTCTTATAAAAAGAGTACAAACGAATTGGATTTATGTCGGGTATCCACCACACTTATTTAACCCCAAAGCTAGAAAAGTAGACAGTGTCTATTAATTCATAAAATTTTACAAGTCTTCAAAATTTATAATCTGTACGTACATGTCAAATGTAGTTAAATAAAATCAACTTCAGCATTCATCCATTTCCATGAGAAATTGCCTTTCAGACAGCTAGAATTAACTTTATTGACAAAGTAAATTTAGATTGATATTTCGGCAACTCCGGTAAAGTTTTAATCAATGATTTAGGCAAAGTTTTAGGCTATTGGTGTGTATGACTTAAAATGTAAATATCATGGCATAACCTTTGATAACTAAGTCAACTGGCAAGACACTTTGGACTGGTAGTTTCAAAATCCATGACTTGATGGAGAGAGTGATGAAGGGGTGTACCAAAGAAGCAAGGGAACTGGGTTACAAAACTTAGGTCAGACCATTGCTTGAATATGGTGGTGTAGTATGGGACCCACATTTTGGGTATCAAATGCAGGAAGGAGTTGGAAGAGGTACAACAAAAGGCTGCTAGATTCTTGTTGGAAATTGCTGCACAACACAATCCGTTACTGATATGAAAAAGAAGATGAAGTGGTATTCATTGGAAGATAGGAGGAGGGTGAAGAGAGTCGTCGGAGCGTACAAGACGTATGTTGGTGATGAGGCTTTGAAAGATATTTGTGGAAGAATTAAGAGAGGTGCATGGAAGGGAAAAGATGACATTACCACAAGATGGCACTCAATTTCAGGCATAAGAGAGTGGGAAGATTTTGTTCATTGGTAAGGGAATCAGGAATTGGAATAAATTACCAAAATAAATCATTAATAATGTACCAAAAATGCTGAAAGGATTTAAAGTTGAAATTTGTAGAGGGCAACAGTAGGCATGTACACGAAAGGGGGGGGGGATTCCACTGGAGCATACACACTATCACAATTAAGTTATATTAGACATAGGTAAGTCACTGAGATTTTGGTTTTCCATGTTTTCCCAAAATCATTCTATGTGAATGGAGTGATGATTCCTTTAAATTTATTTTAAACTCCTAGTGTTTAAATAATTTTGAGATACCCATAAGGGCCATCCAAAATTTGTGCAGTATTCCTAATATTTCCATGTTGTTTCTCATCAAAATTTGCTATAATTCTTTCAGTTTGCCTATTCAAGATGTGGCACCACTGTACCTGTAACATTTCTATTGTCTTATTTAAAAAGTGCAATACCTATATTCTTGTCTGTTATCATTAGTCTTCTTTACAAATCATATGTAAAAACCTGTAAAACCACTGGTTTCCACTATCTCATAAACGGCAGCCAGTTTTGCTGTTTTATAAACATTCCAGAAAAATGTTGTGACATTTTATGTCAAATCAGTTTTATCTTCATCTTTACTTGCATCAGTTGTGTTTAATTTCCTATTGCCAGTGTATGTAGTTAGATAGGTCAGCATAGAATGAAGAAAAGTTTTTAGAATCAGATTCAAGGATAGAAAAATAGAGGATTGGTATGGATTATACAATGGAGGGGGAATTGCTTGTTGAAAATATCTATTGGCATATCATCTGCGCTACTATAAATTGATGAGAGTTTGATGAAGCACCAATTTGGATGTTTTTTTAGTTTTTAACCTTATGGCCTAAGCTAAAATCTGTGGTTTTAGTTATGACTTTACATTACTGGGGAACAATAGCACATTGGCACCACAGATCACACTGCATCTCTGATGGGCAAAAGATCATGCTACAATACAAAGAAATGCTTCACCTTTCGGATTGTGTTAATATTGTTTTTGCCGATATAATTTCGGTTATTTATTTCTTCTGTTTTCCAAAATACAGTAGGTTGAATACACATAAAACAATAATTAAACTACATCATCCCAGATTAACATCTCAATATTAAACGTCATCTTTTTATGGACTTTTTCCACTTTTGCGGGTCATACTTTTTGTTAATGTTCTCCTCTGTCACGCAGTATGATTTTGTTTTAACATTTGCAAGAGTTCACCACCTTACTTTATTGAATGTATTTTGGAATTAACGGAGCACTTATAAACTTTGAAAATGTGTAGTTGAATGCTGAATATTAAAATTGTTCAGATTCCCACTGAAACACAATTTTCTTTCACACAGGTGTTAATTTTGCTGTGTGTTTATAACGTGTTACATTAAAGAAATTTCAGGACACGACTGATCAAGCAGTGTCCAGATTGCAGAACATTTCTTCACATTCACTTTTATTTTGTTTACACTATTAACAGGTAGACTGCTCAAGTTATATCATGGTTTAAAGAGGCCACATCAGAAAATGATTGAACTGGCCGATAATGATTAACAGGTTGCTGTCACTCACTTGGTATTTTTTTCTGGGCCATTTGTATATTAAGGAGGAACGAAATTTTCTTTAAACTATTTTTGCACAGTTTCATAATTTACATATCACCAGATGCTCAACTTTTATTTTGTTTTAGGAAGTAGTGGCAACAGTTTGCAAGCAATTTTATTTTAAAGTAGTTTTATGATTAGTTGCAAGAGTTAGAAAATGGAGACATTGTAATAAAACAGATAGAAGTGTCTTTTCTTGAGTCGATTGTAATTAGTTCTCATGCGTTGAAAATATGTTTTTTGTCCCCGAATGTACTATTCATACTGTGGATTTTTTTTTTTTTTTTGCTGTATTGTGCGTCACTACGGATCTTCACACCATTGAACACACCATGTAGCCAATATACACTGTCATTGCTAGTCTTTTCTGGAGGCGGGAGACTGAAAAAAAAAATTAGTATTTAAGAAATTTGATAGGCAGCTGGATAACTCTTCATGTTTAATGTATTTGTCTTTTAATTTGTCATTTTTATTTTTAAAGGTGCTGCAGTATAACCTTACTGTTTAAAGAATTGCATTTTCAAAAATTGGTCTAAAAGAAGTTGAATTTCCTTAATATTTTTAATCAGATGGCAGGAGAGAAAAGCTGAGAGGCATTAATCAATCTCACCTGTAGTTTTTCCCCCCAGACTTTCATTTTCATCAACTGATGGAAATTTTTTAGGGATACTCTATTAATAAAAAAATTTAGGGAGTCATTCCATGTTTTGGAGGTTGGCTATAAACGTCTAAAGTCATGAGATACCCCTTTAATAACATCTTTTGGCATCCTTTATCTTGATGGAGTGTAGCAGCTTGATGTTTCGTGGACTTGCTGGAAGTCTCCATGAAGATTCTATAGCCATCCTTTCTAGATAGCGGCTCAGCCTGAGTGTTTATACTATGTGACGGTACTCATTAATGAATGTAATTGTAAATTATACCACAAATATGCACCACATGATTCATATCTGACTCTTGGTCTGCTGTAATTGTGCAGATTGATCCTCAAACCAACTGTGCACAATATGGCCTACGTGACATGACATACAGGTATTATCGTTCTAGACTGTCTTTGCTGCCATATCCCATGCCAAATGTCGCTCATGCACTGCATGCACATCTCTAGGGCATTGATCATTGACTGTGACAATCAGATCACACAGTGTTGTTCGTCACAAGCCTCTATCATTCAGCAATGTGGCCGTCCAATGAAGTGCTGTCTGCTGTGAAGCAAAAATTCTGAAATTTTGCAACCAATTCCGTAATTCTGTGTCACGTTGGCTTTTGATCAAACTCTGTTCATTCGCATTGGGTAGCCATTAATGTATTTCGTATTAGTACTATAAACATGTCACAGTATGCTTATGAGTCTGACAACACTGCCAATCATCTGCCTGTTTGTATACCTTTTTGACACTGTATGTGTGCTACCTGTACATCTCACTATTTCATTATTTTTTGAATGTCTTGTAAATATTTAATTTGTAATGTTCATTATATGCAAAGAAAAGGTATCGCAACAATTATATGTAAGAAATAAGTATTTTAGCATTATGTTAGTGAAAACGATTGAAAGATAATGCTATACTTTAATTTTCTAATTGGTTGGTGAAACTAGCTTATGATTTGTCTGTATGGGTGTTATTCATTTTGGCCATAAGGTAATTATATCGTGTGAATGAAAACTTTATTTGGATGTAGCTTCATTGATGTGAAGAATGTATGGCTCATTTTTGAGATGGAGGTGAAAACTTCCTTATAAATTTTGAGTGTAACTGTAATTTTAGTATGGCAGTTGTTTTTATTTAAAATTCCTGACAAAATGTGATAAATATGCATGTACTTAGCGGCCCCTAATGACCTCGATGTCGACGAGACGTAAGGAAAAAAACTGCAAGAAGCTAGGAGTTGTGTATTAATTGCACCTTAAACATCTTTAAGAAATTGGCATGACGTCTTCTTTTGTAGACATCCAACTACAATATTAATATGAGTATGTAGATCATGATTTTCAATTACAAATTTATTGCAACCATTACGCTATATTCTATGCTGGATTTTTTAGAACATCTGCACTAAATTAGCAGCCCATTAGATTTTATTTGAACCTTTTTGTAAAAGTTTTCAAATACAAACACAGATACCACAATACAAATTCAGGTAACGTAGGTACTGATTTGTCTAGTCTGGTTGCTGAGCACGGAAGCATTGTAACTTCGTTTCGGATTTCAAAATACGTTAATTATCAAGTGTTGACTACGATAAATGTTTTGGGGTTGATGCATGGGAAGAAAAGTTCACCATCTTGAAAAGTGCGCTCTTTCACCGAGTAACAGTCGGGAACGGAGTTTGGCAACATTTTCTGCGTGTAGAATTGTTGCACAGACAGGTTACGTCGCACGGGCTGGAGGGGCGGGGGCAGAGTTGGGAAGTATACGCCCAGTTGGCGCGGGAAGCCCACACGCTCAACACGATGGTGCTCCGTCGGGGCAAAGTTGCGCCCTCCATGGTACAGTAACAAACGAACATCTTCACTTTCCGCAAATATTTATCAGCCTTTTCTTGAAGGGAAATTTGGTTTGGGTCTTGACTTTCCTGTCTTGTCGAATTTATTCTTTTGTATTTGCTTCATCATTGGAGAGACTTGACAGCACGCACACAGAGTTGAATGAAACGGTCCGATTTGGAAATGAGGTACAGTGATAAGAGAACGGAAAAAGAACTTCTAGGCGGGTTTACACGGTTAACTTTTCGTAATCACTCCGGATGAATCACTCGCAATTAAAGGAAAGTGAACTGTGTAAACAGAGAATGCTCCATTGTGATCATCCAAGATGACGGATGAAAGAAATTGGGTCAGGTCGAGTTCAACTTTTCTTTCATTTTCGGTGTTTCACTCGGATAAATCGTCAAGAGTGATGCGTGTAAACAATTAAAATACCGAAGTGAAACCTCCTCCTGAATCGACCACATTTGTTTGTTTCTGATCGTTGTTTTCAACACACAGTGGTTTTTAAATGGAAAGAAGAAAATTCTGTATTTTTAATGTCGTTTCTTAATCACAAGTGTTTACAGAATACAAAATTTTAAAGTTTTGTAAATAAAAACATAAGGGATAGAGCATTGGAGGACATGAGTAAAGAATTTAATCTCCCACTTTCGACAGTAGAAGACATCTAGTGCAAAATTAAAACTACCCGAATAAGGAACTCCACTGAATTAACTAAAGTTTTAAAACCAGACAAAAAGTGTTACTAATTATGCGTCTAAGTAGGTACGGATAAAGCAGCCTTAAGGTGTTCCAAAGGAGTTACCAGTTGTAAGAAATCTGAGAGTAATTTTTAGCTTCAGTTTGGATGGAAGACATTTTCTCACCGAAGTTTCTATTTTATAACGTGGTGAGTTTTTGATAGCAAATCTTCAAATTCGACGATGATTTTTAAATGCCATTTTTCCCTTCAATACACTATTTCAGTTGAGGCCTCCATTCTACCAGGCTGCAAGATCCAATTTCTCGTCCGGCAAAGTATCTTTTTTTCTATTAACTTTCTTCACGATGTAGCTTTCAATTTCTTAGGCAATGTTTCTACAAATTAAATCTACTCCAACAACCGAAAGTTCGTTTGCTGCCATCTTGAAGTGAACTGGTTCATTTGTAATGATACCTGAAATGAAAAGTGAATTCACCTTTTCCTTTCTCCGTGAATGATTCATCCTGAGTGATTACGAAAATTGAACCGTGTAAACCTGGCTTGGGGTTGCAACGGACCAGCTACGTAGGGGTTACTTAATAGTACTTGAAGTACTATTACCTAAAAGATAAGTTCTAAAAACCGTTATTTATTGTTAAATGTAAACAATTTCTCCTCGAATGTACTATTTGGATACGGGTACCAATGTTCCAATTGCCTAAGATAATGTAGAAGTATTATTCTATTTAGTTCGGATGGGGTTAATCTCTGTTGTAATATTTCGCCTTATGGTTCCTTACACAGTGGGATACAGCCCTCTTGGTGACGCTCTCCAACACTTAAACCGATTAAGTTAAAGACCTCAGAGTTTTACATTGTACAGTATGTGTTTCGTTTCGCCCAAAACCGAATATAATTAAGAACGTAAATGTCACGGAGTTAGAGGAACATCAACGTATGTAACCAAGGTTACTGCTGAATGCTGAGGAACCCCTGAGAGGGCGTGTACCACCAGACACGGGGAGTTGGCCCGCCAGTGAGAGAGCAGTCGCCCAGTGGAGGTCTCCCCAAATCATTCGACGTGAAGGGCGGGTGGTACCTTCAAAAATATTTTTGCCGAACTCTTTCTCGTTCCTTGCTTCCAATCATTTCCAAAACATAATGACGCTTGTTTCGACAAGCTGTAAAACCATTAAAAATTCCCATAAGATTCATGGAAGTTGATTTCCGCCGTTCCATTACAACCGTCGGCACCACAAGGGACGTGATGGGGTCAGTGCCGCGCTCCGGGCCACGCATTTGAACTTGCCCGCCAACAGCTAGCTCAAAAACCTCTGCATTAATATTTTTACTTTTTGATTATAATTAAATAAAACCTCTGAAAATGTCTCATTGACGGTTATTACTTTTTTTTATTATAATTAACCTGTGTTACTTATATCTTTGTTATATTTAAATATCTGTTGTAACTATGGGCAAGTATTATATGGCTCGCAGGCTATCTTAGAATCGAAATTGTGGCCCATCTCCAAAATAGGTTGGGCATCCGTGATCTGATTTGATAGCAGGCTGTGTGGACATTGCGATCCATTCCGGACGTTCTCCTTCAAAGAAAAATGCTCGGTTTCATCGGGGATCGAAACTCGGTCGTGCGGACCGCAGACGCTCTACCGCCTGGGCAAAATTTTGTAAAATTGTATTCTGTGTGTATCTTCATAAAAATAAAGAGTGTTGGAAAAAATGTTTGTATCCCAACATGTTTCATTTTAAAATAAATCCTATTTTTGGCAACTTTTGTTACTAGATCTATCTCAACAACTGGAATTACCTCGAAAATTTGTTCTCAATGCTAATCATGTCGAGCTCGTTGTCTGGTGCTTCTCACTTTCCTCCAAATTCTAGAGTAGTGGTGAGAGGGGGGGGGGGATTAACATTGCTTCAGTACGATAACAATCAATGAAAACGCATTATTTATCTATTTTTACATTGTGCCACATTGAAGGAAATAAGGTTTAAAAAGATAAGCGTGTGCATGAAAGCTGTCCCCCCCCCCTTCTTCCTTTTATTTGTGGAGTCTGGAAGACAATTCAGGCAGAGGTGACTCAATACCTTTAATCGCTGTCTTATGTTTACAGAATTTGTTACATTGTTTTTAGACCAAACAACTTATCATTGTTCACGGTGTAATCTAAAAAGTGCTTTAAGAAGTGTACGAAAGTCTTCACAGGTTTACTTTCTTATCCGAAGCATAAACAGTATCTGGTCTAAAAAGATCCATCGTTCATTTCTGCTAGTTTGTTGCAAACTATCATTTTTAAAAGTTCGTATTTCATGAGGTTTGAATCATTGGTGGAGTTGTTTATTCCATTGTCCTTGCTATTGATCTTTTTCTAACTCGAAGGCAAGTGGATGCTTAAGACCGTACTTCTATTAGATCGTCGACTATCAGTTTACACCTGATTCAGTCACCAGTACCTGATTTATAAAAGCACTTGTGCCACATGCAATGCCAAATCCAAAGATTTTTGAGTTACAGTAGTTGAGGTACCGAGTTAAATATGATAGAAATTTGATCTTTTCCCTGTGATGCACCGATAGAGCTTCAAAATTAGGTTGGATGTCGCAATTAAACACTGTGTATTTTCACTAAGAAACCGTATTCACAAGTCATGCTAGTCACACTATATTTCGCTTTCAAGATCGCACTTATCGCTCGGAATTCAAACTATGCAACTCTGGGTTGTCTCCCGTAGTAAGTCGAACATATTTGAAAACTCTCGAAAATACTCAAATCTTCCACACGAGCGATCACGTAGCATAACTTTTAACCTCTGCCACTCGCTCCAAGGTAGCGTTGTATTCTTTGATTTTTCCCTTATGAACGCCTTGCCCGTGTCTGGACGTAGGCGTTTACCATGCTGTGTTTAGCTCTCCATAGGAAACCCTGGGATGGTTTCCTCTTGCCTTCCCAATAGTGATTTAATTTAATTTAATTGCAATGGAGCACAGGCTCCGGTGGCAATTTCCCTACACACCCATCTTCCCCCTATCCTGCACATAACCTACATTTGCCCTCTACAAATTTTATCTTTAAATTCTTTCAAAGTTTTCGGTAAATTATTCATCATTTCTCTTGGTAACTCATTCCAATCCCTGACACCCTTACCTAAAAAAGAGAATCTTCCCACACCCTTGTGCCTGAAATCGAGTGCCAGCTTGTGGTCATGGTCATCTTTTCCCTTCCATGCACTACTTTTCATATTGCAATATCTTTCCATGCCTCATCGCCAGTGTATGCCCTGTACACTCCCATGACCCTCCTCATGTCTTGCAATGAATCCCATTCCAGCTCCTTTATCATATCCGTCACTGATTGCATTCTGCGATAATTTCCAGAAACAAAGCAGCCGTTTTTTGCACCTTCTCCAACTCCTGTATTTGATACGTAAAATGAGGGTCCCATACTACACTACCATATTCGAGCAATGGTCTCACCAAAGTTTTGTAACCCAATTCCTTGACTTCTCTCGTACATCCCCTCATCACTCTCTCCAACAAGTGCAGAATTTTGAAACCTTTTCCTACCACCTGTCCAATGTGTCCTGCCCAGTTAAGCTTGTTATCAAATGTAATGCCGAGGTATTTACATTTCAAGTCTTCAGCAAGCAATTCTTTCCCCACCTTATATTCATAATTAACCTTTTGTTTTTTATTTGTGTATTTAAAGCTGACTCTTCTTTGTATTTATCTTCATTCCATGTTTACCAACCCAATTAGATATCCTGTCCAGATCACCCTGCAACTGTTTACAATCCTCTATCGTTTTGATTCTTTTATACAGCATTATGTCATCTGCAAACAATCTAATTTCAGATAGTAAACAATCAACACAATTATTCATTAGAATAATGAATAGCAATGGTCCCAATACGCTACCCTGTGGCACACCCATTTTTACTTCCACTTCTTTTGATACTGCATTTCCTACCCTAACTTTCTGTTTTCTACCTTTTAAAAATTCTTCTACCCAGCAAATGACTTTCTTATCCACTCCAATGGTTTTTACCTTATTTACTACCGTTTTATGGCTTACTCTGTCAAACGCCTTAGACAGATCTAGTGCTACACTATCAATTTGGCCTCCCTTGTCCATTTCATCTGAAATATCTTGCATATATCCCACCAACTGAGATTCGCATGAATATCCTAGCATGAAACCATGTTGCCTGCTTGAAAACAGGTGGTATTGTTTGTGTTCAGTGTAGAGTGTTGTTTTTGTGTTGTGGATGGGAGAGGATGAAACCGGTGCCGACCCATTCAGGGCTACTCTTCCGAAAGACAACAGTGCCGCCAAGCTCAACTTCCCCATCACCATCAGTGGTGTTGTAGGCCCTCACTCTATACGCCCTGCGCTCTGGTGACTAGGAATTGTGCACCACCACCACCTCTGCTACCCTGCCATCCGCTGAAAATTTCCTTCACCGCCAAGACTCGATCCAGTTAACCCTGTATCAGCGCCGGACACCATCATGGTGCCGCAGCCAACTGAGCTAACGGGACGGGCCATTAATTGACTAACTTCGTTGATAATAGTTTCAATGTTTTTTCATCTCTTTGAATCAAGAGCCTCCACTTAATTCAAAATATCAGGATCATTCTGTGCCGAAGTTTTCTCTGATCCAGTTTCATCTATTAAGGACATGTTCAGTTTTGAAAGTTCCTTACCTATCTCACAGAAGCATCTTGTGAAAGTCATTTCCTCCATCGTAGATTTCACGATCGGTGATAGCCTTTAAATGGAGAAATTCGAAAATACTGCAGACTTCGTTATTTTTCATTTACTCTTAAAATAAGGGGACTTGGCAGGTTGTGATGCTAAAAACTTTAAAGTGCTTTTTTCATAGTCCCTTGCCAAACGTTGCAACCTGACTCCAAATTAAAACGTTATCTGTTCCAATATTTATAAATCAAACCTTAACATTAGAATCATTTCACCTTCTTTGTTTGTGATCTTTGGGTTGGTGCCACAGGCGAAGTGGATTCGTTTCCTAACCCTACGAAAAAAGTAAAGTTTTTGGATGGGACAATGAGTATGAGTAATTGAATCACTGTGGTATCTGTAAGTTTACTTCAGATTTCACAGGACTATTACTACTGTTATTACAATTACTCCGCGATTCACTAAAAGTGTTTGGCGGAGGGTGCATTGCACCTATCAGGAAGGGTAATGGTTTGGAAGGGATATGGCAGGTGGCGCCCATGGGCTATTGTGAGGAACCATCCCAGCATTCGCCTGGAGCGATCTAGGGAAACCATGGAAAACCCAGATCAGGATGGCCGGAGTGCTTTATCGGAAGCTACTCCTGTCCGATTTTGTGTTTACTCGCCCGGTAAATCCATTCTATTCCATTCCCTAATCGCTCGTGGAAAAAATGAGTAGAGAAATGAATCGGTTCTGGCCCTGATTTCTCTTATTTTCGCGGTCATTCCGAGATATGAATGTTGCTGGTAGCAATATTTGTTTGCTGTCATTCAGAAATACGTCAGTCGAGAATTTTTCAATTAGCTTCCGTCGAGAGCAACGTCTTTGGTGCTCCAGGTCTTCCCAACCTAACTCCTTCAACATGGCACTTACGCTTTCCCTCCAACTATATATACTTGTCACGAATCGGGCGGCTCTTCTCTGGACCATCTCTAATGCCTCCATTAATCCCTTTTGATGGGGACCCCATACAGAGCAACAATATTCCAAGTGAGGCCTCACTAGTGACTTGTACGCAATCGATTTAACTTCCGGAGTGCATTGTTTTAAATTACGACCTAGAAATCGAAGCATACGATTTGCTTTCCCAATTACATTCTCGATATGCTCATTCCACGACAAATTATTAGGAATTGTTTCCCCTAGGTATTTAGCGGAATCTACCGTTCTAAGGACAGTACCATTAATTGTATATTCAAAGCTAACTGGTGTCACCTTTTTACTTACACGCATGACTTGGCACTTTTTAGCGTTTAACTCCAACTGCCAATATTTACACCACGCAATTATTTTCATAATATCGTCTTGTAACAAAGCGCAGTCGTCCTGGGTTGTGATTTCACGATAAATAATAGCATCATCGGCAAATAATCTTTTCATTCCCCTT
Organism: Vandiemenella viatica; assembly: GCA_031002005.1. NCBI lineage: Eukaryota > Metazoa > Arthropoda > Insecta > Orthoptera > Morabidae > Vandiemenella > Vandiemenella viatica. The sequence continues at coordinate 46,426,107 of JARYHS010008074.1, forward strand.
ATTATGTCGCACAAATCATTAATGTATATGAGAAACAACAGAGGCCCTATCACGCTTCCTTGGGGAACCCCGGACCTCACTTCGGCAAGTGAAGAACGCTCACCGTCGAGAACTACACACTGTGTTCTGTCCTTCAAAAAGTCTGCAACCCAATCACATATTTGTCTAGATATACCGTAACCGCGAAGTTTCATAAGTAACCTAGTGTGAGGCACAGTGTCGAAAGCTTTTTTGAAATCTAATAACGAGCATTGAACGGCACCCTTCAAATTTTTGCTTCGAGGTACTTAGCTTTCCGTACAATCCATTGATATCTTTATCAAACTTATTTGGCCTACTGTATCCCTGTTACGGATTAAAAAAAATGACGAATTCATGTTCTTTTATGTTTGAGCTCCATTTTACAGCTTTGTTTTAGCAGAGTAATTGGTGCTGTAGGCCCCGTCGAAGACATCGTCTGTATCGCCCTAACAGCAAAATAAGTAAAAATAACGGCAACACAGCAATTATTGTTACTTCTTTATTAGGGCACCAGTGAATCCACACCTTTGATTCGACATAACGTACAGGTTCCCAAACTGGGTGGCGCGGGGTGCAAGGTAGCTTCGCCGCCCGTATGGACAATGCCCTACTCCTACGCAGTCGGAAGTACCGTGTCTGCTTTACCGCCTCTCAGAGTTGAAAATCTTTATCTAACATCACATATACTTAAGTGAGTTTCCTCTGAGATGCCATTGGTAGTACTGAGAAGTAGGCATTTTTATTTTTAATAATAAAATTTGGGCGGGGGGAGGAGGAGAGGGAGGATGTGTGTGGGAACTTTCTTTTGACAGAAGGGGGGTATGGTAAGTAAAAGTTTTGGAACCCCTTTGATAAAGCCTTAACAACTAGTACTTTATCTCACTGCAAAACGACAAACCGAATGACCCACGAATCACAGAGGGGTGCAATGGTTACTTCCCTTGCCTTAAAATTATAGTCTGGTGACTGATCGTTGGCAAGCAGTAGAGCTGCAAAAGTAACGAGAAATTATGTACCCGTATGTATTCGTTGCTAAACTATCGAATCGTTACTCGTTACTTTTGGTACAACGAGCGCTGGCACGAAGCATTGTTTCGAGTCACCCCGCGTACGGGACGATTTCGTTACTATCGTATCGTTTCGTTACTCGTTACTTTTGACACAATCGAGCACTACTATGGAGCATACGGATCGCGTACGGGTTACGGGTTGACTTCATTCGTACTGTGGAAAAGTTAAAGTAAATTGTTCATTCAGGAAAGTAGTTTTTGCGCAGTAAAATAAAATAGAAGTTCGAATATCGCGTTTTAGAATAAATGCATTTCATAAATGTTTGAAATTAATAAAATCTCACTAAGGTAAGATCAATAAAAAATGCAAGTACCATCTCAAATTATCTACCCAAATTTTCTATTTAAAAATTATGCTTTATAAATTTTAATGTTAAACAAAAGCAAAACTACAAAATTACTCTTAGCTGTTACAATTACTTACCTCGTTAAAAATATCAACACTTAACAGAAAATAATATTAATTATATTAAAATAATGTTTTTACTTACACATTTTCCTTTGTAACGAAACGAATTCAAATCAAAATTCCCAGAAATACGCAATGTTCGATGTTTCATTCTCTCGTTCAGATTCATTTAGTCGCTGGGCGAGCCGTTCTAGTTCCCGCATAATGCGTTGTATTGGTTAGTTTATCCTATCGAACTGACATTCACACGGCAAATGCGAATAGCAAAATGATTTTTTGAGTAACGTATTTGTTACTCAGTAACGAATACGTACGGTTTGCTACAGCTCTAGCAAGCAACGGGTTGTTCCTCCCTCTCAACAAGGTTACGAAAAAGAAAGTAGAGACTGAGTTCTCAGCACAACGGATGGAAACACTTAGCACAGTCCAAGCCTTGGCAAACGGAAGAAAGATTAGGTCCGCAGTTACCTTTTAACTGTCTGGAAGTGTGCTTACCACTGTCACCTATCTGTTTCCATTCCACAATCGGGTCGGTTGATGTAAATATACTTCTGTTCTGGCACCTTATATTCGTCCATAAAATCTGTTGTACTCGGCTACAAAGTAATGTGAGTAGCAATCTCCAAAATACTAACCGTAAATTTAGTTCTCTTGCAGCTAAAGGTGACTGCAACACGAAAATAGCAGAATGTTGAGTAATTAGCGTGAATAATAAATTGCGTCTTTCAGTGTGAACTTATATGTACGTTGATATGATAGCACTCCCAGTTAAATGGTTTCAAAATCTTACAATCGTTTGTAATTATTCAGACTAACTCCGGGATGGTGTCCCTTTACGGCCACGAAATAACATTTCACGAACAGCACTTTGAGAATAATTCGTCTTCAATCCCGCCCCTAATGACCTCAGTGTCGACGATACGTAATGCCATAAACAAAAAATTGTCTTTAAAGAGAAGGTACAGCACACTGCTACATTAAATTCATTGGTAGTTACTTAGCCGACAGAAAATTCTACGTAGAAGTTGACGGACAGAGGTCTTCAATTCTTCCGATTCCAGCTGGAATTCCACAAGGATCGGTGATCGCACCGCCACTTTTCAAAGTTTATACAAAATCCCGACCCCGCCTTATGTGAATTTGGCACAGTTTGCCGATGACACTACAGAGTACACATCAGGAAGAAGACATGATCTTAACGTTATTCACCTACAACAAGGACTAGACGAAATCAGTAAATGGTGCAGAAACTATAAAATCAAAATAAATCCTGGAAAATGTGCGGGAATCTATTTCACAAAAAAGGCCGGAAATAAACAAGAATTTAAAAATTTTGAACCAAAATATCCCCTGGGTTAAAGAGCATCGGTAACCTGGGTATATTACTGGATAACAAATTACTTTTTAGACAACATATCATGGATAGGAAAACAAAAGGACTAGCAATTATTTCCAACCTTTCACCAGTATTACGAAGCAGCAACCTACAGTTTAATACAAAAATAAGAATATACAAATCGGTTACTCTCCCATTTTTAATGTACGGATGCCAGATATGGGGGCTGGCAAGCCAAAACCAATCTACAACAAATCCAGCCACTCCAGAACAGATGTCTAAGGATGATCCTAAACGCACCTAGATATACACCAATAGAAACTCTACATAACGAGACAAATATTCCCTTAATTAATACCGAAATATTTAATCTAACAGAAAAATTCCACAAGAAATTGAACGACGCCAGAGACGAAAGAACTGAGTCGATTGGAACGGTAATGCCGAGACGTTGGCATAAGTATAAAGTTCCCCTCAGTATTCTATACCAGCCATCATAGAGCAGCACAGTACGTGAACTCCGCAGGGGTTTTTTCACCATTAAGACCATCCTAGATGGTCATAGCCCTGGTTTTTCCCCTGAAAGTGAAATAAAAAGTGTCCCAAAAATAAACACCCTATCCTAATACCTAGAAGTTATACTACCGAAGGTAGTGGGACTTCAAACACAGCCGCAGAGGCAGCGAAAAAAAAAAAATGCCTTTTTTTTTATTGCTCGTATTTGATATACAGACTGCAACTGTGTTTCCGACAGTTCGGATTTTGTTTTGCACGATTACAAACGCATCGTGTTAAATCTTCTCTTAGAATCCAGTAATTCTTCATCTGTCTAACTCGATAGCTTCGTTATACTACGGCCATTTACTGGGCTAGGAAGCTAATAGTTGAAATTTATAGAAAGAACGGATAGATAGCGTTAGCAACTTCTTGTTTTGATCAGATATTCATTTTCTGTTCCGAACGTATATACTAATGTGAAAAATACATCCAATTTTAGGCCCTCCTAAAGTTTCAAACTATGTGAGAAGTCCATCAAAATTGAATGAGTAGTTATCAGGCTATACCAGATAAAAGGTAAAGCCTCATGTGGTAGTAATGACTTGGTGCATCGTTTTTACTTTGTGCGTATTCCACCCGTTATCATAGCCGCCTTAACATAACCCGGTAGTCCTATTAGATAAATGGTACCTACGTTTTAACGTCTAATCCGAACCGCAGGAAGCGTTCTGGCGTACTGCATATTACACAGCAAGAGGTGAAGAGGATAAAAATTGCCCTTGAATTCTGTTACTAGTTTAACTATAATAAAGCTGAGAACATTTTGCTGCTAGACAGGAGTTATGAGCAATGTTTTCATTCGTACCGGGTGCCTTTCGATCTCGTCAGACGCCTTAACCACTGAGCCACCAGACCACTCCAGATTGAATTTCAGAAAAGATTGAAGTTTCCTGCTCCGGCGCCAGG
>JARYHS010008074.1:46431406-46466406 GCA_031002005.1 Vandiemenella viatica
TGCGTTTTCTCAGGTCCAGGCCATATATCAACCTAACAACAACCACTAGAAAATAAAACATCTATAGTGCATTTCCACCATGTAGATATAGTGGTTTCTGTGAAAATTTCTGGTCCAGGCCAGATCCATCCTAACCTCCTCACTTTTGAAATACAATTTCTCAAGAATTAAGCGAGATATATATACAAAATACTTTATTTCCAATTTGTCTCATCGATTTACATATGAATTCATCAACAAATTTGGCTATGGCTAAATTTTTCTTCTAGTTCAGGCCGCATTTCAACCTAACCACATCAATTTTGTGGTACGATATCTCGAGAACTAAGCAAGATATCCAAAAATTTTATTCTTTACTTTCAATTTGTCTCATCAAGTTACATAAGAAACCATCATCAAATTGTGGCAACACCGTTATCGTAGAATCCCCAGAGATTCGAACCGGCATCCTCCCAAATGCGAGGCCAGGCCATTACCGCTTACCCGCCACACTTAGTTCCGTGCTGCCACCCACCTTCCCACCGCTCTAGTGGCGAATTCACAGTACAACTTGTAGGACCTACAAGATCCGATTTTCGATAAAAGAACTGTTGATGGGTCGTGAAAGCAGTTACTGGAATACATGTAGGAGTTGTTGGACCCCCCGGAACCAAAAAGGGTTCTTGCTGTCCAACAAGCTATAGATAATGTGCCGCGAGAAAGTACGAGTGAATGGATTAATTGGAAATCTAGAGTAGAGTGATTGGGGAAGTGCATCCATGGCAGTTCCACACAGATTTCCTAAAGTTGAACTGTGAATAGGCCGCTTTAAGGTCAGGCCACACTAGACCACACCGAGCCGTAACTGCACTGACACTCGGGCAAATGACGGCTAGCCCTCCTCGTATCCACAGTGGTCCCTAGCTTGTCTGTGTGACAGACGGGTTCCTTCTCTGTCTTCAGTTTCACGGAATTAATGTAAAAAATTTACCTTAAAATGATTTGGGGATCGCAGCTAGGGTTACCACCCATACTTTATTATAGAGCACTGCACTTTATTTTGCGTAGGCGTACTTTACAATTTATGAAAGTAATAAAGTTCATTAAAATACCTTTTTTTCCTGACTCCTGTTATCTCTCACTGTTAGATCTCTTATGCACGAAAATAGAATCCCAATGCAATTTGGACAAATGATCATCACTGTACTGGTTTGAAAGATTCTCATGTGAATCAAAATAGTCACAATGAAATGTCAAGCGTCACTTACTTCATATTTAGCATGTTTGCTTTGGTTGAGGTTCCTTTCGATTCACTCAATGTTTTTTCAACAACAAAAAAATAAGATTATTATACATTTTAATTTAAATACAGACTGCAAAGATTCTGTAAAATAATAACAATTTTATGTGATCTAAAAATTCCAGTCACAGAGTTTCTTATCAGCGCGCAGTACACCTCTATCGTTTTCGCCTGTTTTTAAAAGGAGACCTAGAGATTAACGTGAAATTCGAATCACGGAGCGTCCCAGCATCTTAGCATTAACAAATCAAAGATTTGCAGAGGTGACTGTCAATTTTCCATGAAAATTACAGCTGAGACAGGGATTTGAACCAGGACTTTCAGTACGCGGTTCAAAATCCGCATTTGGATGCAATTTTTAGGCCTTAAAATCGACCTTCGCCTCTGGCAAAGCTTTGATTTGTTAATGTGAACATGCAACGACTATACTACATTTTACAAACATTTGATGAACCTAAAGTAAGAGTGAAAAGAGAAGGATACTTTTCTAAAGCAATCAGTAATGCTATAACATCATTTAGTCGTAAAGGACCAGAAATTTCTGAACTCTTTGTATTCTCCATATCCACCATCCCGACACCGGCTCACACCGTCAAAAATTAAACCAACTCACATCAGTCGAGTGAGTGACAACAATAAGAAAAGTGTAGGTCGGTGACAGTGCGGGCTCAGTGCGATCTATTGTAACCCGACCTTTGCTTTACATTCAAGTTCAAACTTGTCACTTAGGTAATAACGCCGTTTAGTTCATTGTTACTTTTTTTGCAAGCTCATCAGAAAACAACCACTTTTTTTGCTAGCTAAACGATGATGGGTGGAATCTCGAATAAAGAGAAAAGAATAATATCTATTGCAATGTAAACAAAACATCCACTATACAACCGCATTAAAAATTGCAGATGCGGGTGCGAAAGTGGATGTAGGATTTCACGCAAAGTTCGCACTTGTGGATGCGGATATCGCTACATCCCTGCTTCAAACTGATAATGAGTTGAGGAAAAGAATCAGAAAACTGCCTGAAGATAGATTTCAATATTATTTTCTCTCTCATTGTCACCACAAAATGTAATGGAAGAAGCTACATATTTATGGACTGTCACAAACAAGACATGACAACTATATAAACACTCCCCACTATTTCTTTGAGAATCATTACTATTATATCCCATAATTTATGAGGGATTTCTACCTCCATTAAAATGTTTACTCAGCAACATTGTTTAAATTAGGCATGATTAAACTAGTTTGATAATCAGTAGACTCCGAAATAAAATTTAAAAAAAAATATATTTGTGACCTCTTCTTACTATTCACTGAAAATGTAAAAAAACTTGCAACATATCCTTCCCTAACAAACAAAACTGTGTATAATCACAAATTAAATACATTGCATCATGTAAGTGCTTAGTGGACAATCCACAGTATGTAGTATACTCACTTCTTGCAAAGCCCTTTTGTCGACCACCTTGGAGCTCTGTAGCAGTTTTATCACATTTTTTGCTCCCTCCACCACAGCTGCCTCTATTCTTAATCTGTGCCGCAGCTCTTCCACTCGTTCTTCCAGTGGCGTCTCAAACTTATCTGTAAAGAGATGAGTCACACATAAGAAATAAAAATTAATATTTCTACCATCATCTAACACATACTCATTAAAGTGCATTTGCACAAGAAGTGACAAATTTAGCTACTGCAAGTATCCAATGAATTTTTAGTAATAATTGGGAAGAAAATCGCCCATCGCTTACAAATAAGGTACCAACTATTCACCAGGAGTATGTTGACCAGATTGAGATCTTAATGTAATTCCACTCAAAATATATCAATGACCTAACTCCAATCTCTTAGAACAAGTGAGTAAATCTGAACTTCAGCATTATTCCAGATACCCCCCCCCCCCATACCCCAAACAAACTAACACAAAATAGTGCCAAAAAGAAAGAAAAGTATGTGCGAAACTTCACTGTATAATTTTAAAACACAGTAATGGACATTGCACTAAAGACTCAGTTTTGTCTATCAAGATATCTAAAAACACCACAAACATATTGTTCCCCAAATGCAGAACGGAGAGGATGATTTAAGTTATATTCTGAACTTCCTTGCAGAAGAAATGTGCTTAAACAATTTATGATTTTGAGTTAAAAGAAGGCAGTATGTTTTTTAGCTTGTCATGAAAAGTTTTATTACCTTTTATCAAATATTGCAAAGTAAGGATAGTCACCATACTAACAATGTACTAGTGTGTATAGGAAGTGAATATTCAGCACACCTCACACTGTCTTGCAATTTACCTTCAAACAGTAACAAAGAGAGAACACATAAGATGATGAATACCAGGATCTAAGCATAGAGCAATCATAGAAATCAGCACTTCAAAAAAAAATTCTCACACTTTAGAAGAAAAAGTTTTTTTCCCCATCACACTGGGAAATCCTATACAATGAATGCTCCTAACATTACTCAACACATTTCTTCAGACAAAACATTTGGTGAATAGTATTTTTGCTGCTTTATCTGGTGTACAACATCACAATGTAACATTTAACTCAACAGATGAAACATGATATGAATACTGTCCGCTGCAAATGTAAATACTTTAATTCTTATTTGTACTGCTTTTGGTCAAGTAAAATAAGTAACAAAGTGTGTAAACAATGGCAATTAAGAGAAGATGATAATCACCTTTGGTCTGATTGACATCACCACTTCCATTGCTATTAGCATTGTTTGGTACCGAGTTAGGATCCACATGAGCATGCCTAGATTGTTTCACTTTCAATATCCTCATTTTTAAAAATTCAATTTTAGCCCTAGAATCAGCTAACATCTGATGAGCCTCAGCAAGAAGTTTCTTGTCTCTTGAGTGACTGGCTGTAAGACTTGCAATCATGTTTTCAGCTCCCTGTTTTACCTACAAAACAAAAGACAAAATTAAGTACTGAACTAATTTTTGCCAATTTTCTTGCAAGAATAGTGCAAAACTTTGAAAAGAAATTATGTGCTTTACAATTTTGCTGCAGATAAGAGTGTTAAAAATAATGTTATTAAGAAATTTTTACACTTCAATATTAAAATACTTACATCTAAACCTTACACAAAAATTCAATATGCTGATACAACAAATATTTTGACTTCTTTTCTTGGTTCTTCAGATGAATACATCAACATGCCTTCATTGAGATATACAAAACATTGGAAATGCAAAAGCCTATGCAATCATTTTGACTTTTTAATAACAAGGTGATGATTTTTTTGTGGCTTTATGCCTTGCCGACATTGAGGTAATGAGGTGGGAAAGAAGTGGCGCCAAGGAATGGGGCAGAATTTGGCCATGGCCTTTAGAAGGAAACATTCACCTGGAGTGATTTCGGGAAACCTTGAAAAACTGAAATCTGGTTGGCCGGACAGGGATTCGAACCCGCACCCTCCTGAATGCAAGCCCTTGGTTCCTTGGTTCATCTCAATGTAAGTAAGTAACATGTAAACAAAACAAAAACTTGGCAAACGCTAAAAGATAGCATATATTTTGTAACTACCTTCTGTTCAATGTTGAGTTGTTTCTCCAAAGAGAGAAGGTGCAAGGTCTTTTAATCAACCCATCTCCAGAGTTTGAGTTGTTTTCCCTGGTTGTGGAGAAAGTGCTGAATCTGAAAAAGAAGACACATTTTAGGTGTTATACTTGTATACAAAATTATGTATATTATAATAAAAGTTGTTACCACAAGTGGAGTTAAAGAAAATTGAAAGTTTTTTAACTGTGTGTGGCAACACATTTATCATGCAGGTCAGTTGCATAGGTCACTGTTAAATCTGGTTTTGACTCACTCATTTATGATTAATGGTGTTAAACATTCTCATAATATCAGAAAAGTATTACTTAACTTTTAAAGAAAACTCTAAAAAAAAAAATACATCTGTATAAATTATGGCAATTACAAACTGTTAGCTCAGTGGCGTTTTGCATAACTGGACATAGAAATGTCTGCGACTTGAATCCCAGTTACTGGAATTATTATATTGCCCTAAAATGAACTTCAACAATATCAAAGCACAGGTTGTGTGTTAATTATGCTGGATAAAGGTTTCAGATTTCAGGTTGACAGTAGGTTACAGAGAAAATAAACTGGCTAAACCATCTCTGAAAATCTATGGTCAATCCCCCTTACTTTTGGAGTAAGTTATTTTAAATTTTTTAAGTTAAAAAAATCAAATTAGTACAGTAACTACTACGTCTTAATCTTGCTTTAATATGTCCACGACGTTTTCCTACTACCAAACAGTGTAATTTGTGTTTTAATAATATGTCAGAACAATGCGAGTTATGCATTAATTAAGAACACATCCATCACTTTAACAATACTTTTTCAACATTGTGTGAATGTGGTTTTAACACTCATAATACCGAAATCCAAGCAGCAGATGATGTTTGTAGAACTTTTAGAATGAGCTTTTGCCAAGGAATCTTTTGGCTTCAGCAACCGCAGAAAAACAATAATAAAGCTGCTTCTTGACCGCTGGATTCATATTTCAATACAGAGTCCAACTACTTTCAAACTGGCCAATTTCACTCAATTAGCTTTAATCTCCAATTCCTTTGACTAAAAATAGGCATAGCAACACGCACACAAAAAAAAACATGTGCGAATAATCCCCAATGAAAAAATAAACTTCAACCCATATATCACCTGAAAATCAAGAAATGTAGTTAATACTGAAAAAATTTTCTCCATCTACATATAATGTTAACTAACGAAGTATTACTAAGTTTCATGACAGAATAATTATAAATGAAATTCCATTAATAAATCACATAACCTCAGACATGAGGCTGCAAAGAAGCAATGTCATGACTTTCAGCATACTTGACAAAAGATTTTAACCAACGAATATTCAAGTTCATGTGATCGGGGTTTGTAGGATTATTTGTGCACAAGCAACTGCTTGCTGAAGGCAATAAACAGATCTCTTGGAGTATATTATGATAACAAGCTCTGCTGGACAGGATATGTTGGGGAGGTGGCTCTGAAAGATTATGTAGAAGGTGTTATGGAGAAGTGCCAGAAGATTATGAAACGTCCATAAACCACGTGGCTCAGTCTGTGTGTGTGGGGGGGGGGGGGGGGGGTTGTTGGCTGAAGAGCTACGCTTGGCTATGTGGGGAGGGTGAGGGTTCCGAGCCAGGTTAAGTAGTTTTTCTATTTATATTATTTGTCACAGTTAAAATGAGGTACAGAATACACAAAAGCATGTGGATATTTATATCCGTCATGTAATTATCACCATATGTAATTTAAGATAGTCTGAAAAGAGAAAACAGTACAAAATGTCTTCTGGAATCAACATGGGAAAGAAGCTACGTGCTGTGGGGGGGGAGGGGGGGTGAAGAGGCAGAAGCCACATCGGGATATGTAGGGGGAGAGGGAGGGGAAGGGAAGGATTCACAGGAGGCCAAAATGAAGCTACGTGGTTTATGGATGCTTCCTGAGGAGACTAGACAAAAAAAAATCTTGTGTAGACCTTTGCTTGAGTAATGTGGGGTAACTTGGGATGCATATTACGAATAGCAGAGATGTTGAAAAGGAAGGCAGCAGTTATGTTTGCACTAATTCCTGTAGAGCACGATTATTAGCTCATGTAATAAAGGAAGAGAATGGTGGCTTTGCTTAAGGTATACACTGGTGATGAGACATGGATGGATACTTATTGAGGAATTAGGATACGATATGTGGAATTTAAAAGACAACCATAATCATCACTCGATTTCAGGCATATGGCAGAGGGAAAGGGGAATTTTCATTTGCAAATACGGGAGTCAGGTAATGTAATAAATTACTGAGGAAAGTGCTGAACAATCTACCTCAGCAGAGAAATGATTTAAAACAAAACTTCTTGTACTACAAAAGTAGGTGTACTGCCAGCATGACATAGGCTTGACTGCAGTGAAAATAACATTCACTGCATTCACAATACTGTTGTAAAATTTTTCTTGAAAAATGGAATAAAGCACAATATTGCATTGAAAATGTTAACAGTAGCTTTTGGCAAATTTACTATGAGTAAAACAAGAGATTGTGAATGGTAGAGATGTTTCAAAGAAGACCGTGAAGAAGTTGAAGGTGGCGACACATCGAACACTGACAACGCCGAACAACTGAAAAATATGATTCCTTAAAATCACTGAATCACTATTAAAGAGGTTGCTGAATATGTCTGAATATGTTGGAATATCATTTGGCTCATGCCAAGCAATTTTTTTTTTTTTCCTCCAGATGTTTTGAGCATGAAACATGTGGCAGCAAAGTTGTTCCAAAATTGCTGAATTTCAACTAAAAACAACGTCACGTAGACATTGCTCAGGAAGTCAACAACAATCCAGAACTTCTTAAAATGGTCATAATAAGGTATGAAACATGGGTGTACAGGTATGACGTTGAAAGCAAGGCTTAATCGTCAAAATGGTAGGTGCCTGAAGAGCCAAGACCGAAAAATATTCATCAAGTCCGACCAAATGTGAAAATTCTCCTCACTGTTTTCTTTGATTTCAATGGCATTGTGCACTATGAGTTCTTGCCAAATGGTCATACTGTTAACAAGGAATACGAAGTTAATTCGTGCCGTTTGCGTGAAGCAATTTGTCGAAAACGCCCACTATTGTGGCAAAACCACTAATGTAAATTGCATCACTATAACGCTCCCGCTCACACAACACTAGTTATTCGTGATTTTTCGGTACAAAACAAAACTGTTGTTGCTGACACAGATGTAATTTATCTGAGGGGGATAACTTTGAAGGGGACAAAATGGATACTGATTAATAAATAAATATTCTTCATGAAAAACGAAAATTCACGTTATTTTTTGATCAGACCTCTTACATATTAAAACAGAGGAATTAGCCGACGATAGCAGAATAGCACTAGCAAAAAAGTTTTCATGAAAAAGAGAAATATTTTAGTTTGAAATATCAATCTAGGACTCAGAAAGAACTGTTTAAAACTATCTGTGGAGCACAGCTGTTTATGGCAGCGAAGCATGGACTTTAGGGATACCAGAAAAAAGGAAAAGTTGAGCATTTGAAATGTGGTGCTATAGAAGGATGCTGAAAATTTAGTGGACAGATAAGTACGAAATGAAAGTGTTTTGGAAATTATGGGCGAGGAAAGAAGTTTAAGGAAGAGTATTACAGAAAGAAGAGACAGGATAGTAGGTCATATTTTGAGACATGCACAATTGGTTAGCTTGTTTGTAGAGGGAACAGTCGAAGGTAAGAACTGCAGAGGAAGACCGAGATTATCTATATATATAAAGATGAATGAATGTATGTTTGTTGGTTTGTTTGTTCTTCAAACAAATCCACAGTTTTCAACCGACCTCGATGAAACTTTGCACACTTATCCTTTGAAACAAGGAGAAAAATACTGTCTACATTTGGTTTAAAAGTTATCTGTATAAATAATAAATGTTGTCTTATAATTTCGAAAAATTACTGAACGGCGATAGACAGACTCGTTGGATATGGAGGTCTCTGTACTGTTTTTTCGTGTAGCGGTCAGGTAGCTCAGTGGTTAAAGCGCTTGCTTACTAATGTTTGGGTCGTGGTCTCCGGTTAAAATCTCCGTGGAGGCTAAGATCTTTAAAAATTGTTTTTGATCGTAAGAGTCACGCCTGGGCCGTCGGTTATTCGGATTGAATGTTAAACTTTAGATATCACAAAGTTAGAAGTGCAATGCGAGGCAAATCGTAGGTAGTCTTGCAATGCTGTAGGTGTACACTTTTTTACGTTATATTGATTCCTCAGGGGTGGTTTGCAGTCAGTGTGTGTGTGATCTGCAGTAATAATACTATAAATGCGGAAGTAAGTGTCTGTGTTTTGTTACGTTTTGACAAGTAAATGCCTATACCGATATTGACAAGAAAATCTGTAGGGAGGGCACAGGACATTTTTTTTCGGTGTGATTAACAGTTTTAGTCACGAAATTTTTAGAACTTATCAAATGGTGACAGAGAGACGGATGTGTGTGTTAGTCTGTAATGTTACGTCGCTTGCTCAAGCTATGCTTCTCGCGCATTGTGTTAATTTATAATTTGTTAATAAATTTCGTTTAGAGAAAAACGTATTTTTTAGTATAGATGTCGATTTTCTCTGTCCTTTTACTTTGTGTCTGCTTAAATGTTTCTGGCACCAGTTTATTTTGCCTTTTTTTTTTGACATGCCCTGCGGGCGTAAACTGGCGTAAGTTGTAGCTCTAGCAGAGCACGAGCAGCTAAAGTTATTAGAACCCAAGAATCGGATGCTCATGCTGAAGAAAGAAGAAAAGTCCAAGCTGAAATAAAGCTGCCCTCAGTTAACACCCCCCCCCCCCCCCACATCCTCTCACATTCGTTTGTTTTTCTGTTTTTAAATATGTTGGAAATTGATTCTCTCCAAGAGACAGGTTCGATGGTAGTGGTGGCTTTCCGGTCATATTATGCCGACTCGGTGTTGTTTGGGACCAATCCTTCGCTACCAACAACTTTCTATATTCAGTTCTGGCAAAGAAATTCTTAATCAACGCGTACGAAGTCGTGGGTATCAGCTAGTAATATATGAAGCACCTAATTGAGAACGTGTAAGCGGTTTGTTGAGATGTCCTTTAGGATTGCAGAAAACCAGTCAAGAGACCGACGACAGCAAAAAAAGAAGTCATTCGCAATCGGTTATGGGAGTGGCACTTAATCTTCTTTTCTGAAAGTAAACAATATCTTTTCAACTGTAAATTTAGTTTTTGCCACAGACTAATTCAATTTTCTTCTCATCTTTAAACAGCAGATTTCATCAAGAATAAAACATTCTGCTGTTCGAAAATTTTTCGTAAAAAACCTGCAAGTTATTTCAGAAACTTTTCTACTGAATATTATTGTATTGTAATATTATGATTGATATGATGAGAAATGAAATATTTCAAATGATAGCACCCGCGTTCTGCAGTCTTACGGCACAGTTCCTGTGTGTTTCGGAAGTCATTAAGGAATTTGTGTCAAGAGTTCCTGCAAACAGAAGCCGCTTTATCTTTTAGATGAACTTTCCACCGTAGGACTTGCGCTTTCAGTTTTTAAAACGTGTGAAACCTACACTGTGTTAGCCCACTTCCTCTATTACGAAACAGATGCTTACGAAAAGGCGTGGGAGAATCTGCCATACAACGGAAGCAATTCTCTCTCGATGCAACGCCAGACCTGCTGAAAACTGATGATATATTACTGGTCAAAAAAAATTGACGCTTTTTTTAGATCAAAACAAACATGAATTTTGTGTTGTGATTCTTAACTTATTGTTTACTGCAGCTCTTTCGGTCTGAATACATCTTATATACTCGTATATATAAAAATCTCGCGTCACGATGTTTGTCCGAGATGAACTCCGAAACTACTTAACTGATTTTGATTAAATTTGGATTATTGTGTGTAATTTGGTCCAACTTAAAAGATAGAATAGTTTTTATCTCGATTATTGACCTAAATATTTATTATTGCGAATTACAAAGGGAGGAGAGGAGAGGACAAGGAACGAAAAAGACCATAAGTTAATCCTCGGAGTAGAAAATTCACAGCAGCAGTTTATAAAAATCTCGCGTCAAGATGTTTGTCAGAGATTAATTCGCACTTAACCCTGCCTTCACTTCCGGCACAGCTTACTGTGTAATGTGAAGTACGCCAGAACATTTCCGTGATTCGGATTCCACGCTAAACCGTATATCCCTGTATCCGGCAGGATTAGCAGGTAAGGTTTAAAGCGGCTACGGCAGGGGCGGAATACGCAGTCAATAGAAACCGGAGAAGGTTTAAAACTATTGAAATCCTCGATCTGACCAGTAGAAAGAAAGCACAAGGAAACAATCAAAATTTTTTTTTTGCTGTCGTCAGTCTTTAGACTGGTTTAATGCAATCCTCCATCCCTTCCTATCCTGTGCTAACCTTTTCGTTTCTACATACCCCTTACAACCCACGTCCTCAATTATCTGCTTCATATATTCTAATCTCTGTCTACCTCTACAGTTCTTACCTTCGACTGTTCCCTCCACTAACAAATTAACCAATCCAGCATGTCTCAAAATATGACCTAAAAGCCTGTCTCTTCTTCCTGTAAGCTTCTTCCATAAACTTCTTTTCTCACCCATCATTTCCAAAACTCGTTCATTTCTTACTTTGTCTGTCCACCTAATTTTTAGCATTCTTCTGTAGCACCACATTTTAAATGCTTCAAGTTTCTTTCTTTCCGGTATTCCTAAAGTCCATGTTTCACTACCGTAAAGTGCTGTGCTCCACACATAGAGTTTTAAAAAGTTCTTTCTAATTCCTAGATCAATATTTGAAACTAAAAGGTTTCTCTTTTTCATGAAGGCTCTTTTTGCTAGTGCTATTCTGCTTTTAACATCATTCCTGCTTCGGCCATCGGTTGTAATTTTGCTTCCCAAGTAACAGAACTCACTCATTTCTCCTATAGCATCCGATCCTATTTTTATATTTAATCTGCTACTATTGGTATCATTTCTGCTACATTTCATCACTTTTGTCTTACTTTGATTTATATTCAGTCCAAAATCTTCCTTCAGTATTTTCTTCATGCCATTCAATAACTTCTCAATATAATCAAAATATATTACACATATCACAGTAACGTTCTACTGAATCATACGTGTTGTCCGGAGAAAGTTAAAAGCTATTGAAATCCTCGATCTAACCAGTACATATATCATTCACTCACAAGAAGATTTGGTTCAGTGATGGGGAATAAAAAATTGTATTTACATGTATACCATTATGAAAGCAATTTAAACAATAACAGTTGAACAGCTGCGCGCTGTCGTGTTCCCGTTCTAACGCACTCGATTAGTCTATGTCCTCCTGACTGACCCACACTTCTGTCACTTCTCCGCCTCGTTTTATACTGTCGGGTTCGCCTGTCGTGACATCTGGCGTACAATTCCCTATTACACAGGGATATCCGGATACTTCTGATCAGATAGTGCGTCACCGTACCTCAGCCGATATTTGACTTAGAGCCACAATTAAAATTTCTAGTGATTCTTAATTACCTCTGTTTTATTCTGCAGTTTATTCTATCAAAATCCGAGTATACGTTTAGAATATAAAAAAATCAAGTCTGGGGGAACTGTCATTTATTTTCAGCCGCACAGGTGTACCACAACTTGTTAATCAGTCAACACGCAGTCACTCCAAGCGACTGTCTCAAGAGAACGGAGAAATTATAGAATCTCGAACCTAGATAAGCCGTCAGTTTTGGGATTAACGAAAATTCCTCATGTTCCTTATGTCTGCAAACTTTTAAACGTGTTTTCTGCTGCGAGGTAAAGCCTGGGTCAAAATTAATAACGTATGGGTTTTGTATGGAGACTATCTTTCGCCGACAGAGACACAAATACCTGATTTTTACTTATTGCTTTAGGTCATAGAGGCGGGATGGGACTAGGGACAAGGAACGGGATGGAATTCGGCCATGGCCTTTTGAAGGAAGCATCCCGCCATTCGCCTGGAGTGATTTGGGGAAACCATGGAAAAACCAAACCTGGATGCCCGGAAGGGTATTCGAAGAGGCGACCTCCCGAAAGCCAGGCCAGAGCGTTAACTGCTCACCCACCACACTCGGTAACATTTCGCAAAACTAGAACCCGATTAAAAGTAAATTCATATGAGCTTTCTATGTACTAAAATATAAAAGATGTATTGCGAAAGATATAATGTAAACTATACAATATTAAATACGGAGGGGAGTGGCTAATACCCCACCTCTACACACACTTTGCAGCCTTGGCAAACTTCACAGCTCACAAACGTATTTCTGACAAGCCGTGACAGCAGACGATCACATTGCGTGTACTAGAATCGACTACGTTGTCTGCAGATACAATACACCAGCAATGGATCATCATAGGATGGAAGAATGTTGCTTCGTCTGCTGACTCCACTGGCCCGCAGTGTGTTGTAGTTAGGCAGCTATAAATCCACTTTAAACAACACGAACCCATAGACACATCATATACAGCGAAGACTGACAAGACTGGGTAATACTGAGTATCTATCTTCTTTCAATTCCCGCATAAGGCTGATCAACAGAACTTAAGAATTAAATCGATCATGCATTGGACTATGGAGAAAATACTAACAGAGGAGGATAGTGGTTATATCACTATTCTGACTTACTGAAAACTTTATTAATGTGCCACTTCCAAATTTCTTGCTTATTTGTACAGCATTATTAAAGCATGATTTAAAACGCCAGCATTTATTAAAAGCTTCTGAAACAAACACAAATAATAAATCTAGAATTAGATAAAGTGAATCTGGAACTTCGCGTAGTTATCATCTTTACGGAGTCTATATATTAAAACACGTCCGTTTAACGGTTAAGCAAGAATGCAACAGCACATCATCTGTTTTATTCACCACAGAGAATATACAATATCCATGGACAGCATAGATACTTAGACTAAGACAATTTTATTTCGATATCATATTATAACACCCCCACTATATCGAAATAAGTTACAGCCTCACAAAACATTACAATATATTACTTAATAATCATATTTTGTTCATAAGTTTGTAATGTTTGAAGGCACAAAGAGCTTTAGTGAGCAAGTCAGCTGGCATTTCATCAGTTTCCATGAATTCAAGTTTAGGCCCTAATATATTTATTTAATACAGCATCGCGGACAAAATGGTAACGAACATCAATATGTTTAGACCTCTTGTGTATTTGCTGATTACTTGTATGCTTCAATGCACTCTGACTGTCACTAAAGATAGTAATCATACACAAACTGCCCGTGATTTCAAATAACAGATTTCTTAAATATACTACCTCTCTGACAAAGCCATATATATTCTGCTTCAGTGCTTGACAGGTAAATGCATGTAAATATCTTCCTTCAGATACCCCTGAAGTTGCATTTAAATACCTAACCATAATTGTACACCAATTGCAAATAAAATGTCTAACAACCAATGAAAAGGTTTCATGATAATCTACACTTGCTATTTCGCAAAAAAAATTTAGCCACTGACCTAGCATGATATCACACTTTATCATCACTTTCAAACCTTTCTTATTTTAATCACCCACTCGCACTGCACATGATGTTGAAGCCATCAGCCTTGTCTCCAGAGCTCGGATGCGATTGTCCTGTCTGACCATAACTGCCTTCATCTTCTGCATCTCTTGCTGGAATTCTCTGATGATATCATCTGGAACAGAGCTGCCTTCTTTACAGGCCACACTTAATAAAGTTGTACCATATCTCTGAGGCGGTTTCCTCATTCTTTTAGGTAATGTCTTAATTTCCACACTCTCAGCTGCAGTACTTTCTTCCAAGTTACCTTGCTCTTCTACTTCAGCATAGTCTGATTGAGATGATTTCAGTAATTCTGGTTTGCCTGTTCCTGTCAATTGTCCTTCTTGACCAGACTCCCCCACTGAAACACTAATTTCTTCATATTTATTATCTTTTCTACTCTCCATAATAACCACATCCTTGCATATTAATATATTCTTCTTCTTGTAGTCATAAATTCTATAACCTTTCATATTTTCTGAATATCCAACAAGAATGTGTTTATGTGACTTTTTGTCCCACTTTAAACGTTTTTCTTTGGAAACTTGGACCATTACATCACTGCCAAATATACGAATATGGCTTACATCAGGTTTCTTGCCATACCACAATTCATATGGTGTCTTGTCTTGAGTTCCTGATGCAATTGATCTGTTTTTTAAGTACACGGCTGTGTTTGCTGCTTCTCCCCAAAATCTTTTATCCAGCTTTGCATCAAACAACATACATCTTGCTTTCTCAACTATTGAGCGATTCAGTCTTTCACACAGACCATTTTGTTCTGGCGTGTAAGGGTTACTTTTCTGATGAATAATGCCTTCTTTCTTCAGAAAATCTGTAAACTCATTATTACAAAATTCAAAGCCATTATCAGTGCGAAATATTTTAATTTTCTTATTCTTTTGGTTTTCTACCAAGGCTTTAAATTCTTTAAATCTGCTAAATACTTCACTTTTAGCTTTCAAGAAGTAAATAAATGCCATGCGACTGAAATCATCCACCAGCAATAAAAAATATCGTGCACCACCTAAGGATTTATGTTCCATTGGGCCACACACATCAGCATGTATAATCTGCAATGTCTCTGTACTTCTTTCTCCAATATTTTTGAACGGAAGTCTTGACTGTTTTCCCTCACAGCACACGATACAACTGTTTTTTCCCGTTTGAAAATTATCAGGATAACTAAGTCCATCAACCACACCAGACTTCATTTTATTCATATCTGCACTATTTATATGACCGAGTCTTCGGTGCCACATATAACCATCATTTAACACAGGAGCAGCCAATAAACTGTGCTCACTTTTCATTTTATGTTTTACCTTCAACTTGTAAACACCACAAATAAGTTCTCCTATAGCCACCAATTCACCGTTCATATTATGTATGAAACAATTCTGTGAATCGAAATGAACTTTATTACCGTTCTTTATGAGTTCACTCACTGATAAGAGGTTAGTCATCAGACTTGGCACACACAATGCATTTTTCACAGTAATATCATAACCACAATCTGAAGTTATTTCTATATCGCCGGTACACAGCACAGGTACTTTGGTTTTGTCAGCGATAATAACTTCTGGTTCACTTGACGAATACAATGCATTTTTTATCCAATGTTCATTCGGCGTCATATGAGAACTTGCGCCGGAGTCAATATACCAATCTTGTTTACCAAACTTGCCGGATAGAAAAACAACACTAAACACATTGGATTGTTTAGGTTCATCTGATTTCACCAGCAAAGGACACTGATTCCTGTAATGCCCACCTTGTTTACACCTGTAACAAGTGATGGATTTAACTCCTGTCATTTTGACATTTGACTTTTCCGCGACGTAGTTTCCGCTTTTGTTTTGTCTGTTAGCAGTCTTGCTTCTATGGTTCTGCCAACCTTTGGAAGCGAAAGCGGTTTTTGTCTCTGATTCATTCGAATCTGACATCTCCATATCGATCAATTTTGTCCTGATAACATCCGCCGTAATAGGAATCCCGGAATGTTCAATCGCCATGATCATTGGTGAAAATCGTTCTGGTAAACCTGCCAGTAACAACGAGCCAATCCATTCGTCGTTTATATCAAATCCAGTTCCACTTAATCTTTGCGATGTCTCAATAATATCTGTCACATACGACGTCATTGAATCACAATTATCAAGCCTGATTGATATAAGATGACGAAGTAAATTTATTCTTCGTGTAAACCCGGAATCGTCAAACATAGTTTTAAGCTGCGCCCATAGCTCCTTCGTTGTTTTAGCTTGCTTTACGTGCACATACAACGCTGGATCAATTGTAAGGATCAGCTTCGCTTTCGCCTTTGCATCATCTGCGGCTGCAGTGCTAGTACTTCCTTCTTCCTTTATTAAGCCGGACATGCCTTCTAACACCAACATATTCTCCGCTGCAAAAGCCCATACATCGTAGTTGTCTCTGCCTTTAAGCTTAGGCACGTTAACTACAAAATTCGAAGCCATCTTCAAGCGCGTAACTAATTATTTATAAGATAACGACTTTTCCGTATTCTGTTTACTAGAATAGCGATGAAAATAACTCTGGGTCACAGTCTGGGCCCATAACCTATTAAAACACGTCCGTTTAACGGTTAAGCAAGAATGCAACAGCACATCATCTGTTTTATTCACCACAGAGAATATACAATATCCATGGACAGCATAGATACTTAGACTAAGACAATTTTATTTCGATATCATATTATAACACTATATTGTCAAGAAAATGAAATCAAAGAACAGCAGAAATTTCAAACTGTAAAATCTTCAACTGCTTACTGGGTTAATTTAACTTGCGTCATGGCGCCACCACATTTCATCAGGAAGGTACAAAAGGACCGGGTTTGAGTCCTGGATCCAACATACAGGTCATCCTTACTGCGGTTTTTAGACGATTTCCCGTAATCACCTATATGAATGTTGCGGCGGTCTACAATTTCCTCCTCGTATAATATACATTGCACAAACAAAAATACACTTATCACACAGAATACAAGTTACACAATCCGCAGACAGATGGCAATACAAACATTCCACCCTTAGGATAAAGGGTCCAGATCTAACAAATCCGGTTTTTAATTACGGTGGGCCTCCACCGCCTTACCCCTACACTCTCTTGATTCATACTAGCAACTTGCGCTCAGGTGGCTGATATCAACTAAGTCCATAGTGACTGGAACGGTTGGAAAAAAAATAGCTGTGAAACAAAGACCCTGTTGCTCCTGTAACAAGTAGCTTTTATCTTCATTACCGATCTGTAAGGATAGGCTGCTTTGGCTCCAACTCACGGAACTCTTGTCTGTCCAAGCAGGAAAAGGGAGCAGTAGTAACTGAGGAAATACGCCGTCGATCTACGCAGGTTACTTAGACGTCACAATCGAGAATAATACCAAATTGGTCATAATGCTTGAACATCAAAGGAAGCTAACAGCGGCGTACGCTTCGTAGAATATAATTTGAAGTATTACGATTCAAAGCACGAACGAAGCAGCTTTGGTAGCATGATCAATCCCTCTCTCCGAATCAGAGTTTTTCAATAAAGGCACTTAATGCTGACAGAGAGAAAAAAATGAACATTGTCATTTTCAGCAAAACGTGTAAGTTGTTTGTGTGTGTGTGTCTGTGTGGATTGTTCGGCCGCCGAATGATAGTTTCCATTTGCAGCAACACATTCCGCCTTAATGGTGGCTGGACCTACAGTTTAAAGTGGAATTCGAATTTCGACCCACAGAGCTCCCTCTCAAGCAAACAATGCAATTCCCATAAAAATTTCTGGCCGCACCGTTCTCTGTTCGGATGCGATAGTTTGTTGTTGGCCAGCCAGCTTGCAGTGCCTGTCAGTGAAGACTGTGTAGTAAAATGAAGAAGCGTTATGTCCCCATCTTTCTGAGTCGCGTGTTTTATGGTTCACTTGTTAATCGCATGATAAAGTTTCCAAGAGTTGACAGATTTGATTTTTCTAATGACTTTATGTCTCGTCGTGGTCATTACAAGTGGGAAGGATTTGGGAACAAGGAACAGGAATAAGTTCAGCCATGACCTACTGAAGGAGCCACCCGGCATTCGCTTGGAGTGATTTGAGGAAACCATGCAAAACCAAAATCTGGATGGCCGAGCAGTTAAATGAGAACCAACGTAGCATTTGGTATGTCGGGATCTAGAATTAAACCTAGGTTCCTTTCACATGTAACAGGCACGGCGAAACTAATTATGCTGGCCGGTGCCCTGGGCGGTGTTGAGGTTGGCGCCAAAACGCGCGACGC
Source organism: Vandiemenella viatica (assembly GCA_031002005.1). Taxonomy (NCBI): domain Eukaryota; kingdom Metazoa; phylum Arthropoda; class Insecta; order Orthoptera; family Morabidae; genus Vandiemenella; species Vandiemenella viatica. Next base: position 46,450,077 of record JARYHS010008074.1, read on the forward strand.
GAAGCATGCGGTCGGCTGGCGACCAAGGGCGTGACGAGCCGCTAGCTGCCATTTGAAGGCAACTCGGCGGCCGAACCAAACCGGTCCTCTCGCTCAGAGCAGGTCTCGACATATATGCTAGCATGACATCCGATGTCTTACGTCTAATGTGCTGCCATTATAGTAGTATTTAATCTATTTTCTTCAATGTTTCTGAATTTTTGAACCAATCCCCAATATAAGCCTAGATGAATACGTTATTTTATACCCACAGCGAATGTGCAATACCAAAGGTGTAACAGGCGATATTAGAAATTTGATCATGAAATATTGCACGAATAGAATCATAAATACTGAATACGTTACTTACATCATCAAAAAATTCCTATAGCTTATGGACAAGCAGGTCGTATGTATAGCTTGTTAAAGCATCTTGGAATTAACCATTCATAATAGCAACCTTTCAGCCAGTAAACTGCTTTAATTTTTTAAACCTTCTGCTGATGATTGTTATGTATCGGATTAAGTTTATATTAGCTATAAATCTGTGTTGACCAAAGTTGTAACAGAATCATCGTTAATTTTGCAACTGGCGCCGTCAGGTGAGGGTCGTCGCACACGTTCATGCGCCGGGCAGGTAACGAAAGTTTACAAACTTGCCAAAACTGCATGTAATTCTCACGTCCTTTGAAGAATTTTTTTTTTTTTTTTTTGCTGTCGTCAGTCTTTCGACTGGTTTATTATCCACAATTACAACATCCTGCAACGAACCTGTATTTTGTAGAGGGTGCTGAAAGAGGATGAGCTGTACTTTTATGCGAAATGTAAAAGAAATAAATTAGAGGTGTGATTAAATATATGTATTAAAAAAGTCTGTCATCAGAGGACATTCCTGAGGATATGATGGCAAATTTCGGGTAGGGTGCTGCAGCCTCCAGCAAGTGGGCATTTGAATTTAAACGGGGACGATCACACTAAAGATGATCCTAGCAAAGTTAGCCCAGTGCAGCCGATGAATTGTGGGCAGATATGACTTAATGATGACAGAAAGGTCAACAGTTCGGTGGACGGAGGAGAAATTGCGAATTACAAGAATAGTAGATTGAGTTTAATCAAAAGTGCTTGACGTGAGAAAGGTTCCTGCCTGTTACGCACCGGAGCTATTGACAACAGATCAGTGCGGAGGCAGTGTCGGCGTAAGACTTCGGACCAAAGCATTAGATTTGCTTTGTTACACGATTTGTAATTAAGATTATTGATGTGGACTGGGCCCATCTCTCTGAATCAAATCAACAGTTAACGCAATGGAAGCGCGCCATTTTCCCTCTCCAAAGGAACACATGACTCTTCCCTATACAAGGAAACTGATAATGTCCTTTTTCGAATTCTGAGAGCGTACTAGTGTCTCAGTGGTTAAGGAGACTGACTGAAGATCAAAAAGTCCTCGGTTCGAATACCAGTCTCGCTTGGGATTTTCAAATTACGCTTTCACCGACTTACACCTCTGGCAAAACTTGTTTTGTTTACGTGAATTATGCCAGAACTATTCCCTGGTTCTGATTCCATGTAGGTCCTCTACACCCAATAGCTTTAGCGGGTTAAGGTGAAGGGGGGTGGGGTGTGGGGGAGAGGGGTACAATAGAGGTGGATTGTGCAGTCAGTCAGTAAGAAACTGTCTACCACGTCTTAAAAAAGACCAGATTAATTATTATTATTATTAAATTATTACAAATTATTATTATTATTTCTAGGTATACGACTATTTCATATAAGCAATGACTCCTTTGAGAAATCCTCTTATGCTCATCGTAGGAAAGTGCCAGAACTTCGCTAGCAGAAATATGTGGAACTAACAGAGCATAATGATGCAAAACAGGTCGCAACTTTTCCTTCAACTCATGTGCATCAGGCCTTGATATATATATTGTAAGAGGTCATTTTGAAGACCATTACTATTTGGGGAATTATAGGAATATTCAGTCGTCGAGCTACTGGCAATCGGCGATCATTGACAATGCTGAGCGCGGTCGAGCATTGACCAGACAGGAATCTGCATGCTTGCAGTCAGCGCCTTAGAGTGCAGTCCCCTTCGTAATTGTAGGTCAGCCAAGGCGGCTTGGGCAGTACAAGCGATGAAGTAGTGGTCTTTACTGTCGGGCAGTCGGCGAGAGTAGTCGAGCATACCTCAATAGCCACCTGTTAGGAACCTGCCACCCTCCCATGCATCTCGTATCCGGGGCGACCATCTGCCTAACAATTAACTATTACAGGCTTAGATAAATGGTGATAGTTGGAATCCACTTTGCGGCACACTATAAACTGTACTACTCCGTGTTAGAGGCCAATAAACTGTTCCATTGCAAGTCTCATATTATTTCATGTAGCAAGAACTTTATATCAATTTCTAACCTTCGGTCTGTGGCCGTCAAACCACAGTGGTGTCAAACATTAGCCCAAACAGTCCAATGGTAAGATTCTAGTGGTGCTGCCAGAAGAACAGAAGACGCTTCGAGCAGAACTGTAATTCCCTAAGGTTAGTTCGTCAGCACACCTATCCACACACACGCCCACTAGCCTTGGCCAATCAGCCCCTGACAAAGTGGCGTCATCGTGGGATTTCGGCGTAGTACCGATGTTTTGGAACATCAGTGTGGATAGAGTCTGACGAATTAGCAAGAAGAAAACTATCACCGTCTGGAGGAGGCGGGGGGTGGCAGGAAGACGGGGGGTGGCAGGAAGAACAGGTGGCTGGATCAACACATGGCTTGGAAGATGAACGCGGGAGGCGCGGCTTCAGCACGCGGCTGGAGACATGGACGGCGGGTTCAACGCATGAGCGACGGCGGAGCGCAGCGTGGATCAACACGCGGAGCGGATCGCGGCGGCGCGAGTCAACACGTTGCTGCAGGAGCCATGGCACGGTCTTCAGACGTCGACAGCGACGGTGGCGGTGGCGACGACGGCGGCGACGACGAGAACAAGACATTAGGGGTGAGTGGACCTCAAGTTTTTATTGTAACTATGGCAGCGACTAAATCTTCAACAGTTATCAGACATTGAACGCGAGGATCTTGGATTTGGAGACGCGGGTGAGCGGAGTTATAATGGTGAGTTAAGCGGGGTTGCTTATTGCTTGTAAAGGCACGTTTTCTGTCAGATATATCTTTAAGTGAGACAAAAATATTTTCAGAGGCCATAGCAGCGGCGGTGTTTACGAACAGATCGAAGCGAGTTCTCCAGGTAAGTCCAAAATTAAGTGTGTAAGGCAGATATTAATGTTAGGAAACATCCAGATGCTATTGAGCGGAATAGGAAATTTCGAAAGAGAGTGCGAGGCAAATACTAGTTAAATAATAATTGGTGAATTTAAGAATTATGAAAATGATTGTTACCGGGAAAAAATGAAACCGGTGGGGTGTCGTGTCAATGTAAGTGTGGCAGGAAAGCCAATATGATAAAGTGAAGCGGAATATTTTGCGGTAAAAGGCGGCAAGGGACCGACCGATCCAGACCCGATATATAAATGTGTGGCGAGTTGCGTCATTTTGGGGGCCAACATTTCTGAAATAACTCACAGGTATAGCCCAAGAAGTTAACCTGGTGAGGATGTAGGCGCTCCATTCCACCCATTTGCATTTAAGTAATGCCGGTAACTTGAAGCCGGGACAAGCAGAATGGGGTGGGTTGTTATGGCTAAAAGCCTGGATTAATGATAAATATTGGGGAAAAGAGAGAGTGATATCTCTTAGTGGGTTCTGGTGCGCAATTCTTCATTGTTGTAAAGTTGTTTGCAGAGTGGAAAAATTAGAGCCACTAATCTGTAAGTTACCGGTCTAGGCCGGGAAATGTTAAGGTGTTAGGGGTCTACTGCTGGATTAGTATAAGCTCCTTGGTGTTCAAAGCAACCGTTCAGGCGGTTCCTTACGTGGACAAATCTTACAGTATGATATAGAATTAAATTTTACACAGAAATATGGTGCAGTCGTGGACGTGCGAAACGTACAGCTGTTAATAGGACCACGCGAGTGGACACTTTCGGCTGATGTTCTAAGACTTCTCACGTGTTCAGGTTGAGGAGCAGACGTGTTCCCACCGCTATACGAATACCCATAAGTCAATCGTACGTGCTAACATTGCATAGTATATTCTGAAATCATATTCAAGTACCTCTGACGGAAATTTTCGTAAAAGTATTCAGTTGTGTTAGTGAAGACGCTCAATGACACGCGATGGTTAGACTCAAGTAGAGTGAATTTAAAACGGAAGTATTTGTCGTAGCAAATTAAAACATAATACATGAGGTGGATGAACTAAAAAGATTAAATATATAACGACGTATCTGCCACATCAAATTTAACATTTATCGCGATGCACGGAATGGTTGAATTAGACAGGAATGAATAAAAAACGTAATTGCTATATCAAATTAGAAAAACAATACGTAATCGAACGCGAGTCTGAAGATATGCACAGATAAAATCCTAAAGTACAGTAACTAGAATTGAATCGGCGTTCATAATTTTGAAGAATAAGAATTTGAAATTATTACGAATATTGTGCAAATCTGGTGTTTCAGTTAGGGAAAATATAGCCTCAGTGGCTTGTCTCTCATGTGTCAACAGTAATAATACGTACTCACTTAATGTAAGGAGTCAAACTGTGTGCCACATGTTAGAAATATCTGGAGCACCAAGTATATAAAAAATGAGTGATGTAAAAAAAATAGTCCGGACAGCGTTGGAAATTGGCGAACTCTGATTGTCTGGGCAACATTATGGTGTACACTCGTCAATCGAGTTAAACAGGCAAAATACGAGTGCAGTCCTTGGGAAAAGGAGTCATGAACCTTTTCTTATGACACAATACGTACTCAAAAGCCTACCGTCAACTCCATACGTTTATGGAAACAAACTTACATTCATCAGTAACCAACAGATCCAAGTTACAGACATAACCATTATGTGAACTTCATTAGTCATAAATACAATCGGTTTACAAACCTAATCATTTTGCCAAACCTACATCCATGTTACACGTCTTTTAAAATCTGTACATTCAAAATAGTTTGGTGAATCAGTTTATATTCGATGTGTATTCGCAGATAAGATTGTAGTATTGGGAAGTCGTCACTGGAGTTTGGTTAGTTAAAAATTAGAAAATTGAGAACTACATATAACGACCAGAAAGAAAATGAAATTTCAATCTGAGAGAGACTGGTGAGTTAGGAGCCAGTAACACGATGTGCAATTCCAAATTAATAATTCATCGGAAGCGGAAAACGTAATCTATAACAAGATATCGGTAAATCAAACAATACTTATCTAACATAACAATAAAAAAGAGGTCTGGAGCAAAAAAACACTCTTTGTTTGGTTTTAAGTCGATAAGTTTTCGTAAATAACAGTTCTTGAAGTATATCACTGAATAGAAAAGCTAATCACTTTCTATATAAAAACTACGTATGTGTGCTAACTCCACAAATAATTCATGGAGCATGTTTTCCTCATTTAAATACCTTTTGTACTTGTGAGGAGTTTCACCAAAATGAGATGCCATAAGTGAATCATACATCAAAATATGCAAAATATATCAACTTCTTGTCTCTATAACAGCTATTATATGCAGTGCAAATGTTTCAGAATTAAGTTTTGACTATTGGTAATTGTTGTATGATATAAGAGCGCGTAAGAGTAACATAACTGTAACGTAAGTAAAGCAAACAGCTAATAAAAATAAGTCTATAAATAGGAAGTACGGAACTCCACAAAAATTATAACGGAAAAATATTTAAAGGAAATATCAAGGGTTGTGTGAATATTCTTCTAATTTTAAAATTGTCACTAATCGGGGTGATTAAACACACATAGCGTAATCACAGCATAAGTATTGTACTAAGTAAGTCTGATTAGTTGTTAGATAATAAGCAGATTGCACTAGTAAGGTGAATCCATCTATCTGTTCAGACATTAAATTATAATATTTACCTTGCATGAGCATCTTAAATTTGGAAATTTGTTGCTAACTATTGGAAATTATTTGTAACTTATCGAGTATTGAAAGGTAGTTCACCACTGATCTAGGGTAAAAGTCGTGTAAATTCTGTATCATCAATAGCAGTTGAGTGATTACTAACTGATCGACTCGCGGAAATGGTAACTAATATTTTTCAAGCTTTACTAGTGAATCAAAAAATTGCTGTTTCCAGTTAAGAAATTGTTATATGCAATAACCAAGAAGACAGTTAACTCAGTAAATCAGAACTTGTATGGAATTCAAACGTCAAAAGAAGGAAAATACGTAACTCACATTATAATCTCCGCGGCCCAGCAACGGCCAAAACCGTTAATAAATTCATTCATATCATAGGCGAGAAAGTATGTGCTTATGAATTGTATACAGAGACATGGATATTAATTCAATCATAAAATTAAATAATTCGCTGTCGTAGATCCCCCATTGAGGCCACCTATCCCCTTTGTCAAAATTATGTATAGTTTAGTTTTAAGACAAGGTACTGTTGGAAGTGTAATTTTGCAGATAGCTGTTACGGTGAGCGGCAAAGCACGGCCAGTGACGCGCAGCGTAACCTGATATGCCGACTCAACTGGTGAAACTGCAAGATTGGCGCAACGCAACGCTTCGAACACATAAGTATCGCAAACAGAACTGTTAATAATTTTAGTGTAGAACCAATTGAGTAATAAGAACGGGAATCAATCAGTTTGTCACTAAAATATATCAGCAGCATATAACAAATAGTAATTTACATGTAATGTATTTCTTTTGCACAAAAGATATTTCTGTTCATGGGACTTAGAACTACCATACAATCACAGTCACGCAGACTAAGCAGTTTAAAAATGGAGTTATCTTTACTAAGGAATGTATATTACTGTAGTAGATTCATTATAAAATTATGATTTTCCAAAATCAAAAAGAAGAAATACCAAATTAGTAAATCATGACAATTTCGAAACTTGTAACGTATCGTCAGCCTAAATTCACTTCTTGATGATTAGCTAATACAGATACTAATAAAACAAATGAGATTCAAGCCTTAATATAAGGTTGGAGCGATAGTGAGCAGTAAAAATAATGAATTGTTAACGGAATGATGTTTTAGTCCTAGAGTATATTTATGGTACTACTACTAATTATAAGCAGGTGGATGAGAGAACCATATGTTAATTCAATGTTCACACGAGACCTATCAAAGTTTTATCATACTTTTGACGTAAGCGTTGTTTGGTAGACTAAACATTTAAAATTGTTAACGTAATCATAGACTCATCTAATTCGGGGTAGAGCAATATGTCAATTGTGTATTACTTTGAATCATGCTACTCAATAAGAAACACAGGCCTTAAGTGTTAAATTAAATTTAGTAATTTAAGCAACTGTAAACAATTTGCGGTAATCACTTGTTCCTTTCATCTACTTCTCTAGCAATCATGTGTTACAGAAACTTTGCTGGACACTTGTCAAGAGAAATAGTAAGCATATATATAGGAGAATCCATAATAATTAACTTATTACTTTGTTGTATCCAACAATAGTGACAATTACCTTTATTACGATTCATGCAAGACTTAATACTAGAAACATAATTCTTTCAAATTGAGGCACCCTGAAGAATGCGATAATGTGTAAAATAGTAAACAAAGATTTTATCGATCATTCCTAAGCTGAATAATTAATTTAATCTATCAGAAGCAGTATACCATAGTTCATAATTAGAATACCTTAGAAAGCAGAACAAAATATTTGCGAACTGATTAAATATAACAAAGTATCGAATCATTATGACCAACTTAGTTTTAAGTATGACTTATTATAATCAGATTGTACCGTTAAAAATTCAGCCAAACTAGCACGAAATACTGCTAATATTATGGTATCAAATACTACGCAAATAGTGGCAGCTATGCTGAACTCAAACTAAATGACGTTGAGAATGACCATACCTCATGTACTTCATAAATTATATTTTTTAATGCCATTTTGATGACTGTTTTATTGTTCCTATGTTATAAAATTCTAATTGACTTTGTTTATCTTCAGGCTTGGCCGACCACCTACATCAGAATTGAAAAATAAATATTTAAAATTGTTGCAATATTTTTGTGAGCTTCAAAGGGGAAATCCAACTATGTCGCATATTGCACTTTTCGGCATTGTGGAAAATGCCTTTTTTCTAAAGGGGGAGGTATATGTAAGAGGTCATTTTGAAGACCATTACTATTTGGGGAATTATAGGAATATTCAGTCGTCGAGCTACTGGCAATCGGCGATCATTGACAATGCTGAGCGCGGTCGAGCATTGACCAGACAGGAATCTGCATGCTTGCAGTCAGCGCCTTAGAGTGCAGTCCCCTTCGTAATTGTAGGTCAGCCAAGGCGGCTTGGGCAGTACAAGCGATGAAGTAGTGTCTTTACTGTCGGGCAGTCGGCGAGAGTAGTCGAGCATACTTCGATAGCCACCTGTTAGGAACCTGCCACCCTCCCATGCATCTCGTATCCGGGGCGACCATCTGCCTAACAATTACAGTTCAGGGCTTAGATAGTTGGAATCCACTTTGCGGCACACTATAAACTGTACTACTCCGTGTTAGAGGCCAATAAACTGTTCCATTGCAAGTCTCATATTATTTCATGTAGCAAGAACTTATATCAATTTCTAACCTTCGGTCTGTGGCCGTCAAACCACAGTGGTGTCAAACATTAGCCCAAACAGTCCAATGGTAAGATTCTAGTGGTGCTGCCAGAAGAACAGAAGAGACGCTTCGAGCAGAACTGTAATTCCCTAAGGTTAGTTCGTCAGCACACCTATCCACACACACGCCCACTAGCCTTGGCCAATCAGCCCCTGACAATATATATATATATATATATATATATATATATATATATATTACTTATGGCATTACGCCTCGTCGATGTCGATGTCATTAGAGGCGGGATGGGACTGGAGACAAGGAACGAGAAGGAATTCGGCCATGGCCTTTTGAAGGAAGCATCCCGGCATTCGCCTGGAGTGATTTGGGGAAACCACGGATAACCGAAATCTTGATGCCCGGACGGGGATTCGAACCGCCGTCCTCCCGAGTGCGAGGCCAGACCCACCACGCTCGGTGCCTTGATATCATGGGACGACCCTCGCGCATGCAATACCCAACAGCGCTACCCGTGAGGAAAAACAAGTGATGCTGGATCGTGTGACTATATCGTTCAAACGTTGGTTGGTTCCTTTTAAAGTCTAAAGGCTCTTAAATTTTTCTTTACTACTGATAAACCAGTTATAGCAACGTCTGCGCTGAAGCTCGGGGACATCGTAAATCAGCGGCATTTGCGCAACAGGTAAGACACAGTAAATGAACACCAATGCAATCTTATACTTCTCCCATTTAAGTTTTCTCGATTTCTGGAATTTCTAACCCACAATTTTTCACAATTACTGTATTTTCCCAGGAGTCCCCAGTTAGCTACCGGCGTGTCGCTTCTCGGAAAGTAGGTGACGTCATGGAAGAGTCCAATGACCAAGTGGCTTTGTATCGGCGCAGCAGGGTCGAGGAACAATCAACACTCAGCGGCTACTAGTGAATGTTGAAGACATTGCGTTCATTTCACGTTATTTCTTAGTTTTTAAGTTCAGTTCCTTATAATACATGACTTAATTTCTTAATGTTTGCAGAACACGATCCTCTAAGTCTAAACAAAATCCTCCTTGATTTCCAACAAATAAAAGTACGCAACATAACTAGTTTCCTCAAGAGCGACGATAAAGAATATGTTAAGAGGGTGGGGAAAGTGAGGAGAAACCTCTATTCGTCTGGCTATTTCGCAACGTTGTAATCTATACCCATAAATATTCAACCTGTATGTAGAAGAAGCAATAAAGGAAATGAACAGAAAGATTTGAATGTGGCATAAGGGTTCAAGGAGAAAAAATCAGTATGCTACGATTTGCTGATGTCATTGTCTTGATAGCAGAAATGGCTGAGGATATTGAGAAGTTACTGAATGGCATGAACAAAATACTGAAGGAAGATTCTGGACTAAATGTAAATCAAAGCAAGACAAAAGTGATTAAATGTAGCAGAAAACAGACCAATTAGATTAAATATTAGATTAGATAAATATTAGATAAAGATTAGATTAAATATAAAAATAGGATCGGATGCGATAGAAGAATTAAGTGAATTCTGCTACCCTGGAAGTAAAATTACAACTAATGGTCGAAACAGGAATGATGTTAAAAGCAGAATAGCACTAGCAACAAGAGCCTTAATGAAAAAGAGAAATCTTTTAATTTTAAATATTAATCTAGGACTCAGAAAGAACTTTTTAAAACTCTACGTGCGGAGCACGGTACTTTTATTGTAGCGAAGCATGGACTTTAGGAATACCAGAAAAAAGGAAAATTGAAGCATTTGAAATGTGGTGCTATGGAAGGATGCTGAAAATTAAGTGGACAGATAAAGTACGAAATAAAAGGGTTTTGAAAATGATGGGTGAGGTGAGGACTTGTGGAAGAGTCTTACAGAAAGGCGAGGCAGGATGGTGGGTCATATTCTGAGACATACTGGACTGTTTAATTCGTTACTGGAGGGAAAAGTCGAGGGTGAGAACTGTAGAAGAAGATAGAGATTAGATTATATGAAGCAAATAATTAAGGACGTGGGTTGTAAGGGGTATATTGAGATGAAGAGGTTAACACAAGATAGGAAGGGATGGAGGATTGCACCAAACCAGTCTAAAGACTGATGACAGCAAAAAAAATTAAACAACTTAAAAATGTGCACCCAGCTTTTATTTTAATCTGTTTCCACGCTCTCGGAGAGCGGACACGAATCTACATGAATTGAGAACCGTCTGCTAACAAAACTGGCAAATTTGGCTGATTACTAATAGAGTTATGTGAACAGAAATTGCTGCCAAGAACGGTATTGATCAATTTTATTGGATGGCGAAGTAGTAGCGAATATGCTACTCTTCCTCTTCATCTTCACCACCACCTTGCAGCGTCAATAAGCTACGTAGCCCCATTTTGGCCTATTCTGATTCCCAGGTAGCCTGACGTAGCTTGTGTCTCTACCCTCTTCCCCACGTAACATGTAGTTATTTCCCCTATTGATTCCAGAAGACTTTTTGTACTCTTTTCAGACTATGGCAAATTACAAACGGAGATTACTAGGTGGCAGAAATAAATGTTCACATGCTGTTGTGCGTTCTGTACCTAATTTTAAATGTGACAAATAATATTAATGAAAAGCTACGTGGTTTGGCTACGAACACTTCCACCCCCCGGCGAAGCTTTAAACGCAACCTTCCCCCTCCCCCCCCCCCCAGGGCGAGCAGCGTCGTTTATGGACGCCCGCCTTTTGTCAACATTTTGGGTCGGCTGCCTTCGATGAGTTTTAATCCTCGTCGACATGGTCAAATTTGAAGATATGGTTTTACGGCCGCATGCCCTTGCTGCCAGGTCGTACTAGGTACTAATGGGGGAAGTGAAGTGTTGCCATCTGTTCTGTGTGTGATAATTGTATTTTTTGTTTGTAAAATGTATAGTTTATGAAGCGGAGATAGGGGACCATGCCAGCATTAGCCTTAATGGCTGCGGAAAACCGCCTTAAAACTGCAGTCATGTTGGCGGGTACGCGGCGGTGAGGGCTCGTGTCTGATCCAGTGTGCGGCACCTCAGCGTTCTGATCCAAACTATAGGTTTTTACTACATTAAAGACACAATCGCAATGTTAATAAAATTATACAAATTATATCCCACGATAAGCAAAAGTGTATTTTATTAGACTATTACAGCACAAGCATTCAGAAAAATCAGTAACGATTTTTTTTATTCTGGTAAGCAATGAAAGCACGATAAATCTAAACGGTTTATGTTTGTGCGTGTGTGCTAGAGGAATCTGGAGCACCAACGTTCTTAACTGAAGTTACGTTCTACGCTTTCATTCTTCGTCTAATTATAATTTGTATACATTCTAAGCCTTGTATTTAGGTTCTTTTTGTTCTTCCAAATAACTTGACCACAGGAAAATATCAAAAGATTTATTAAAAAAAAAATCAGATTTGATATGGTTCGTAATAATTTTTCTAGGTTAAAATAATTTGGATACCTACAAAGAATAGCCAAGCAATTTACAGTTTTATAGTTCCGTGTGGACATAATGACCTGATGACAGGGTTTCTGTTGACTGCGCTTTCCGCCCCTGGCTTATGCACCTTTACCTATCCCCGTAGTGCTACTAGGTACAAGGGACCTACAGTTTAACGTGGACTCCGATCCACAAAAGTGTTCTGTTATACTTGACACTGCACAGCAAGCTATGCCACAGGTGAAGGTCGGGTTAATGGTTTATGAAAATCTCTGCCGAGACAGAGATTCGAACCGGGGTCCTTTTGTTTGCCAGTCAGACACCTTAACCACTGAGCTAAGAGCATGGATATACTGTTAACGTTAGAATGTCGGTAATGTGAACTCATAAGATTTTACCCCTTAAAAAATCGCAACGCTCCAGAAGAAGTTTTCACTTCCAAAACTAAAAATCTAAATTAGTCTACAACCCGACGGTTCGTCGAATCTTCCCAAAGGAGATGTACCAAGCTATTGTGTCAGAGGCGAGAAGGCTAATTCCTTCCTTCAGGAGCCTGCAGTTTTAAGTGGAATCAGAACCATGGAACGTCCTGGCGTAGCTCATATAACCAAATGCAACTCCTAAAAATTCCTCATCGCGGGATTTGAACCCGCAACCGGTGAGAGAACTTTCGGAAGTAAACACCTTAACCACTGAGCTACCATACCGCCTAGTTTTGTAGTATATGTGTGCTAACTACTAACAAGATCTGATAAAAACTGTGGGTTTGTATGAACAATGGTGACAGAAATTGATAGCACGCTCTGGACCATAAATGTGTGGCCCCAAGATATCGTCACACATGTTTTTTTAGCTCTCGCAGATTAAATTTAGTTATATACTTCTCTATGAAATCAAAGTACCTGTTGGTGAGAGGAGAAAGGATGAGAGGGTTTGGATTTCTGTAAATCGAACGTGAACAGTGTTTTCTATTTGTTTTAAAGTATAAGTATGCAAAGTTCCATCAAACTCAGATAAAAACTGTGTGTTTATATAAAGATTTCACGAAAAGCGTCCAACGCGCATATGTTACGCGCAACAGGTGGCGTGATGGTGACGAGGTCACGAACTCGCAGATTTACCCCGTACAACCATCGCGTAACGCGCATATAGAAGTTTTCACTTCAAAAAATCTGATCAACTAAGTGAAAACCAATCTTCATTTCGAAGGCAAATCTAGTTTGTAACTACATTATTATTACCGAGTATGGTGTGAGAACGGTAACGCTCGGGTCTGATCTTTGAGTAGACGTGGATTCAGATTTCGGACTTGTACGCGAATGCCGGGATGGTTCCTTCAGAAGGCCGTGGCGAATTTCTTATCTTCTCCAGTCTTTAACGACCTCGACATCGACGAGGCATAAAACGCGATTTTTTTTAACTATACCGTTATAAACCAAAATACAAACGGGTAATTAGATGCCCGCGAAAAGTCTCAATTTATGAAACATGTAACCTCTGACAGTACTTACGTGCGCCAGCCGTAACCCGGCGCGGTCGAGTGAACCCGTGTAGCAACAACACCCAACATCCAACGCCCACTGCGACGGAGCGATCGTCGACCTCCCAAGGTCACAGCGACACACCTGACGGATCCGTTACAGACATCACGCAACTGGTCCTGGCGGCCCGAACAACACGAATGCCTAAGATTAAGCTACATATTAAATGTTCTGACAGATCTCCAACTTGCTTTACATTTGGCATTCAATGCATAAGAACGTTTGGAGGCAGAGGTAACTCAACACCGGTAACCTACTTGGCCCTCGACACGCGGTTAGTAGGTTTGATAAGTAACGATCTTCCTACTTCTTCAGTTACCATTTCAGCTGTTATTAGAGTAGTTAACTGCTGTATTTGTTGACCTTTGTCACACATTTATTTATATCTAGTCTCTCTCTCAGTATCTTACCGTCGAACGTCAAATCCTCCTAGAGGTGCAATTCAGTTTCTCTGACGATTAAGGCCGGTCGTCCATTGTCACCGAATGTTTCCGACCGACTGTTCGGCCGAATATGACCGACTAATGCCGAGACAGTTAAAGGCATTGTCACGCGTCCACTGGTCCTGCTCGGCCGAATATATCCGAATACGGCCGAGTGACGGACCGATCCCACTGAAACAGGATTAGTCGGACGTATTCGGCCGAATGGCAAACACATATTGCACTCCTAAGGGAGCGTGCATAAACCACGTAGCTCCATTTTGGCCTCCTGTGAACCCCCCTCCCCCCCACGTAGCCCTACGTGGCTTTTGCCTCTAACCCTCCCCCCCCCCTGCCCCCACGTAGCCCTACGTGGCTTTTGCCTCTAACCCTCCCCCCCCCTGCCCCCACGTAGCCCTACGTGGCTTTTGCCCTTTTGATTCCAGACGACATTTTTTACCGTTACGATTGTAAATTACATACGGAGATAATTAACTGAGGGAAATAAATATTCCCATGCTGTTGTGAGTACCGTTCCTCATTTTAACTGTGAAAAATGTTATGAAAGGAAAGTTACGTGGCCTGGCTCGGAACCCCCCCCTCCCCCCACGTAGCCCAAAGTAGCCTTCCAGCCAACCCCTCCCCCCCCCCCCCTGGACCGAGCCACGTAGTTTGTGCACGGTCCCTAATAAACAAGTCTTCAATTTTTATCGTCCATTTGATCCTGATTTTTATTATTTCAAACTCCATCATGCACAGTCACTATAAATATTTTAATAAAAATATCTACGGAAAGGACAATTATTGTAAGTGCGTCTACGCAGTTATAATAATTGTTTTATTAAAAATTTGTATAGTAAATACAATTATTTGAATTTCGTACTGGAATAGTCTCAAACGATTATGAGGTATAACTCTTGTCGGGACCGCATTTAGGCTATGAGCCCGCATTACAAAAACAAAATTTGCTTGTTTCTTTTAATTCTTCTTTTTGTATCTTATTTTTTTCTTGTATGTTCATTTATTTTTAAAATTGAAATATTGACTTTTGCGAAATTGGCAAAAGGGACATAACTCTCAATTTCGCATTCTTTTTCTTCTATAATTGTTCAGAGCGATGTTAATAAATTGTATTAAATATCTTAATGATTTTCAATTATTTTCATTTTATCTCAACAATTCCAGATTCGGTATAGTAAAATATTCTAAAATTAACTAATAAATTTCAAATGTTTATTTCAGAATTTTGGTTAGAAAATCACTATGAAATGCGAAGTCGAATTTCAAAATATTTGCGAGGCAGGGCGCGCGTCACAGGTTCAGCCCAACGGTCTGCACATCCTAAATACGGCCCTGCCTCTTGTAATATTTCACGAGAGCAAGGTAAAGTTTTAAATGAATGCAGTTTTTCTCGGTGTTGTTTACTTATGAACGTTTCTCGGGAAACAAACCGACTAATAATATTATTTTTGACACACAATATTTCGGCGACATAAAACTCCGTCGCCATCTTCAGGTGTAGTCGTAAGACTTGAAGTTTGCCTTGAGCACGCTGTTTAAAAATTGGTATGTTTCTAAAAATCAAGCTCAAGACAACTAAACCTGAAGATGGCGACGGAGCTTTTATATATCGCCGAAATATTGTTTATCAACAATAATATTACTCGGTTTGTTTCCGAGAAACGTTCATTAAAAAATAATGTAGTCTATTTTTACGGAATGTGAGTCACTATTAATTTTATAAAAACACCCTGTTCGCAGGATGTCGAAGCAGCAATGACGGATCCGCCAATATGTGTCGGACGTTATTCGGCTGCAGTGGAGAGGTTAATCTGACGAACTGGTAGGCCGTCAAATTGGGCGATACTCGGACGGATGAGGTTCGGACGAAATTCGGTTCCAGTGGACGACCGGCCTAAAGCTCTTAATGGTCAATGGGTTCCGGTAGGAGACAACCAACGTACCTCCCAAGGTCTATAAACACGTTGGGAGAAAGGGTAACAGATTACTACACTTTTTCGTCACTGAGGTTAGACTTCAACCTGATACCATTGGCAGATAAATGAGAAACAATTAATGATATGCGTAAAACAATGAGAAACTAATGCATACAAACCCAAAATGTATCCCACAAAATTAATTCTTTAACATCGAATTATGATGGCGTCATTATGGCTAAAATGTTTCGAAGGTGGAAGGATCTAACAAACGCATTTTTCGCACTGGTACCACTGAAGACTCACCAGCAACCAATCGGTCAAAACCATTATAAAAACCG
>JARYHS010008074.1:46468906-46550234 GCA_031002005.1 Vandiemenella viatica
TAAACTTTTCGCAAATGTGAATTCTGAATTACACAGCGCCATAACATCGTAAATCAAACAAAACGACAAAATTTGGTAAATGATGTGGTAATGCCTGTGAAATTCTTCTACACCTTGGCAGTTTAATCAGGCTAGAGATGTTTATAATAATAAACAATTGTTGTTGTTTGGAGCTTTAGGGATTATCGACAGACTGGTCGATAGAGTAGAAATATAAATCTTACAATACTATAAACGCAGATCAAACATGAATAAAACTAAAGCTTGTAAGACTCACTGAAACTATGGCAATACTGCCGTATACAAAACAAGAACATAGAATAAATATAAAGCCAGCCAACAAAAGTATACACGCTTCAAAACAAACTGGAGAAATAAAACAAACAATAGCTCAAATTAGTCAAATTCAGGTTGGCTGGCTATAAAGAGGCCAGAGCACCTTCTTCATACAAAGTATCGTTGACTGTGAAGTACATAAAATAAATTATACGTTCTGTGATATTTTCTATGGCCAAATAACAGCGATTTCTTTCTTTCTTTCTGAAACTATAGATACTCCCTCATTTTCACCCACCGCCATCCAGATCTGACCTTCCTTTATTTTTTCTGTCATCAGTCTTTCGACTGGTTTGAAACTGTGTTCTAACTTTAACTACTTCCTTAGCGTTGTGAGAATCTTCAGCAACATTACTACCTTAGACTAGGCAAGAAAATTGCAGTACTCAGCCGCACTTCTTCTTCTTATTATTTTTTTTCACCTTACACTCATTTCCCAAGAGCATCTGTTCCATCTTACACCTGAATAATGTTTCTCCTTTTTTGCCATAAGTTGCGAATATTCTACTTCCTTCTCAACCCGTTTAACTGACATTTGCTTCATCAGTATCTCTCGGCAGTGACTAATAAGCAGTACTTGAAAGTTGGTATGTAATGACGTAAGATTCTCAACGACGTGAAGGCGGTCAATTATAAATCTCGTGAAACATCCGGGTGCTATTCACGGTGCGTGCGGCCAGGCAGAAATAGACATCCGACTGCTTGAATGTTGGCATAACTTGCTACTCTTCCCTTACTTTTATTACAGTGCTAAAAGGCTAGAAGCTTCATACGCAACGTTTTGTAAAATATTCTTTCCAAAGGTAACTTGTTTTAAAAAAAATCAAAAGAAACAAATCTTGGTTTATGATAGTGAAAGAAAATTTATGTTAACATTAACCAACTTTAAAAGAAAAATCACATTTAAAAAGGGAAAAACCCAATAAAATAAGGAAAGGGGATGTCAATCATTTTAATTTTATTTAATGATGTTTAGTTAGTATTGTCTTTGGCAAATAAATACCCTCAAAGCCCAATACTTGTGTTTTGAATAAAAATTGCAATAAATTCATGCTTTCCCTTTAATTAGTTTTCACAAACCCGGAATATGCCGAACAGCGCGATCAGTCAGTCTCGTCTTCATTCTTTGTTTTCTCACGAATAAAACACACCTTTGGCCTTTAATAATATAAAAGAACCCGTTACTCTGTTTAAACATGATGGGGTTTGACGTTTTGTCCACAGCCGAAATGCCATCACAAATGTAAAAACGTAAGGCAGGGCAGTGTTTTGTGCTATTATTATATTTCTATATATTTCTGAAGGACTTCCCAAATTCCGCGTTGATAATATACTGGAAACTGCCTAAAATTGTATCAAGCAGACTGGTACGGCAAATTATTTGTATTCCACCTCGACGTACTTACCAACGCTCAGTATGACAACACTAACGCTCATAGTGAAGCTTCGAAAAAAACAGTAAATGAAGAATGCTGAATGAAAATAGTTAAGAAAAACGGTGTGGGAGAATAATTGTGGCTAAGATGTGGAGGAAATCTCGAATTTGAAGAGAGGATTCGAAAAACAACCTCCCTGCTTAGCTGAATTAACGGTGCAGTTTCATATGTTCGCAAACCTGAACAAATTAGTTAGCTGTCATGCTCTCGTAGTCTTCGTGGAAGGATGAAATTGGAGCCATGCCGGAATAGGTGTACCCGGTTAAAACTCAGCTAGCAGATGCAGGGCTTTTTCCAGTGAGCAGAAAGCGTGAAATGATAAGATGCAATGTACTTAAAATTCTTTGAATTTGGAAACGATTCTTTGTCAATCGTTATCAGGAAATAATAGGGCATAAATAATACCCTCCGAAGAACAGTTTGCCAATGTAAAGGATTAGCCTAAATGATTCATCGCATTTCAGAACATTGTGTATTGAAAAGTATACGAACGACCTACAAGAGACGAATGATACATGAGAAGATACACAAACTGGCAAAGTTTATAAGCCCGGTTGGTGTCTGGCGTCCACGCCAGATGGCAGCGGTGGATAAGATAGCGGAAAAGCATGAGAAAGTTTATCTCTGTTAGAATATGCGAAGTGTTCTTCGATTACGAATGCGCAGCGTGCATTCGTACGAAAATACGTCACCAAAGCATTTTACGATGGTTTCGTCGGTTTCGTGACACTGGTTTTCTGTGTAAACATTCCATCAAGGGGCGACTAAGTGGAGTAAATGAGATAAGAATTATGTGCGGAGTCCACAAAAATTAACCGTTCATACCAGCCGTGAACTGAGCATTCCGCAAAAAACAGTTGCATTTCAAACTCTACCGTCTGCATTTGGTACATCTGACCCCAGGTGATTACTGCAGCCATTTTGATTTTTGCACCCGAATGCTGGATGCTATGGAAAATGATTAGAACTTGGCGGGGAACTTTGTATTCAGCGACAAGGCGACTTTTCATCTGTCTGGCTATGTGAATCGTCACAATGGGTGAGTGTAAGGTACTGAATTGCCGCATACCTTTGAGTAGCTGGAAAGGGATTCACCAAAAGTGAATTTGCCATATCAAAGAGAAGCTGTATGGGCCATTTTTCTTCATCGAGCAGACTATGACAGGATCCGTGTAGAGGAGAAGGTCCACCAAATATGGCCAACAACTTTTATTTTGGTCCTACTGATTTACCTGGTCACTAAATATGGAAAATTTTGATGCCACTTACTTCTATAAACAATCATGAAGGTTATATGACGGTTCAAAACCTCAATAACCAATTTTAATTTCCCAATATTAAAGGATCAAAAAAAGTGTAAAATTACTGATTTTCAACTTGCGGACGTTACAGATGTATACCTCATTTTCCATTCCAGCACATTCAGCCTCTGCCCAACCTTCACAGTTGTAGAACTGAATCCACACTTCACCTCTGACATAATCTGAAAAGAGTCCATCACAGAAAATGCATTCCGCATCGTCGTCACCACGTTTATCCCCCAGAGAAATCGCCGCCAACTCGTCATTGTCGTCATCAGTAGGTGGGACCCTATGGTCTTCTTCCGAATCCAACTCTTCGCTGAGCTTACCGAATGGGAGTTTTGGTTTGACTTGACAATTTTGGATTCTTTTTCTTTGCTGAGGCACCTGATAACAAATTCACAATCATCTGACAGTTGTTCAAGGCTGTACGCTCCACATTTTTCTTCAATCATTCGCTGTAAGGAGACCCAGTTATGATGCAAGTCTTGGCGCACTTGCGACCACGATCGATTTTTCTTTGCAATAGTAGGAATCGAAGGTACATCATATGGTATCCCTTTTGGACATTGAGGCTTCAGCAGTTGGTCGTTGATCTACCGTAAATCACCCAGCCAACCCAAGTTAATTGTATCAATTTAATACATAATACCATGTCAGAGACATAATGAAACTGGTTGCTGATAATAATTCATTAAGAAGTGCCAAATTACCTGGATAAAATCTGCTATTTGAAGCAGTCTTGAGTGCCTCATAAAAACAATCTTACCCTTGAAAAAACTGGATTATATTTATAACATATTTCCGCCCAGAATAATTTTTCTTGTAGCATCTTTTGTATATTTCTCTAAGCAACGAAGCCACTTCCGTTTTCTATCAATCACCCCATCAGAACCTAGAGAGTGTCTTATGAACTAACTGCGAAAGTGTTTTAGCACCGAGCGTGGTGAGTTTGTGGACAAAGCTCTCGCCTCGCATTCGAGAGGACGACGGTTCGAATCCTCGTCCGGGCATCAAGATTTGGGTTTTCCATGGTTTTCCCAAATCACTTCAGGCGAATGCCGGGATCCTTCCTGCAAGAGGCCATGGCCGAATTATTTCCCGTTCCTTGCCCCCAGTCCCATCCCGCCTCTAATGATCTCGACGTCGACGAGGCGTAAAGCCATAAGTAAAAAAAAAGGGGGTTGGTTCGTTTTAGATTTTTATGTTCAAATGTCATACATTTAACTGAAATTCGTTAGTAATTTATGATTAGGGGGATTATAAATCCAATCAAATTTCAAGGCAACTGTTTCAAAGTTTCCCTCTCCCCTCTTCTAGGGCCTCCAGGGTCTTCCAGGACGGCTCGCGACTCAATCAAAGCTGGAATATGGTGGACAGCGAATGGGAAAGAAATTGGCCAAGGCCTTTCGAATGAATCATCCAGGTGTTCGTGAAAGGTAGAACACAGCGTTTAGTTCTCGACGATGAGCGTTTTTCTCTGACCGAAATGAGATCCGGGGTTCCCCAGGGAAGTGTGACAGGGCCTGTACTGTTTCTAATATATATCAATGATTTGTACGACGTAATAAAGGGGAACGAAGATTATTTGCCCCGTGAAATAAAAACACAGGACGACTGATTTTTTAAAAAAGCCAATGTTAGGAAAATAGTCGCCTGGTGCAAAGATTGGCAACTGGAGTTAAACGCTAAGAACGCCATGTATATAAATAAAAAGGTAACACAATTTAGCTCTGAATATACAATCAACGGCACTGCATTTAGAACGGTAGATTCCGCTAAATACCACGGGGTAAGAATTTGTAATAAATTGCTGTTGAAAGAACATACTGAGACGATAATTGGGAAATAAAACCACATGTTCCAATTTCTAGGTAGTAATTTAAAACAGTGTACACAGGAAGTTAAATCTATTGCATACGAAGTACTGGTGCGACCTCACTTAGAATATTTTTCATCTGTGTAGGGCCCTTATAAAAAGATTTAATGGAGGCATTGGAGAAGGGACAAAAAGAGTCACCCGATTCGTGACAGGTATATATAGTAGAGTGGAAAGCGCAAGTGCGATGTTGAAAAAGTTGGAAGGATCTGTAACTCGTTGCGTTGCTCTCAGCAGAAGCAAACTGAAAAATTCGCGCTTGATGTATTTCAGGATGACGGCAAACAAATATTATTACCAGCAACACTTGTGTCTAGAAATGACCGAGACAATAAGGTAAGAGATATCAGGGCCAGAACAGATTCTTTTCTATACTCACTTTTACTACGGGCGATTAGGGAATGGAATAGGACGGATTTACCGAGCGAGAGTAGGGTTCCTTATCTGGGTTTTCCATGGTTTTTCCAGGTCGCTCCAGGCGAATACCGGGATGGTTCCTCAAAATAGCACATGGGCGCCTCCTGCCATATCCCGTATATCTCTTCCGATGCATAAACGATTACACATTAGGATAGTTGCAAAACACCCTCCGCCACCCACTATTAGTGACTAATAATAGTAGTAGAAACCACGGAAAATCTAAATTGGAAATGCCGGTACAGGGATCGAACACGCGTTCTTCCCAACATTTTTAGACCCGAACGCTGACCATACAGCAAAACAATTTTGCCGACATTTGATTCACATACAGAGAGATTTATTCTCGGTACCTACGGAGACCGACAGCTCAGCAAGAAGAACCATTAAGAGCTCGTGAATTGCTACCGTATGTCGGGAACACTTCTGCAAAATTAGGAAGAATTTTTGAAAGTCATAGTAGCCTAAAAGTATCTTTTTCGAGCCTCTAGCAATGATATAAGATATGCTGCGCTTGGTGAAATTTTTTTTTTGGTAACAGTTTAACGTCCCTTTTTAACAACGTGGTCTTTAGAGACGGGAAAGGATGGGGGCAAGGAATGGAAGGCATTCGGCCATGGCCTTTTGAAGGAAGCATCCCGGCATTCGCCTGGAGCGCTTGGTGAAGGACGACCTTGGCCTAAGAATATCTGAGGTTTATTCGATCCCATCAGCCTAACGAACAGAAGCGCCGTACCCAGCTCTATGTCACTTACGCTTGCTAAAGCTAGTCTGCGTCAATACAAAATGTTGTGAAAAACTGCAATTCAGAATAAATTACAACTGAAGTTTTGGCCTTTGATTCGTATTTCTGGGTACGAGTGTCAATGGATATAATGCTGAGCTACAACAAACTGAACAGTGAAGGAGGTATTTTTCAAAATAAAAATCAGTCTTCTAACAACTGGTTTTATTTTTAACTTTCCTCTACCAGACGCGTTTCGCCCTTCTGGAGTGGGGCATCGTCAGTGGTAAAAATTGTAGTGGCTAGCACTGACGATGCCCCACTCCAGAAGGGCGAAACGCGTCTGGTAGAGGATAGTTAAAAATAAAACTAGTTGTTAGAAGATGGATTTTTAGTTTAAAAAATATTTATGCAACAACTGCGGAACATGGCCTACAACAAAGTTAATGGTAAGTGAAGGAGGTCTCTTTCTGAATGGACAACGCGTGAGGAAGACTAGCGAAGAAGCGTCATTAGGGGGCGTCCATAAATTACGTGAGGTGAAATAGGGGGGGGGGTGGTCCGGCGAAATCTCACCAAATCTCACCAGGGGGGAGGGGGGGGGTCTACGGAAATCTCACGTGAGATTTTGCGAAAAATTTGGGGATAGTAGAGCCAAAAAAAAGGTCTACAATTTGCGCCTAAGTCGATTTTAGGAGGGTATTTCGTGAAAAAGTTAGGGTGTGACCTAAAAAAAAAAAAAGGTCTACAAAAGTTTCGAGTGCGATTTCTAGGGGGTTTCTCACGGACCTGATCTCACCAGAGGGGGGGGGGGGGGGGGGTCCGGCCAGATCTCACGAAATCTCACCAAGGGGGAGGGGGGGGGGTCCAGAAATCCGGAAAAACACCTCACGTAATTTGTGGATGCCCCCTTAGCGGGCGGTGTATGAAGACTTGTCGACTGGAATTCTCAACAAACGATCCTCTTTGGTAGTGGGCTACATTTGCATCCCTGGTCGAATGCTTGCGCACATACAGCGTGTGAGTGCGCATCGCAAAGCAATCGGACTAGGTTTTTTGTATAGCGTAATTAACTTCGATCTAATAGACAGCGGAGGTAGCTGTCGAAAGGTGCTGCGTTGAGAAATATTCGCCAGGACATTTATTTTTCTATATTTTTCGTTGTAAAATTCATCATCAATTTCCTGTGTGTAAACTTTGGCACTATTCCCCCAAGTAAAAAGAAGACAAAACAAAATAAGAAATGAGGCGATGACGGATATGTGAAATGAAGAAAGACGAATAAGAAATTAGAAAAAGAAATTGGTTGGGACATTGGATAGGAAGAAATGACGTTGTAATGGAGGCACTAAAACGAAACGACCACACGAGAAAAAGATTGCAGCTCATCTATAACATCAAAATAAATGCATCTTATGCTGAAACGAAATGGTTTACGGAGGAAAAGAAAGAATGGAAATATTAAACTTGTAGTGCTGGAGCTACCCATTAGGCAGAACCTGATAATGATTGTAGTATAATAATATTTTATAGAAAGTTTTTTTATGGCTTTATGCTTCGTAGATATCGAGGCAGAAAAGGACTGGGTGTATTGAACGGGAAGGAATCAGGCCATGACCTTTCAAACGAACCATCCACACATCACATACGCCTGGAATGATTTCAGTAAACTTTGGAAACCCCGAATTTTATTAAAGGTGCTTTTACTTCATTCTGCATTGCATCCTAACGGATGAAGTAGTTGGTATTACTATTCGGTAAAATTTGACCGAAGTCAGACAATTGCAGAGCGGCAACGCAGCGTTGGCATGGAGCGTGGAAAAAAGCTTAAAAAAGCCTGTTTTTGCTTGAGGCTTAAACACCTCGTCGATGACGAAGTCAAAAGAGGTGGGAAAGAACTGGGAGCAAGAAAAGGGAAGAAATTCGACCATGGCAGTTCAAAGGAAGCATCCCGGCATTCAACTGAAGTGATTTCGAGTTACCGTGGATATCCGAAATCTGGATAGCCAGACGGGGATAGGAACCTGCGTCCTTCGGAATGCGAGGCCAGAGCGTTACCGTTCACCCATCACGCTAGGTACATGAAACAAATTTGAGCAAACCGTAAAGCAGAATTAAGGGGTGGGGGGGGGGAATCAGAATCCAGTACCAGAGAGTTAACATGCACAAGGTGTTTCAGATATATTTGTAAAAACTTTCAGGAAGCACGAAGATAGAACGGAATTTAACAGCAATGCGAGGTCTCAAACATCTTTTTGAATGAGGTGGTAGGATGGCGCAGAGTTCACGAAAGCAATAGTGTTGAAACTGATAACTACCTTGTACCACGCATCTCTGTAGCTGTTGGGAACATTCGCATCACGCAAAAGGCACAAGGATTGGAGCGTGACGATATTTAAATGTAGTATGTTCAATTATCTGCGAAAAAGGGTCAGTCTAGTCCGTATTTAACTTTTAAGTAAAGGGGCATCCATTAATTACATGAGCACAAAATGAGGTGGGGTTCAGCAAAATCTTACCAAATCTCATCAAGGGGAAAGTGGAGTCGCTAAAAATCTCAACTTTTTATTTCACATTGGCTCCCTCCCTTCAAAGAATATTCTGCCGCTCTGCTTTGAACGTAACCACACGTTGGGGACGGGGGGGGGGGGGGGGGGGAGGACACACCAGATCTCACCAAATATCACCAAGGGGGAGGAGGGAACCCAAATTTTAAACACCTCACGTATTCAATGGACGTTCCCAAAGGAAGCAATCAATTATTCGGGAAAAAACACGGCACAACATCCCAAAGAGAAATATTTAGTATGTTACGTTTCACTCATTATATTTTTGTCAGTATCTAAGAGTATACCGAGAAACAAATCCTACTGATCGCCAGGAAGAACGTTACCACTCGCCAAATAGGTTCGGTAAGTAGAATTACACCTCATAGTCCAAGCAAGAATAATACTGTACCATAAGTACAATACTGGCAGCACAGCATTCTTCAAGAGGAGAAACTATATATTTATCATCAAAACTTGATTAGTGACTCTGAAAGAGATACCTATGTGGAGATTAGGAAATTAACTCAGCTCAAGAAAGAATAAGGTAAGTGCATGAGCGAGAGCCTTATGAGAAAGAACAAAGAAAAATATGAACCAACCTTCCATATTTCCAAATATGTCCAGCCATCTTCAGATCGAAAAGTTTATTTCATTATGAGGGACCGTGCACAAACTACGTGGCTCGGTCCAGGGGGGGAGGGGTTGGCTGGAAGGCTACGCTGGGCTATATGGGGGGAGGGGGGGGGGTTCCGAGCCAGGCCACGTAGCTTCCCATTCATAACATTTTTCACAGTTGAAATGGGAAACAGAACTCACAACAGCATGTGATTATTTATTTCCCTCAGTTAATTATCTCCGTAAGTACTTTACAATAGTTTGACGAGAGAAAACAGTACAAAATGTCTTCTGGAATCAAAAGGGAAAAAAGCTACGTGCTACGTGTTTGGGTGGGGGGGGGGGAAGAGGCAAAAGCCACGTAGGCCTACGTGGGGGGGAGGGTGGGTTCACAGGAGGCCAAAATGTAGCTACGTGGTTTATGCACGCTCCCTGAGTTACGTGTGATAAGAGCACAGTTACTACCCAGTATAATAATGGTATGAAAATGAACCTATATTCATAGGAGGAAACTAGCAATAATTACAAGCCGCCAACATTGCGATTAGTAGTGAATGTAATGATCACGTGTGCCAGTTCCTAAAGCAGCAGGTTTACGGGATTGAGTAGAGTATTTTTGTACCAGAAATATAAAGACGATTTGCGAAATAGTGAAATTATGTTGGTTCGTCAAACTCCACTGTGTCCAGTCGTATCTCCGCAAGACTTCTAGTTGTTCACCATGAATGAAAGAACGCTGATAAATTTTCTCTCTGAAGAGACGGCGGATGTGTCATTTCTGAAAAGATCTTTCTGCAATGGAAAGAACACTGCACTTAAGACTTGGAATCACATCAGATCTAACGCAAACAGCGATAAGAAAATATACGAATGACGTCACAATCTCCCGTGTTTTATTAGATCACATATTCTTGTATTTTGTGAATGTGTCGTGCCTACAGAACCCGTGGCATATCACGCTCCACGCAATCTGTTTGCAGAACGATAACGGATAAGACTTATGGGGAAAGATACAGCGATATAACGATAAGCGAGGTAGAAATTAAATTTTACTGCCCTGCACTGGCTGGGGATTCATTACATTAACCACTCATTACAAACGTATGGATTTATTGAAGAACTACAAAGCTGGGATTTATGATCATCCATGTCTGTCATTTGAAAGAACTGTCGAATTTTTTTTAATTTTGCACTCATATTTTTACTTTATTTATGGCTTTTCGCGGTCATTACAGGCGGGACAGAAATGTGAACAAGTAGCCATGGTTTTTAAAGGAACCATCGCGAAATTCGTCTTGATTCCTGAAGAAGAAAAGGTGGTCGACCAGGATCAACTTCAGCAGCAGATGACCGCTACATTGTGCAACAGGCAAGAAGGGACCCATGTCGAACAGCGGGTGCAATTGTAACCACATTTAACAGGATCGCAAAGCAAGCAATCTCACGTTCCACGGTGGCATGGCGATTGCGGTTGGTCTCTTTGCCCGACGTCCATTAGATTGTGTTACATTGAGCCCGTGTATCTGCGGCACTATTAGCGATGTTGCCGAAAGCATCAGGATTGGACCGACGAGGGAGTGGAGTCGAAGTACTGATTCTGGATGTACGCTAATCAGGCGTAAGTTAAGAACACGTAACGTGGCAAGGAACATTTTCAAATATGATCACTTCGTGGTCCAAGTGTTATGGCGTGGGGAGGCAGAATGTTGAATCGGCATACCGATCTCCAAGACTTTGAATGCGGTACACTTACCGATTAACGTTATTGTGAAGTTGTACTCCTTCCACATTTGCGTCTTTGTGGGCTGTAATCTGCCCAGACTTCATTTTCGTAGATGACAATGCGCGATCGTATCGAACAGTGGATGTGGTGCAGCTCTTGGAACGAGACGATATTCGACGAATGGACTGGGCTGACCGTTCCCCCGACTTAAATCACGTGTGTGATGCACTGCGAAGAGATATTGTGCACGTCCACGTGCACCTTCGACCATCTAGTAGTTGTCAATCACGCTGTTGCAGGAATAGAACGTCCTACCAAAAGAACTACTCACCAAACTTGATGCTAGCATGGAAGCACATTGCAGAGCTTGCATGCTGTCCGTGGTGACCACACATCCTTTTAAAACCACGTCCATCCTTTTTGTAATGTCCAGAGAATCACCAGAGTTGCAGTGCGTTCGGTCTAGCTTCTTGTCTCTGTATGAAACTGCTATTTCTTTTTGTCTTTTAGTTGCCTACTGTACCATATGTAGTATTTCTTTCTGTCTATGGTTGAATTTTCGTTCGGGCTATGTTACTTGGCACTGACACAGCATGCGAATGTTACTTTCGTCCTTAAGTTTGCAGACCAGTGTATTAAGTGAGCTGCGTCTGTCTGAGGGCTTTGAGGAAGCATCACTGCAGCTCAATTTGGATGATATTCCTTCGAAATTAGTACAGGTGTTAGACAAGAAGAACGCTTGTCGCCAATCCTCTTTAACTGTCTGTTGGAAAGTCATTCGTGAATGGACGAACACACTAACAGATGGCTCTGGGTTGAGAAAGGACAAACTACTAATCAACTGCCTGGCCTTCGCAGATGAGCTCATTCTATTAGCATCTAGTGCTGTTCACGAATTATCCTCCCTCGCCAACGTAGCAGTTAAAAGTAGGGTTGAAGAGTTCCATAAACAAAACTGAGTTCAACACCAACATCAGAAATGCACCCAACTTAATCCCACTGGGGAATGCAATGATACAAAGGAGTAATGACTTCAAATATCTTGTAGAATGCTCCAAACATCAGCGAGGATTAGCCATGAATAGCAGATGCGCCAGACTGGAGAGAACACACCACATTTGTAAGAACCTCTCCCTTAACCTCAGACCCAGGCACTATAACCTCTTCAGTCCCGAGGTGTCATATATGATACCTCCAGGAATTATTTTTTCCTTGGGCCACTGCACAGCTGAATCTTTTCTGGCCTATCGTATCATCTACAATTTACATCGCACTTCTCACAGCTCATATGTTCGATCTTCTGCTTTTGGCAGCCCTAATTGGAAACTTGGAATCATGCAGCTGTGTGGCTCGTCGAAATAAAGGTAAAGACATATTTTTTCCATGAAATAAAGTAACATGAAGCAGTAAAGTTGTGTGTATAATTTTCCTGCTTGACTCCCGAGGTATCATATATATATATATACCATCTATAAAAAATTCATTATTGTCTCAAAAAAAATTTATGGTCATTCATTGTTAACTAGCATTAACACAAAGTAAATAACACAATAGTAGTTCTCTTGCACTTTTATTATTAGCTCGGGACTAAAGAGGATAATACTGTAGTTCGACCATCAGTACTGCATGCATCAGAGTGCTTGAACATGGTTAGAAAGGGACAACTCCGAAAACTGGAAGTAAAGTAACGTAAGATCTTGAAAAAATCATGGGTCCTGCCAAAGAAGAAGGAAAATACAGACGCAGGTATAATAAGGACCTATACCAACAACTAGAGAGCATTACGACAGCCATGAGAAAAAGGAGATTAATGTTCTACGATCACACAGTTCGGATGGACAATCATAGACTCACGTCCAAAATCTTCAACACTGTCTGTAGAAGTAAAGCACTAATGCAAAATGAACAAGGCTAGTCAGAAAAGATCTCGAGCAACTGGAAATTGATTCAAAAGAAATTTACAACAGGGATAGGTACAGAACGTTGATTAAAGCATTCTATTCTCTCCAAACAATAACAGTCAAAACACTGCGCCCCGAATCTGGAGTGAAATAGTCCCAAGAAAGGGCAACTAACATGAAAGAATATTGGACCAAAAAGAAAGCTCACCAGAGTTAAGAACCGCGTGGTCCATAGACACCAAAACGGAAAAAGAAAAGAAGAACAACAACATAAGAAACGAAACAGACCGATCGTGGTGGTGAGACGGTTAGCGTTCTGGGCTCGCATTCGGAAGGACGCCGGTTCGACTCCCGTCCGGGCATCCAGATTTGGTTTTTCCATAGTTTCCCAAATCACTCCAGACAAATGCTGGGATGCTTCCTACAAAAGGCCATGGCCGAATTCCTTCCCATTCCTTGCCTCCCATCCTTCCCGTTTCTAAAGATCACTGTTAAGAGACGTTAAGCAGTTTGAAAAACAGAATGGACGATTCGGTCACCAAACCTTCATTATACAATCTATGCGAACTGAAGAAGTAGGCTTACGGTGACCTAGGAGAATTTTAATTTGTATCACATTCCACCTGTCATGGCTGGGTCTCCGAACCACGGAGTGTAGTGGCGCACCTTACACGAACAAAGCTAAAGTCTATCTTCGACATGACCGTAGCAGGCAAGCAGTGTACTCACCGTGTCCGTTATTCAGCAGTATCTGCGAGTCGAGTTCGTGCAGCTCAGCGTGCAACTCAGAAAGACGGCTGTTGACTTTTTGAGCAGATGGGCGACGTCTGTAAGTGAACGCCTGTCGGTGGCCACCTCGCGTACCTTCTCGGCTCCCGCCTATAGCTTGAGCTCCTTGCGGATCTCCCGCCGGATGAGCTCCTTGAGCTCCTCCAGGCGGCACGGCAGCGCAGCCTCGCTGTCATCTGCGCCTCCCTGTAGGCCGTACTTGTGGCTCAGTTCGTACAACACTGGGTGGCGAATGTACGCCCCCTGAAACACAAAATTCCTTGATTTCAGCATACTAGTTAATGTAAAGAAAACAAAGTCACACTCCAAATTCTTATTATCAAATGTCAACGTTTGGGGCACCCAAAGAAAATCTATTTCCCTCTCTTTTTGGACTCACGGAGACTCAGCAGATGGTTTGACCCGAGGAAGGCCGCAGGCTTCGGTCGAAACATCGGGAGAAGGACGAATGATTGAGCGCAGCGTAAATCGCCCAAAGCACTTGACACCTACAGAAGCTATCTTATACACCTAAAAATCTAGCGTCACGATGTTTGTCAGAGATAAATTCAGAAACTACTTAACCGATTTTGATGAAATTTGGCTTATTGTGTGTGATTTGGTCCAACTTAAAAGATATGATAGTTTTTATCTCGATTATTGACCTCAATATTTATTATTTCGAATTACATGTTCATTAAATGTTTGTCATAGGATAATGGTTTGTAATTATTTTTAAGTTCCGTAAGTTTGACCGGTCTGACTGGAGATCGAAAGGTCCCCGGTTCGAATCCCTGTCTCACCGGGGTTTTTCATAGGAACTTCAGTAATTCTTAAAAATCTGAACCGCCAGAAACGAATCCATATGATCAGAAGTGATACACCAAGCTACTTTTGACTGCGTGTTGTACGTTATATTCCTTTATTCGGTACGTTCAAAATAGTTTGATATCCGAATAAAACATGTCTTCAAGACGTTAACATTGTTGCAATTATTCACACATCCAAAATTTATAGCAAAAGTGCTTTATACCTTCACATAGTTATCTTTTTCTGCCAAGGACCAGCATCAGAAAACCATGACTTCAATGCAACGAAAATTGTTTTTAAGTCAATAATTGACAGTTAGGGGGCATCCATAAATTACGTGAGATGTTTTTCCGGATTTCCGGATCCCCACCCCCTTCTGGTGAGACTTCGTGAGATCTGGTCCGTGAGACCCCCCCCCCCCCCACCCAGAAATCGCCCTCGCAACTTTTTGAGTCCTTTATTTTAGGTCCCACCATTTCAAAAGCCGGTAATACCCCCCTAAAATCGACTTTCGCGTCATTTGTAGATCTTTTTTAAGCTGTACAGTCCGACAATTTTTCCAAAACCTCACGCGATTTTTCCGTAGACCCCGCCCCCCCTTTATTTCACCTCACGTAATTTATGGACGCCCCCTTACGGCAAATTTTGAAGCAGATTTCTTCGAATTTCATTACTGTTATTGCAGACAATTTTTTAACAAGATACTAAAGAGAAACGGTCTTAAATCGATATAAAAACCTTTTTTTTTAATCTGCTAACGTCTCTCAACAGCAAGGTCTTTAGAGACGGGAAAGGATGGGGGGCAAGGAATGGGAAGGAATTCGACCATGGCCTTTTTGAAGGAAGCATTCCAGCATTTGCCAGGAGTGATTTGGGAAACCATGGAAAACCCAAATCTGGATGCCCGGACGGGGATTCGAACCACCGTCCTCCCGAATGCGTGGCCAGAACGCTAGCCGTTACACCACCACCCTCGGTGATAGAAAAACCATAATAGAAAATCTTTCTTTAAAGTCAAGATTGAATGACGTAACGTCAAAAAAAAATCAATATACTGGAAACTTGAGTTTATATTTTTCCAAGTTTTATTGATTTTAATAAGGACTAAATTAAAATGAACTACATGAAAGCAAATTTAATGAACCCTACATGTGAGATAGCTAACTTAAATACAGCTCTAATACACTTAACTGAAGGCGAATCATAATAGTGCACAGATAAATTCTATTAAGACTTTATGAAATCTGTCTTATAGTAGGCCTATAATAAACATGGCTGTGACTAAGCTGCTATTTTACCAAACTAATACTAAAACTGTCAATCAATTTGACAACATACTGAACATTTCAGTATAATAAATGTACAAAGCTAAACCCAACACGAAGCTAATTCAGAAACATATTACTACATCAATTGTAATTCATTTCATATTCTGACCTGATACGTCCCATGCAACAACCAGTGACGTGCTATATAAATCGAAGATTCATACCATTTAAAACTCACACGGGCAAGTCGTTAATCTAATAAATAAATGCAACTGAAATTACAACCATGGATTCCTCAAATCACTCCAAATTGGATGCCAGGATGGTTCCTTCAAAAATTCCATGGCCGAATTCCTTCCCGTTCCTTGCATCCAGTCCTTTCCCGCCTCAATGACCTCGACGAGGCGTAAAGTCATAAGAGAGAGAAAAAAATAATCCTGGAAGATTGTTCGACGACCAAGTGACGAGAGTCCGAATATCAGCACAATCCGCCTCTGTCGTGGGCTACTTGTAAAGAGACCCTGAAGTTTTACACGGAATGAGAACAAAAGGGCATCCTAGCGAACTTCACACCAACAAACCAAAGCTTCGCCAAAGGTTATCGTCAGTTTAAGATCCCTTAAAATTTCCAATCAACATAGACATGTAAACCGGAGATGCCAACCAGGCATGTTAGCAACTAATCTATGACGAGACTGTTCAGTTTTGAAAGTACTTGTGTTGCCGCCCGCTCTCCAGCGAGCATCATACCTTGTTCCACATCGCCGACTTGGCAGAGAAGACAGCACTACAGAAACTCGATACCGAGCTAAGAGTACAGCTCTCTTTCGTTTAAGTGTCACCCGGAGAGAAGCTGAATGGTGCCAATTAGTGGCAATTACTGCGCCCCTTAGTTGTATCATTATACGAACTTCCGCCGCAGACGTGTCGTTGAGACCGGTTCGGGCACGCTGTTGACGTTTCTAACGGCCGTGACACTACGACCAAGTTCACGACAGGTTAGCAACAGTTCTGCATCCTCATGTGAGCACTCTGAGAAATTGGAAGTAAAGGCTTCATAATGTATCAGTAACCTTTCACCTTCTTTAATCAACTTTTAGATAATTATTTGTCACTGGCAGCACTGTTTGCAAGAACTTCAGTTAATTTACAGAACATAAACATAGTGCATCAGTGTCAAACTGCAGCCAAGGAATGTTTATTATTTATGCTCAGTTTCAATGATACATTATCTTCTCTATAATTCTTTAACCAAACTGAGCAGTAATATTGGATCGTTAGCGCGGCCATGGTTTTGAAATATTGTCAATCTTACAAACAATTTATCTGGTTCAGATTGTAGATACAGATTGGATAATTTCCTATCTTATTCTAATTTGCGTTTGCATAATTTTAATTGCTATCTGTAATCCTTAGATCGTTGTCAAGATTACTTACAATATCTGAAGTGGATTTTCAGTGATTGTTAATATTAAGGTGACCAATTATTTTTACAATTAAAAGGAGGACGAACCAATTTTTTTACAATGAGAAGGAGGGCGAAAAATTTAAGAAACGAGTACAGCGTAAATAAAGGAAACATTTTATTAAATCACACAAAAATACACTAATCATGCTTACATCCCTCTTAATTATTTAATTAAACGAGTATTTTTTCCACTGAATTAATGCTTTATGCCAATATATAATTTTCTAAAAATATATTGGACATTTTGGAGCAAGAATATCCTTCATATTGAATTTCAAGTCAAGTGCTTTAGGTAGAGCATCAACTTACAATCATGATTTCTCATTTGTCCAAAATATTGCTGAAAACAATTGTCTCTCTCTTTGATGTGAGGAATGGAAATTCAGTTTTTAACTAATCGTTGAAATGGCATTTTCTCTTTGATTTTTTCCACCCTTAAATGAAGTTGAAAATAAAATATATAGCTCCACGAACGATGCAAGCACATTATGAATACATAAAATAAATAATTGAAACTAAAACTTTACTAACAAAAGCGATAAAACTTAACTAAATCTATAGTTAAATTATATTACACTTGTATTGGAGCGTTCTGGTAGCTCAGTGGTTAAGGCGCTAGCTTTCAAGACATTCGCTGCTCCGGTCCCGGGTTCGAATAGCGGCAGGCGCAGGAATTTTGAGAGTTGTGTTTGATCATATGAGCTATGCAAGGACGTTCCGTGGTTCGGATTCCACGTTAAACTGTAGGTCCCAGAGGAAAGGAACTGGCCTCCTACCTCTGACACAATCGCTTAGTATGCCTCCTTCGGGAGGATCCAACCAACCTTCGGGTTGTGGACTAAGTTAAGTACACTTGTGTTGAAAACAGGGTTGTTTAAAAATGAATTAATAAAACGTAAATTGTACTTCTCTGAGAATACCATAATATTCACTGAGAAAGAAATAATGTGAGACGTGAAGTTCTATGATCTGCGCATGCGTTTCCTAATCGCGTCGAACTGTACCGTCACATGACGCGTACCAGTTTGGCGCGGCATCTCTGAATACAGAGATTAACAGCTTAGTTTTAAAATATCGAAAAGGAGGACAGGTAAGAGGACACTTTTTGAGGGAAGACCAGAACTTGCAAAAGGAGGACTGTCCTCCCTAAAGGAGGTCACTTGCTTGGGTATTGGTAAACTTTTATGTTAAGTTTCTGTCCCTTTGTTACCGCATAACGCAAATACTACCGATCCGATTTGGATGGAGTTTTCGCAGTCTGAAAGCATATCTCATCATTCTACGTGACCGGGGGACAGAGCATGAAATTATAGTGTGTTCGTAACTACAACAGATTTACGCCACATATCACGGCATTCAAAATTAAAATCATTTCTAAACCTCAAAAGTTACCCAAAGAAAGATCACAACAACTCACAGATAAACACTCAACTCTTTACATTCTGTTGATTTTTTTGGACTACATAAATTATTTCTGAAATATAGTACACTAGAATACAAGTAAAACAAACCACTACATCAAACGCTAACAGTATGATTTGTAATATTTACTTTATGGTAAACGTTACAACGATACAGCATTACAAACATCAGATGTACTCGTAATTCTGAACAAAGTTTCTGTTTAATACCGACACTAAATCTTGATCGGATTTAAGTAGAATATTTCCTCTTCGTATTAAAATGCGTAATTTTCACGTAGCTTTATGAACATTAAGTTAATTAGTTAATTTTTCCATATTACATGAACTTAGAATATACAGAAAACGAAAATAAAAACTTGGATAACTGGAGGAACACCGGAAATACGAAAGAAGCAAAAAGTAAGGCATCTTATTAAATGCCATTTAGATTTTTACCTTCTCTAGCTAGGAAATAAAAAAAGAACGGTAAACGGATTATTATAAACACCAAGGTCCACGCGGGCAAAGCAGTGGGCAAATTCTATTGATTATTATTTGATAATGATATCACCCACTGAACTAGAAGCAAGACATGGTGGAAACTAGTTGTAACATCGGGTGTATGCTAGTGACAGAAATAGTACCCGTAACGTTAAAAGAATGGTGAATCGGCAATAAGTGAATGGAAATGGACTAGTTAATTTCATCACTAACTAAGAACGTATATATATTCTCTGCTATCGTGTGTCAAATTCTACCGTTATTTAGAAAGTATAAAAACGAGAATTAAAAAAAAAAACATACATATTCTTCTATTTTAAGCATTACCTTCTCACAAAAAAGTTCTTGGACGGGAATATGAGTCAGTACCTATCGCTCCATTCATGTGACATTGACTTCAATTCATAAGTTAACCAATGAAAACTTAATTATGGATAGAAAACTTTAATATGATTCGTGGCAGGAAAGAAACAAATCCCTATTTGTCTTTGACTATATGCCTCATGAGCTGATATATTCGAATTATCTCCGTTAATAAGCGGCCAATTTTTACGTTTTAAATCGTCATTCTGATCCGAGCATGCGTTTATAAAACGGACACTCAACACTATGAGTCATTAGATTCACAATTTTCTTGATTTTCCCACCAAAACAAACCATTTTTACACTAATTCACAACGTTTATAGGACCGGAAAAAAATTGTTATGGATTATAACAACGTATGGTGTGACACTCAACGCGACAGTTGGTTGGATCCCCTCCACTGGAGCAGGGAAAACATCTGCGTGGTAATGTCTGTATGTCTGAGTGTGTGATGATGTTTGTGGTGTACGAAGACGTTTCAATGCTTGACATCTTACGTTGTGTCCATGTGCCGCCATCTGTCTTATGGATTTCTTAGCCACTACGTAATACGCCACTGTCAGACCACCATGCTATTGCACGGATGGTAATTCACGACTGAGCTAAGGCACACAGCACTAGGCACAAATAAGGGACTGAATAACTTTTTTTCCAAGTGGTATTCTGTGTAATGGTTGATGAAGCAAAACTAATGTTGAAGTAGACATAGACTGCTTCCAAACTGAAAGCAGAGTAACGTAGCTATCGCTAAAAAAAAAAAAAAAAAAACTGAAGACAAATCTGTTTATCTACATGATGCCAAATCTGAATCCTTAACCGCAGTATTATGAAAGTAGCAGAGAGTTGAATTCAGTAATTATGAATGTCGTTTGAATAATTCATGCTAGGTGGCTCATATATATTAGCAAATTGATGACAGGTATTCTGTATTAGCAGGTTGCACGGGATGGTTATCGCAAACTTTTCTATTGAAGCGTTGCGCCATTCGAATCCAAATTTGTTAATTCTGAAATGTATGATTTTCTTCAGTTAGGTGGTTTGTATATTTTATTTGACGTTTTACGAGCTATCGAGAACAAACTAATCGAAAGGAAGATAATGTTTCCAAGTTTTCAAATCGTTCAGGATTTCTGAAAATGTACAATGCAAAATACTGTCAGCGTAACGTGGCGGAAGACTGGTACTATTTCAGTATTTGGTTATAAACGAGGTCAGGTGGGTGGTGGTCCGTATTAAGTTGTTCTCTAGGTACCCGTATTGGGGCTTTTCAGTGCGCCCTGCCATTCTGGCTGGTGCTTGCGACATTATGAACATTTTGAGACATACGCGATCATCAAGAACAATCTAAAGCCTCGTTCGCACCGCATGTGGCTTGACGAGCCTGGTTTGGAGTCCAATGTCTATTCACTGTGTATTCCTGGCGGTCTGATCCGAGATGTGGAACAGGCCATCCCTGATGCCATTGAGCGGACGAGGTGTAGCCAGCTGCGGATTGTAGCTCATGTCGGCACCAATGATGCTTGCCGCCTTGGGTCGGAGAGTGTCCTCTCTTCCTTCCGGAGGCTTGCTCATAGGGTGAACTCTGTGGTTGATGACCGCAAGATTTCGGCTGAGTTAACCATCTGCAGCATTGTCGATAGAACCGACTGTGGACCTCTGGCTCAGAGCCGAGTAGAGGGTCTGAACCAGAGACTGCGGCGTTTCTGCGATAATCATGGCTGCAGATTCCTAGATCTTCGCCCTTGGGTCGAGTCGTGTAGGGTTCCCTTGGATAGATCAGGTGTGCATTATACACGTGAATCGGCTACACGGGTGGCAGGGGCCGTGCACTGGGGGATTTTTTTAGCCTGAGGGAGGAAGACCCGAAACTGGGATTACAGTTACGGGCAGCCCAATTAAATTCGGCACCATATGTTAGGAGTAACGTAAATCAATCTCGACCGTTGAAAGTACTCGTTATTAACTATAGAATTGTTTGTAATAAGCAGCCTGAGCTTGAAAGCATTATAAGTAGCACAGAAGCTGATATTATATTAGGTGCTGAAAGCTGGTTAAAACCGGATATAAGTTCAGTAGAAATTTTTAACAATAGCAAGAATGTTTACTGTAAGGATAGGTTACATTCAAATGGAGGTGGTGCATTTATAGCTGTTCGTAAACACCTGTCGTGTAACGAAATAAATATTGATACGGTCTGTGAAATCCTATGGATTAGACTAAAAGTAGCTAGGACAAAACTTGTAATAGGGTCTTTCTATCGTCCACCAGATGCAGATGTAGGTGTTGCCGAGGCCTTAAGAAATAACGTAAGTAATATAGCTCGTCAATTTCCGGATCATGGAATAATACTAGGTGACTTCAACTTTCCGTATATTGACTGGAATAATTACGCCCACGATACTGGTGGCAGGGATAAAATATCCTGTGAGATTATTCTTGACCTTTTCTCAGATCTTAATCTTGAGCAGCTCGTCACTGAACCAACGCGGTGCCACAACGATAACGAAAACATTCTAGATATTCTCATAACAAATAGGCCTGAATTATTCACGGACATTTCTACCACCATGGGAATAAGTGATCATAAAGCTGTAATTGCTACAGTAAAATTAACAGTCACGCGCAAAAGAAAAAGGCGTTTACAGGTTCGAAAATGCCGCAAAGGAGAGTTTAAGAACGTTTTTGAGGGATAATTACATTACCTTTATAAAAGGAAGAGGCTCGGTTGAAGAGATATGGTTTCGATTAATAAATATAGTCAGGGAAGGTATGGACTTACATATACCGAAAAGGATTATCAGGGATGGGAACCATCCCCCGTGGTATACACGTGAAGTTAAAAGGTTACTTAAAAAGCAAAGGAAGATACATGCACGCTCAAGGAGGACGATGTATAGGAGTGATTTAGAAAAGCTAGCTGAGACAAGAGGACAGGTCAAGAATGCGATGCGCGAGGCCTTTAATGACTTTCGTTGCAACTCACTTTCCAAGAGCCTCATTGAAAAGCCAAAGACATTTTGGTCGTATGTAAAAAAAAAAAAAAAAAAAAGTGGTTGTGACAACAATATGCCAGTTCTACTACAAGACGGTCGGGAAGTTGATGACAGCTGCGACAAGGCTACCATATTTAACACCGAATTTAAAAATTCCTTCACTGAAGAAAACATAGAAAACATTACCCGTTTTTTCCACGGCGTGTAGAATTTGAGATGGATCCAGTACAAATTGATAGAGTAGGTATCATAAGGCAATTAAAGCTCTTGAAGTATAGCACCGGGTCCCAATGGTATACCAGTTAGAGTATTTTCGGAATACGCGGAAGAAATAGAACCATTTCTGTCAGATATATTTCGTAAATCTTTAGAAGAAATAAAAGTACCTTCTGACTGGAAAATAGCGCTGGTGATTCCCGTTTTCAAGAAAGGAGATCGGGGAGATCCTAGGAATTATCGACCCATATCTCTAACATCTGTTTGCAGTAGAATTCTGGAGCATGTCATATGCTCTAACGTTATGAAGTTTCTAGATGAAAACGAGTTACTTACAGCAAACCAACACGGATTTCGGAAGAACCGATCGTGTGAAACGCAACTGGCTCTATTTTCGGATGATGTAATGAAAGTTATTGATGCAGGATCAAAAGTTGGTGCTATTTTCTTGGATTTTCAGAAAGCTTTTGACTCTGTACCACACAACCGTCTTTTAGCGAAGATTCGAGCGAATGGATACGCGATTTTCTAACTGGTCGGTCACAGTATGTCGTTGTTGACGGGCAAGTCTCTTCTAAAGGTGCGTTTCCACTGAGGCAACTTCTGGGCAACATGTGGCATGCGGCACTGACGCATGCGACAAGGAGTATTTCAAGCGAAGCGACACGCTGCGACATGTAGCAAGCAACAATGACGCATGCTACAGGTTGGGCCGTGTCGCCGGTCGTATGGGCCACTGTGCGACAAAAATATAGCGTGTCGCACGATGTTGCCAGTATCCAAGCGGCGGTGGATGAGTGCGACAGAAAACGGGCGACATGGAGTGGAATGTGCAGAAAACAATCTTATTTATTGAAGATTATCATACTTCACCGGAGTTGTGGAATAACAAAAGTGCGTCATGTAAAGACAGGAAAGCGAAAAGTGACAAATTAATACTACTTGCTAACAAGTACGAATGTTCATTAGATGAAATAAAAAAGAAAATCAAGAATTTGAGGTCTGCTTTTCATCGTGAACATAAAAGTATTACTAAACCAAAGAGCGGCTCCTCTCCTAAAGAAGAGAAATGGTTTGCTTATAAACTCCTGACATTTTTGTTAGATGTTGACATTCCAAGACAAACTTTTTCAACAGCAGAAAATTATGAGGTACATTAATTAATATATGTAACTAATTATTTTTGGCAGAATAGTTTACCAATGACAGATCCAGAGACGGAATAGGGTATTTACAATCTTTTTAGTTATACAAGTAAATAAAAGTAGTTTTATGGTGGGTTTAAAATATATATATTGTCGTAATTAAAACTTTACAAAAAACTTACATATAATTAAGATAGGCTGTATTTACAGCGTATGTAGAAAAGTGTTTCCAAATTTAGTTTGTGGTAAATAATAGTAAAAAACTTTTCTTGAATCTACCTTTCACTCATACAGTTGTGTATGATAGGGATAAATTGTCATATCATGGTTTACGTACGAATACATTGTTTATGTTTTTGTCTTAGTATTTGTCTTGCCAAGATACTTTTCCTTCTTTTGACACAAAGTACCTTGCGATTCGCACTACTTTTAACAAATAAATCTCTGATCCCCCACCTAGGTTTTTTCCGTTTTCTTCTTTTATTGCCATTTGCTAGGATCAAATAAGCAGCAGCTGCCACTGCTTCTGATGCCATGACGCACACTACTGGCCACATAACGTGAAATTCTTTTGCCGCATGCTACAAGGAACGGCGACAAGTATCAAGCGACAACTGGTAACAGATTCTAGGCGACATTCGACTTGCGATAAAGTATGATGACGCACGGCGACATGTAGCAACAAAATAACTCGTGTAGCATGCTACATGTTGCTCGTTGTTGCCTCAGTGGAAACGTGCCTTAAGCTTGATGTTACTTCGTGCGTTCCTCAAGGAAGTGTAATAGGACCACTTCTTTTCTTAATTTTTATAAACGGTCTCGGGGACAACGTTAATTGCAGAATGCGATTTTTTGCTGATGCTCCGACGATTGCTTAGAAATTCAGCGCGATCTGGATGTTATTTCGGAATGGTGCCGTAATTGGCAGCGTACACTTAACTGCAAAAAGTGCAAGGCAATGCACATAAGTAATAAAAAGACCCCGTTTGCTCAAGAGTACAAAGTTAACAATTCAGTTTGACACTGCGGATTCCCTGAAGTATCTTGGCGTAACAGTACAAAGCAACATGAAATGGGACTTGTCCATAACTTCCGTCGTAGGCAAAGCTAATTCTAAACTACGATTCATAGGTCGTATTTTGAGAAGTTGTAATGCTCATACAAAGGAAATAGTGTACAAAACACTAGTGGGTCCGCATTTGGAATACTGTTGTGGAATTTGGGATCCGTATCGCAAGAGATTGATTGACACATTAGAGAAAGTACAGAGGAGAGCCGCTCGATACGTGACTGCTAGTTACAGTCCTTACGTGTCACAGAGCTGATACGTGGGTTGGGCTGGGATTGTTTGGCGGACAGACGACGTCGTTTTCGTTTGAATTTGTTGGGGAATATGCGAAAATCTTTAATTTACGAGTGCAACGAAATACTTCTTCCCCCAACCTATTTAGGTCGCAATGACAGGAGGGATAAGAATCTAGAAATAAGATGCCGTACTGATTCATTTATGTATTCCTTCTTTCCTCGTTCTGTCGGGATTGGAATGCACAGAATTAGGATTGGTGCTTAGCACCCTCTGCCACCCACAGTATTTGTGATAGATGTAGATGTCTTGCGTAGTGTGAATGGAAAGACTCGCTGCCAGAGGTAACTCGAGGTGGCTCAGCCGTTCCCATGAAATGTCGATAAGACTCAATATGGTTCATAAACCTGTCCCCACGACCTACTGCAGGATACATTGTGTGTTTCAGTGTAATAGCAACAATTTTCAGTTCGCAGTTTTCACGTAGTTCACTCCTCCACTTTATGCTAATGCCAGACCTGGCATTACAGGGGTTGTCACGCTGTCTTCGCACTGCACAGATCGCCGGTTTGAGTCCAGTGTAGCGCAGGAGAAGTTCTAATGGAGTGTTGTGTTTGCAGCAAAATACAAAGGAAGTAGAATCATTCAAACTAGGGATGTAACGGATATCCGCATCCAAGTGCGGAACTTTCGCGTGAAATCCTAGCTCCACATCCGAAATTTTTAATGCGGATGTATAGCGGATGTTTTATTTATATTGCAATGTACAGTATTCTTTTCTTTTTATATGAGATTCTTCTAATCGTCGATTAGCTAACAACAACCCGTTTGTTTTTTTCTTACGATATTGCAATAAAAAACTAACAATGAACTGAACGATGTTACTGCCTAAACAACGAATTTACAAGTTTGAACTTGCATGTAAAGTAAAGTGGCCTATTCACGGCCCAACTTAGGTCATCCGCGTAGATCTACCATACGATGCGTTCACCCATTCACGCAACTTGAAGGAGTCCAAAAATGTTCCAAGAAATCCTTTTCACTCATACTATCACGCCGCACACTAGTATCCTTATAGCACACTCGCAGGGTGTTTCCTCCAATCATGATCCAACCCCATAGTTTGTTGGGCGGCAAGGATCCGTGTTGGTTTTCTGGGAGTCCAATTAGTAATAATTATGTAAATATTTTTATTCAAACGCTTAATAATTCGAATTATCAGATCATTAATTATAGTCAAAGACAAAAGCGGATTTGTTTATGAATCGCATTAAAGTTTTCTACCCGCAGTTAATGTTTCGTTAGTTAACTTATGCCACCCGACATAGCGAAAGCTGTTATGACTAAGACATGTTTGAACAGTTTTAAAGTACTGGCATTTCATATTTTAAAAATTTCAGAGAAATGACAAAATGCAATAGTGCCAGGGCTATAGCCATACTGTTCGGAAAAAAACATACACGAAGAAATGCAAAAAAGTATGACATCTGCAAGAATGCTGGCTCAATCAAACAGTCCATCTGCAAAATCGGCGAGTGTAAAATAGGCAAATAAAGATGGACAAGGAAACTAGAAACGATTCGGAAAAATATCAAACAAAAAAATGTCGCGCGAATTACAGAGCTATATATTTAAGCCACCACGAGCTAATGGTTTGAGTATTTCAAAACTTTAAGGCACGAAAATGCTTTCCTGGTGTGTAGGAAGGTCAAAATTATTTTAAAAGCGTTTGCGATATTCTAGTCCTGGCGATGCTCCAAAACGCTTGTGAATTTGAATGAAGACTCCATACTTACAGAGCATGTTTGCAACTGCTTCGACGTCTCAATTTATCGCTCTCTGAACTAGGAACCAAGCCACGCATATGAGTTATAAAACATTTAACCGAAATGTTATTATAAATAACTTATTATACAGTGGCATTTTGCTACAAGTGCAAAGGCCAATTTCAATTATTTTTCTTTTTTTCCTATTTTCTTTACTACTATCAATCTTAACTTACATGTTTATAGTTTAGCAAATCTTTCATTACTAATATTATTTTTGAAAAATAATTCATAATAATTATGTCACTTTTTTCGGTTTTATGGCCACTCAGTCAACTGATAGTGATCCTTTCTTATCGTCGTCGTACAGTATTCCAACTTCTACCAAACACCAGCTCCTTCCTCTCGCTTTCCGTTCTCTTTGTGCCATTCATCCGTATTACGGGAATTACCGAGTTTTTTCCTTTTCTGTAACTTTTGTATTTATTTCGTTTCTTGTTTCAACTCTCCTTATGGTACTTCTTATACACTTTCTTTGTATGACTTCAATTTCGCGGATAATCTGATTGGTCAAACTACATGTTTCAAGACAGCGTGTCAGTACTGGTGAACAGTATGAGTTTTAAAGTATTAATCTGGCTTTTTTTTTCTTTCTTCACTGACCAGCAACTGAATTATAGTTAATTGTATCGTATAATTAGTCTTAATGATGACAGCTATTTGCCTCGGCATGGACTCATAAGACATTAAGCGTTAGGAAGCCATACGAACTATGAACAGTTTCGAGGATTTGATGGAGAGGAGTCGGACAGTCGAAAGTCTATCTTGATGCTCTCTAACTGAAGTTAGATTATCCTGCTGGCCAGTGAAACAAGTTAATATCTGTGAAGTGTTCATCCATC
The DNA here is from genome assembly GCA_031002005.1 of Vandiemenella viatica. NCBI lineage: Eukaryota > Metazoa > Arthropoda > Insecta > Orthoptera > Morabidae > Vandiemenella > Vandiemenella viatica. Next base: position 46,496,695 of record JARYHS010008074.1, read on the forward strand.
CATTCGGAACGAATTTGGAGGGATGTTGTGGTCCATTGTCTTGTTGAAAGATGGGGAGCGCTGGGGGCTGTTGCAGACGAACAAATGAGAGTATAAAGTCGTCAAAGATATCCCGATAACGTGGAGCTGCACACGTGCCACGGTCCAGCTAAACCGTCCCCAGATACGAATACTCTCTCCACCGACTTGTACCCTACTGGTAAAGAGGATTCATACATCGCTTCAAAGTTTTAGCCTGCAATCTGCATATAACAGCGTGAATCTCGACTCATCAGTCACGGCAACAGATTTCGCATTTTTTTTTTTTTACTTATGGCTTTACGCCTCGTCGACGTCGAGGTCATTAGAGGCGGGATGGGACAGAGGACAAGGAGCGGGAAGGAATTCGGCCATAGCATTTTTGAAGGAAGCATCCCGGCATTCACCTGGATTGATTTGGGGAAACCATGGAAAACCCAAATTTGGATGCCCGGACGGGGATTCGAACCGCCGTCCTCCCGAATGCGAGGCCAGAACGTTAACCGTTCACCCACCACGCTCGGTAACAGATTCAGTCCTGTGTTTATGCTCCCGCACCGATGCTTGTCTTTGGAAGGATGGCTTTTGTACCCTGTCAGTAAGAATCATGGCCTTGAACATGATTAACGACTGCAACCGAAACGACAAAGAAAGACGGTTTTTAACAGACACAACTCAACAAACCACCAAGTATTTGATAGTATTTTCTTAAATTTTGCGTAGATAGTAATTTTGAACACAATGTACATCTTACAGTGCTAATTTCCAAGTTCGTTTGCGTATGCCTTTCCCTGCAGGCTAGAAAAGCTGTTTTTACAAAAATCTGCATTCAGCTAACATTTACGATATCATCGTTAGTAAGAAATACTACGCCTCCTGTTGTGGAAATGTTCTTGAATATACCCAACAAGTCCACAGTCAAGTTGAATTCAAGTTTCGAAAGAAAACAGAAGTGTTGAAATTGACCTGTCACTAATGTTTTAGTCTCTGAGGTGCAGGTGGTGGTATTTCGTATCCTGTAGAGTGCTTCAAGTCAATGGGAACCAACACCGAACTAAGTACTCGTAATCAAAATCACCAGCATCGTGGATGTTATAAAACTAAAAACACTGAAGTCTGAGGAAACAAATACAGTAATGTAAACTATGGACTTCCACAGGAGTGAAGCCGCTTGTAAAATAACCTAACATACAGAAATATGAAATACACAAAGATGACATGCACTTTGAAAACAAAAGTATGAAATACGTCCACTTAAAGGGCACAATCATAATGCATACGTAACAATTGACATTTACAATAAACGTAATTTATCGGTTATACAATTTGGCCTCAAACGAAACAGACTTTAAAATACATTCACAAAATTATACTGAGGGAACTAAATGTAAAAATTTAAAAAGCGAACCGACATGATTTATCCTGTCACACACCCTAAATTTAATTTAATAGTCCCAAAATCCTTTAATAGCATAAAACTGGATGTATCGATCTGAAGCGTGTCATGCAGACCGGATGTCACCTCAGCGATAAATACCTCATCCGATAAGAGGACTCAATGGCTCACATGTTGGTAGTGATAAGCTCTTCCGCTGCCAATAATGACTATCGCGCTGTATCCACAAGCAACAAGCAGTTTGAGCGCTTTGTTCAAGTCCTTGTGAAAACAGGCCTACTGTTACCATCCACTTAATTTAATTTAATTTAATTGCAATGGAGCACTTGGCCTAGCTCGGCCTGTCGACTGAAATAAAATATGATTAACAGTTTTTTTTATTGTACTCAATTCGTGTGTATAAAAATCAGTTTGGTTTCATCAGATGATTCATCAGAATCAATGAAAGCAAAGTTTTTCATGGTTTTATAAACCTGATATAAGACTGAAATAAGTATTCATTGCATTTTCTTGGCAATTGTCACTGGACCGGGGGATTTCCATATCTTTTCGATTTTAACGTCGTCATTTTGGTGAAACATGCGAGCAGTTGCCTCGCTTTAATACATGAAAAGGTATAATGTTTCCAGTTGCGACTGATCTGTTAGTAGTTATGATTTGTGTATAATGTAACGCGTAACACAGTGTGGAGTGTCAGTTTCTTGGTGAACCGACTGGTCGACATTTAGTCGCAAGCACACGCGTTCTCGTCCATGCAAATTTTTAGTTTTACGCTCCACATAAAGTTAGTTAAATGAGTTGAAGGTTAATGTCACAATTTGGTGAACTTGTTAACTAAATAGCTTTCATCTGTAACTCTATTTACTTTTCAAAGATGTCAGTATATGACAGTCATGACTTTAATCTCGATACTTTTTATTATTAATATTTTAATTGCGTTGGAGCACACGCTCCCGTAGCAAATTCCCTCAGTCATCTAATTGCCCATTCTGGTAAATTATTCATCACATCACTTCGTAATTTGTTCCAATCCCTGACACCCTTACACACAAAACAAAATTTTTCCACTTCCTTATGCATGAAATCGAGCGCCAGCTTGTTGTGGTCATTGACATCTTTCCCCTTCCATGCACTATTCCTAATTCTACGACCTATATCCTTCTAAGCCCCATCACCAACACATGCCTTGTACATTCCCAGCACTCTCTTCACCCTCCTCCTGTCGTCAGATACTGACTGGATCCTGCGATAATTTCCATATACAGATCTAGCTGTTCTTCTTTTCACACCCTACAACTCCTGTATTTGATACCAAAAATGTGGGTCACAAACTACATCATCTTATTCAGCCAATGGTCTGACCGAAGTATTGTAACCCAACTCCTTAACTTCTCTGGCACATCCTCTCATCACCATCTCCAGTAAATGTAGGATTTTGTAACCTTTTACTACCACCTGCCCAAAGTGCTCCGCCCAGTTGAGTTTACTATCAAATGTTATCCCAAGACATTTACACTTCGAGCCATCAACAAACAATTCTGACCCCATCCTATAATCATAAACAATCTTACAAGGGGAGGGCACGACCTTGGGATTTTATTTTGCGATGAGACTTTGCGTAATAATTGTACCCCTTTAGGATGTTTACCTCCTGCAATCTTAAGACGAAACGCTCAATAGATTCGGAGAAAACGGCCTTCAAAATTTCAAGCACAGCTTATATACTAGTGAAATTCCGGTCAGGCCAGCAGCGGAACAGCCCAGTCAGTAACGAGCCTACGTCATGCCTGGGCAATCTGTCAAATGCCTTAGAAAGATCTAGCGCTACACTATCAACTTAGCCTCCCTTGACAAATTCACCTGAAATATCTTGCATATTGCCCACCATCTGAGATTCATATGAATCTCCTTGCCTAAAGCGATGCTGTCGACAGGGCCGGATTAAGACGGCGCGGGGCCCCGTAGCAAATGTGAAGAAGAGGCCCTTGATTTTTTGCCGTCCGGGGGAAAATTGTAGAGATAAAAAAAAAAAAAGGTCGCCCATCTAGCCTAGGCGCGAGGCCCGTAGTATTAGCTACCTCCTGCTACGTGGTTGTCGATCATAGTTGCACATCAATCTCGTCATCATTTTGTCTATCACTGATGTCAAACTAATGGGCCTATAAAATTCAGCCCTATTTGTCACCGCCTCCCCTTTTACCCCTTTTATGAACCGGTACTACTATCACTCTTTTCCAGGTCTATGGTAAATAGCAAGACTACAAATTTCAAGGTAAGGCAAGGTACGATATCGTATCCCACAATCTTCTTCTTTTTTTTTGTTTGTTTTCTCGTTTATGCACGTAACAAGACTCTCCTCTGATTTATTCCCTCCCGTCAGAGGATGATAGTCGCTAGTGGTAATCTTCCTGTAACCAATATACCTTACCTACAATACGTATCTTGCTTGGCTGCTAATGGTCCAATTAAATTTACGATCCTTTAAAAATCTGTTGGAGAATCAAGAAATTTTTGGGATGCCCAGTAGACTATGGGGTTTACAAACGCGCTGTGAGCGTTGAAATCTCCCAACAGGAGCAATGGTGGAATAGGTAACCACAAGATGTTAGCCGGTACCGAACGGACGTTATATAGAACATACTATTATTGGCATGGGACAGTATATTTTCAGTCATATTGCGTGTAAGGCAGAAGTGAGAGCGGATCGAAGTGAACCATAAAATTAAAAAAAAAAAACATGGCAGTCATTGGATACTGCCGACAGAAGTGAAAACTTAAAAATATTAATATCATACGCGCAGCACGTCATATTTATTGCTACATATATACTAAATAATAATAATAATTCCGTGTGAACGTAATGACAGGGTTTCTTGGCTGCGGTTTCCGCCCCTGTCATAGCCGCCTTAACCTAACCCAGTAGTGCTACCAGGTACAAGGGACCTATAGTTTAATGTGGAATCCTAACCACGGAAGCATTCTGGTAAATTTCATTACACAGGAAGCTATGCCAGATGTGAAGGTCGGGTTAATGGTCTATGAAAATCCCCGTCGAGCAGAGATTTGGGCCGGGAACCTTTCGTTCGCCCGTCAGACACCTTAATCACTGAGCCACCAGATCACAACATATATACCAATAACATTAGCATGTAGGTAATGCATAAGATTTTACCCATTAAAAATCTCCAAGCGCGCCTAAGGAAGTTTTCACTTCAAAAACTAAAAATCTAGCTTAGTTCACAACCCGACAGTATGTCGAATCTTCCGAAAAGCTAATGTGTCAGAGGCAAGAAAGCTAATTCCTTTCTTCAGGGGGCTGCAGTTTAACGTGGCATCAGAACCACGAAACGTCCCGACGTAGCTCGTATAGTCAAATTCAACTCCTAAAATTGACTACTTACTTCGGGATTTAAAACCCGCGACCCGGAAAGAGAACTTTCTGAAGTGAGCGCCTTAACCGCTGAGCTACCAGACCGACTTGTTTACTAATATACGTGCTAACTACTATCAAAATCGTATACAAATTGAGGATTTGTATGAACAACGGTGACAGAAATTAAGGTGAGGGGGAAAGGAGGAGTGGGTTTAGGTTTCTGTAAATCAAATACCATCATTGTTTTTCTACTTGTTTTAAAGTATTCGTGTGCAAAATTCCATCAAATTGTATGTTTGTATAAAGATTTCGCGAAAAGCGTCCTGCGCGCAACAGGTGGGCGTGATCTGACGCGTGCAATATGTGGCTTCTTGTCAACTCATAGATTTACCGCCGCCCAAACATCGCGTAACGCGACTCTAGAAGCTTTCACTTCAATAATAATGAAAAACACGTAACAATATCGAATAACATTTGTAAGACACACGTGGAAAATTCCCACAAAAAATAATTAACTAAACAAGCACTCGTAATTACACCCTAAATCAACTAAGATCAATAGCCCCATAACTCTCGAAATGAACAAATAAATAAAAATGTTCTACAACAACAGTGACTGAATCCCTAAATATATGTTCAACGGTGCCAGACACGTTACGGTAAGTAAAAAAAGTTTCGATTTTGACGTCCTGAGAAATTTGTCACAAATGATGCAAAGGTGGCGCAATTACAAGGCTGTTTGTTGGAAATAGTATTATTTTCAACAAAAAAAATTATTATTTTATCCTTATAGGAAATAAATTTCGTTTAAGGACCTTGTTAGATACAACCATTTAGAATTTACGGATTTGGTTCGACGGGAGGGGACAGGTGCTCATATCTCGTTAAATACACGATTAAACATTACTGACTGAACATTTTAATTCTTATCCAAGGATATCACAATCGATGGGGTAACCTAATATTTCCCCACCCCCCCTGTTTATATACAGATTTGTTTTTCGGTCAGCGGAAAATTCATAATTAGTGCAAAGTCGGTTGAATTACGAGACTGTGAAGGAAGAACATGATCAATTTACAAGGATTCAATTTTAGCAATTTGGTCGCGAAACTTTTTTTCAAATAGCATTAATGAGTAAATTTCAAAGGGTCTTAAATGAACAAAATTTATTTAATTAAAAATCACATTCAACAGAGAAATGAAAGGATATTTTATTGAAGTCTGATATGGAGGCATATTGGCAATAACCAAGACCGGTGAAATTCACTCCTTTCTTCACAGTATGGCAACAACAATTTAATAGAATATAATAAACATGGTTTTCAAACAGCAGACATCTTGAATTTATTTTTCTTTGTTTCTTAGAGCATACATCTGTCTTACTCGAAGGTTTCGTTATATTGCTTGAATTTGAAAGCAGCGGTTGAAAGTCGCTTTTTATATGTGAGCAGCTGTTTTTATCACGCACGTTATCTAACCAGGAAAAGAAGTTTCCAAGTAAGGTACGCTAAAGCGTGCGCAAGACGTAAGTTGAGAACAACCGTACGTCACCGATTACTATCTCACGAAGTTAAAAAAATCTAAAAATTGTTATCTTATAACTTCATATAAATCTTTTCAACCATGAATTTTATTTATACTACCAAACTGTGTACGTAGCAACAATATAATCCCAACAAGCAACCAGCCTCTACGCAAAATAAAGGAGATCTTAATTCAGAAAACAACCATAAATTGGTCGTGCGCGTAGTGCTGTTATTGTGGAGACCGTGAGACATAACGGAACCAGATTACAACCTGTAGAGAAGCCTACCGGCCGTCCCGATTACAGTTTTCCATAATGTAGCCAAATGGTGTGACAGTCCCCAATTCCCGCCTCACATTCACAAACACAACACAGCTTACACTATTCAAAGATATATGGCTACACTTACGTCCATCCAACCCTCAGTAGCGCGAAGACACTGATTATTCCGTAATTTCTTATTTTATCAGGAGTCACTATCTAATTATATACCTTTTAACGACTTCTAATAATCTAATGACAAATTAAACGACATGGGTCAAGCACACCCACAACGCCCGCCAGACGCGATGGCACACAGGCAGCACCATCACCACGAATACAATACTATTATCACACTCATTAATTATGTATATTATAATATCAATATTAACTACTAGGGCCGTCAGTCTATTTTATGAATCTTCATCCACATAATGCACCACCCTTACACATTTCGGATAAGTCTGCAACAATTTCACATCAAATCCTCTTGTTTGCGTCAGCGTACACGTTGAATGCAAAAGATACAAAAGTATAACTGTCGATCTAAGGACGAAACAAGTGGTGACATCACAACAGTATGTCACAGACATCCTGTGTCCTCGTGTGTTACCTCTCATGCAACAGAATCATGGTGCAATTTTTTAACAGGACACTGCTCATCCACACGTTGTCTCTATAAACAGTCTGCGGAATGTTGAGGTACACCTGTAGCCTGCAAGGTCCCCAGATCTGTCCCCAATAGAATGTGTGTGGGACCAGGTCAGACGTCAACCCAGTATCCAGAATATCAACGACCAGTTACAACAGTTGTGAGACAGTTTGGCTCAGGAGAGGATACAATGGCATTATGACACCCTGCCCAACCAAATCAGTGCATGCATCCCAGGCAAAGGTGTGCAACATCATACTGGGAAGTGGGTCATACTGCCAAGTTCTCTGCAAGTTTGACTTGATTTGTAATCACTGAATTAACATCATACATTACCTCAACTCAAAGTTTCATTTTATTTTCTTCTTTCCCTTCTGGATGCTTCACTTTTTGTTAGGCAGTATATTTTCCAAGTAACTCACTGTAGCAGCCAAATTATAAGTTGCAACGCGAAATACTTAAAATCTGTTACAGAAACTTAGTATTTGAGATTTAGCAATAACCAAACTGTACTTCTGCCCAATGATGTTCTACAAAATACAGTATTTGTTTTTGATTATGTTTGAAACATATGTGAGATTAGTTTTTTATGGGTATATACCAGTTAGTCAACCTGTGTCAGGCATATGGCAGGACACCGAACAATTGGTCAGATACAAAGCAAATCTAATGGTACTATTTAAACAATATAACATGAAGCTCAAACAGTTTTAATGACCACATCAATACTAACATGACAAGTTTTAAAACATCTCTGGATACTAGTAGTATGCATTTAAGCATGGATCATGGGAAGTACAACAACTCTGATCATTTTTGGATAAATTCCCTGAGAATACCAGATTTTTTTTTTTTTTAACTGCTTTACGTCTCTCAACAGCGAGGTCTTTAGAGATAGGAAAGGATGGGGGCAAGGAATGGGAAGGAATGGGGCAAGGAATGGGAAGGAATGTGGCCATGGCCTTTGAAGGAAGCATCCCAGCATTTGCCTGGAGTGATTTGGGAAACCATGGAAAACCCAAATCTGTATGCCCGGACGGGGATTTGAACCACCGTCCTCCCAAATGCAAGGCCAGAACGTTATCCGTTACACCACCACGCTCGGTGCATACCAGATACTGCCATCATTATATGCACAGACAAGTTTGGGAGAGGATGGGAATTACAGCATAACAGAGTGTGGTTGTAACCACCTGAACCTATCCATAGCGGATAGTTTGAATTATAAGATTAGAATACTGAAACATGAATGACCCCATCAAGGAAGCCGATATTCAAACCACACAATACACTGACAGGACAACTAGAAATGCTGCTACGGTTTTGAAGGAATTAAAATCCATAGAAGTGACTTGGTGTTTAAGTTTCATAATTTCGAATATGTACTAGACACAGATCTGACTCGTGATGAAATTCATGTTGACCATGAAATCCTCTTAATAGCTGCACTGAAAGGATCTGACTTAAGAATGACCTGGTCAAAATCTGACAATACAGCTGCACTACTCTTATGCAAAACGACATGACAAATTAAGGTTTTTTTCTCCTTCTTCTTTTCTTCAACATTTAAAGAAATTCCACCTAACACCCACAATTAAGTTTACATAACTATTTGATATAAAATAGTAAAGAAAACATCCATAAGCTTCATTTGCTGTACAAAAATGGAGATAGTAGCAGCTAAATGTGGTATCAGAAAGGACAAAAATACAATTCCGCAGAAGTTACTCGAACTGAAGATCAACTCTGAAAAATTCATCAAGGTTTCATTAAAACCAGTGACAGATATTAGAAAAAGTTTTCTTACCTCAACAACTGCAATCTTTGAACTTGTTTAACAAACACTGTAAGTCTTTATGCCCAGAGTGTGAAAAATTAGATTTATTGTATGTTGTCAAAGAAAATTTCCCCACGACTAGTGACGAAGATGCTATTGTATTCTGTGATTATGAATATGATATAATGCAGGGACTAATGGAACTTTTATTACTAACAAAAATGCACTGGCCACGACATGTAAAAGTATTTCGATCTGTTAAACTGTACAAGTTTGTACAGACATAACTGCAACCCGTTCAGCAAACAAATGAATAATGTCTACAATATAAAGTATAAAAATATAATCTCACCATTAGTTTGTAAGTTACATTTTGACATGCTTCCCATGAACTTGTATGTATACCGCGATTATCTGAATCAACTCATTGCACGACTGAGATTACTTAAAGTGTGATCAGTGAATTTGATTGCCGAAATATTTTGCAATAACATTTCATTAATTCAGCTAGTTACCCCAGAGCAGTTTATAAATTCTCAATGCCGATAGAAACACCATTCTTATGCAACAGAAATGAATTTTACAGCTGAAAGCTTAAGACATATATGACTTAAAAGTCAACTGAAGTGAATTCAACACTTAATAACACAAAGGTTATCGGGATAATTATATTGCAGGTTTTTCCATAAATGTTACAATTAATAGAGCATACCAATACAGATACAGTAAATTCAGAGATGAGAAGGGAAAATATGGTATTGGTGAAGTGGCTAGGTTTCAATAATTCATATAATACATGGAAAAATGACAAAGATTTATTTAAATTATCAAAAAGTAGAGCCTTTTTCTCAATAAATAACATTAAATATACTTTTTATTTATACTTACAACACTGTGCATGAACACTGAAAAGGTCTAGTCCTGCCTGCGTTTCGACATATGCAGAACTTCTAATAATATTTATGTTCAAAATTCATAGATTCTATTACCTGTGTATGAATACATTCACTATTTGCGATTTAACTGGAAATAATTATATATGTCTGATAATATGACATCAATAATAAAAGCAATTAATATATTAATTTAAACACAGTAGGCCTACATACTTTTATTTCAGTGTTTCACTAAATCATTTCTTTGAGTATATTATAATAATGACTCAAAATATGTACATCAAATATAACTTGTAAGCCCGTCAAAAATGATGTGTTAATACAGAATTTTAGCAATTCATTTCTTCACTAACTAATTACAATTTTCATCAAAAACACGCATAATCATTAAAATGGTGTAATGCAGATATTTCTTAGCTTACTGCAAAAACGGTATCACTGTACATAGAATATAAGAAAAATCTACATTGAACAAATTTTAATTAAGAACAAGAACTAATAATTAATATGTCCATTTTTAATAAATATATACTTTTCTTTTGTGTGCTGGAAAATCATTTATTCATGGATGCTTAGCTAAATAGAACTATTACTAAACAATGCACAGAACTCGAACATCTCTGGTCGTTGTAGGTTGGGCAGCAGAAACGGGAATCGTGATGTCAGAGTGTGACAGACATCGCTTATTGTGACCAAGAATGGCATTTATAGGTGAAGATTAGTCTAAATTATCATTAAGCTTGTAACGTATTACAAATGTTCAAAGTACACCTCATAACTGTACATCTATCCACAATTCACAAATTACGTACATATTATCATCTTTACAAAAAAAAAATCAGTGCACTATATTTTCACTAACATGAATAACAATATATTTCACCATCAATAATACAAACAGAAAATTTTTATTCATCCACACTCATTTGTCAACAGACTTGTTTGTTGCCTCCAGGGTAGGGTCACTATTAACTTTTGGAAAACATATTGCTTATCGCTGTAACCTGAGAGATGGAGCTGGAATATTTTGTGTCTTGACATGATGGAGGTCAGTGCTTCACATGATGCTTAACAGGTACACCTTTCAAATAGTTGACATAATCTACCATCTGAAGATTCCTGGTGACTCGGCCAGCCAAATGTTCAGCCCGTATAGAGGTTCTGTTGGACTACCCATCATGTGTACACTTTTGACCACAGACCCACAAATTCAACAATCGAGAAGTGATTCGCTTAGTTCTTGATAACACTGAAAACCTTTTGCTTGTGGGAAATGAATGCTGGTCAAATAACCACATGTATTAAATCCCTCCTTGTTGTATTCGATTACTTTAAATAGATCAAAGAATTCCACTAGATGGGTGAAACTATGTGTATCCATATAAATCAGTTTGGGGATTTTAAACTGAGGAATAGCAAATTTATATTGAAACCTACGTATCATCAGTTTACATAGATGAATGCCCATTCTGATTAACACAGGCTTGTTGAACTGTATTCCACTTTTCAGCATTTTAAGAGCCACAAAGTCTTACTGATAATGGTCTTAAGGTTTAAATTTTCAGGCAACACACTAGCCCACTAAGCTAGTACACAACTTCAAGTTGTGGTGTTTACAAATGTTCTGCACCATTTTGCCAAAATTTGAATTGTTCATAAGTTTATGAAACATTCTCTCAAAATCAATAGTCACATATTCTTTCACACATGGTGACCAGACAAATGATATCACACAGCATATTGTGTGCAAATTCAAGCCCAAGTTTCTAAATCTCTGGAGAATTCTGTAAAGGAGAATGTACTGAATCCTGTCCTAATCACCAAGTTGTATAATCACCAAGTTCGGTGTTGTAGAACCAGCTCCCCTCTAATGACCTCAACACTGACGAGGCATAAAGCCATAAAAAAAAAGATAAAACCAGAAATGGCTTGCTTGGTCATCTGGCCATCATCACAGATCCACTAGGTAGTCATATTTATTGTAGGAAATCCTCAAATCTGCCACTAGAATAAAACCCTTTGGTGAGTTGATTGCAATGATAATGAAGTATTTGGGAACAATTTCTTCAGCTGTCAAACACTGAAGCACTCCAACGGTTAAATATTCTGGTATCTTTTCTTCAAAATACATCACAATTTCCTCTGGCACCCAAAGGGTCTGGAAAGGTAAACTCTGATTCTGAAATATAACAAAATAATTAGTGTTTATACCAATGAGATATCAGTAAAGTTTCTGCAGGAAATGTTACCACTTACAGCTAACTTAACACTGTTTAGAGTCCTGGCTCACCATCGATTCATCAATTAATGGCTCTGAAAACATCAAATAAAGGGAGCATTTAGGAGAAACTATGCATCTTATAATCTAAATTTTAAAAAGAAAGTTTTTAAAATCCGAACTTTTTATATGTTTTAATATGTTTTTTTCCATAATGAGAAAAACCATAACACTATAGACATGATGGTCTAAATTAAAGAACAAAAAAGAAAAGCAAAACAATTTTTAATACTATTTCAATGTAACATACTTAAATTAAAGGTCTTTAGGAAAGCAATCAGAAAAAAATATACACATTACTGTCTAAATTAAAAAGCATAGAATATAGTGCAAATCCAAAATTTGTCAAAACATTTGTTTGGTATAATAGGAATCTCATGAGTGTTTGCATACATAAAAAAGTGTGCCCAAATTCAAACAAATCAATTTTGAACAAACCAGAAAATATTTCATTTACACACTAAAATTTCTTTAAAAAACATAAGAAAATCCAAACATGTTTGAAAACACAAAAAAGCAGACAGAGTAAATCCAATTTAAAAAAAAAAAAATCATTTCCCAAAACTACATAATATATACACAATTATATTTCTAACTAGATATTAAATTAGTTTTATCAATTTGGAAAATGTTTTAGTAATCAAACATGTATGTTGGAAATTACAAATCCAAAATGTAAGATATTCCAAAATAAAAACTTACATTCAATCATGTCATTTCATATGTCCTCCAACACTTGGTTAGAATCTTCTGTTGAATTTTTTTTTTTTTTTTTTTTTTTTTGTAACTGCTTTACGTCTCTTTTTAACATCGAGGTCTTTAGAGACGGGAAAGGATGGGCGGCAAGGATGAGGGCAAGGAATGGAAAGGAATTCGGCCATGGCCTTTTGAAGGAAGCATCCCGGCATTTGCCTGGAGTGATTTGGGGAAACCATGGAAAACCCAAATCTGGATGCCCGGACGGGGATTCGAACCGCCGTCCTCCCGAATGCGAGGCGAGAACCTTCTGTTGAAGAAAGAAAATTTGTGTAGTAACGAGATTTTTGTATGATATAACTACAGTTATCGATAATTATTAAATACTTTACATACCTTCAGTGAATGGAGTCATGAGGTTCTCAATCCCATTGGAGGAGAGGTTCTGTGCACTATGCCAGCTCACTACAGAATGTTTTAATTTCTGGTAATATATCGCTGGACGGTGCAGACTTCGGCTCTGGCACCAATATGGTGAGAAATTTGGTGCAGGCGAGGCTTGATTCAGCACAATAATAATAGGCAGTGAATCCGCGACCCAGTCTGATATTGTCCCAAACCAGGCAGCTGCTCGTTACAAGTTTTTAAAAATATTATCGAAATATTAAACTTCATAGTCACTGAAATCAATTAGAACCAGCAAGAAGCTGTTTTGGGAATAATTATGGAATTCCAGTACCATATGTAATTCTCCAAGATTTCTCCAAGATGTTTATCGAATAGTATTTTCTATTTTTAAAGTAATTTAATATATTTATAGCACATTTAATTGAATTTCTGAAGACAGTATTTGTGCACTCAATTATATTTTCAATGCAAATTCGCATCTAGCTTAGTTCACATGCAAAAATTTGTTTGCACTTCACGATTGAAGTATTTTATCATTTTTTCTAAAAACACGTTATTAAAGCTACATAAATTGCGAAACTGTTAACTAATTTCGCTCTAAAAATTAACAAAAATATGGGAATAAAAGAAATTAAAAGTGTCCTAATTTGATACACAAATAACGGGAATTTCATTTTTTTGTAAAGAATTATATTTATTTGTCTACATCGATGTTATCCCCCTTCAAAATAGTCCCCATTACATATTATACACTTATGCGAGCGCTTCTTCCAATCCCCAAAAACACTTCTTGGGACAGCTTTGAGCTCTTTCAGCGATGCACTTGTAATGATCCGCGAGAGACAGAGGTGCGCGTGTTTCTTTTCTCGTCTGGTGTGTGTCGGTCCCCGGTCCCAGGGGAGGTTCTGCTGCTGTTTGGGGAACGCCAGCCCCTGAGTGTTTCCATTAAATGTGACTTATGGCATAACAGCTTCGTGACAAGGCCTGCGACTCAAGATGGAGTGGGAGCCTGGGCTGTTTTAGTAAACAAATAAAATAAAAATGTATATCTGTATCCAAGAACGAAGGGTGAGGGGAAGCCAGGGAGTACACAGCCAATAGGAAAAATTTGTATTTTTATTACAAAAAAGGGTGGTTTTGTTGCATGTCCTGAGCCAACCAACGGAAAAAGCTTCCCTCCAAAGACAGTGATTGGCAGACGTCATGAAGAGGGGGCGGAACACGACGCTTCTTCGAGGCAGCACGAGAAGACAAGAGAGACTTGTTGACTACCGACGGAGAGGTGTGGATCGACCGAACAGCGGACTACTGGGAACAGCAGTGAGGCAGCCGGCCGTGATGGAGAGCTGGTCAACCCACCGACTGCACAACGTAGATTCGCCTGCACGGTAACCACCATTCAGAAAAAGGAACTTTTGCATCATCGTCGTTTTTTTACCCTAGTTATCGCCCCGAGACAGACTCTCTTGCTCCACCGAGAAAGTTATGTACCCTTGTGTTGCAAAAAGAAAATTAATCTTTGTAAAAGCTTGTCAAGGAAACAATTAAAATACATAAGTAAAACGTAAAGTCAGATTGTGAACCTTGTTTTCAATAGATCCCATCCAATCATGTAATGTGTCATTTGACTTTATTTATAATTCTAGTTGTTCAATAATTCATGTTTAAATAACAATACTTTGAGATCTGGATGTCGCTTCCCTCAGAATAGGGTACACTCCAATCTCTGGCGCCCACCTGATTTGTTTTTATGCTTAATATTAGTTTGAAATTAATAACTGGTAATGAACGGCCACAGTATGGTCGAGAAGTCGCTTTCCTAACATAGGGAACACTTCAAATTATGACGCCCAGAACGCGGGGCTAACGAAAAAAATAAATAAACGAGCGGATGCAAAAGTTTCAATTCCAATATTATTTTAACATTATTTTTATTTCAGTGCAGTGCCAAACCAGGTGGAGAATTTTTTTAAAAAATAATCATATGATCTATGTTAAACATACATGTTTTGTTATGTCATGTGAATTTTGTTTTATTTAGTTTGGAATGCAGATGAAAGCAGGATGGAGAATATTATATGTTTGTCGTTTTGTTGATTTTTTTTTTAGTCGATGTTCAAAGAGTTTTGAGTTGGCATAGGACTGAAATTTGGTGTGATGGTTTTTTTTGTTCGCCTTTGTGTTGTCCTGATTTGTTGTGTGATGGTCTCTCATTTTGTGTTGTCATTATTGTGGAATATTTTTTGGAAAGTTATGGTGAAACAACTTCCAAGGTTCATGTCGGATGGTAAGAATTTTCATCTCACCGGCGTTGAAAAATTCTGTGTTGGAGTATAGAATAACTGTTTGACTATGCTGAGATTTGTATGAGTTTTTTTTGCTTTAATTATATTTGTGCGGTCAAAATCTGTATGCATTTTGGTAATCGGGGAGTTTTTTTTGTTTTTTTTGGTGTGTTTTACTGATTTTCCGTGTTAAATTCGCGGTGTGTTTGCATTGATTAAAATGTTAATGGTTGTAAATGTGGTTTACGGAGAGGTTTAATATAATGTCTTCGGTAAAGAATTTTATAAATCAGTGAGTGGGATTCGAAAATTGGTAACGCGATCGTAGGCTAATGTATTAAGTGAATGTTACTCAGGTCAGGAAAATCAACCAACATGTCGCAAAGTACAAATGCGTCAACTTCTGAAACGATAGGATCTATGAATGTAGAAAGCGAACAGTTTCCAGTTGATGCCGTGATAATGGAAGCTGAAAAAAATCCTTGTCAAACTGAAAGTGAGGACACAATCACGCGCCCTCCAACTAATGAAGCGATTCAACAATCGGTAGCTCAATCGGAAAGTGATACTCAGAGTACGGGTTGCGAAAATGTTGCATGTCATCCCATGATGTTGATGTTTAAAACTATGCTGGAACAAATGAGCGCGAGCATGAACGAAAAATTTGGTTTAATGCATGAACAACAGAAAGCTATGATGGAAAGACAAAATGAAACCGAAAACCGGATAAGCGAAAAATTTATGGCTCTCAGTGAAAGCTTGAAAATTGATATAAGTCTACAGTTGAATGAACAGCGAATCGCCATTTGCGAACAAGTAAGATCTGATTTCAGAAGCGGGGATGCCGATATGAATAAGATCGAAACTGAAACTGCACGTCAGTGCATGAAAAAAAAGTTTGGAGAGACGGATCGAAAAATGACGGAGCATTCGCGTAAAACAGTAGACCAGGAAATAAAATCTACAATGAGTGTAGTGGAGCATGAAGACATTAAAAACACTGTAGCTGTGGTTGTTGATAAGTGGAAAAACGAGGTGAATAATTTGAATGAATTGAGGAGCACTACGAGGGAAAATCAAATGATTGAAGATGAAGTTTCTAAGGAAACGGAAACAAGAGATCCTGGAAGAGAATCTGAGGATGATTTGCGAACTGTAAAGTCCTGCGGAAAATTTGCTGAAATTGAAAGTATCGTCGGAAGAAAAGAAGAAAACAATGTGTGTGAAAATAGTAGCTTTTCACGTTCGATTACCGAACTCGAAAAGAGTATGTTGATGGATGAAATTAAGTCGATTCGGCTACAGCTGTCTGTCAGTGGAACAATAACAAACAGAGAAAAAAAGAGACAAATACATCAAAGATCAACAGTCTGCAGCGAACGAGAATACATAAAGTATGTCAAGTTCTTAAAGGTAAATGAAACATCTGCCGGGATAATGGGAGAGTTTCAGAGGCTGAGAACCTTGCGGAAAAACAGATGTGTGAGGGGGGGCTGCTTTCCTCCGGGTGCCTGACCTCACAGCTGGAAGGGCGGGTGACACAAGCGAAAAAAAAGTTCTGGATCACTGGCCCACGCTAGAAAAGGTATTCGACCGGGAGTCCTACAGAAATATTACGACAACAAAGAGAAAACAAAGCTGTACAGGATTGCCGATCGTAAATGAACAGCACTGCTTGGAGTATCGAGCGAAAAGGAACAATAATAATTTGGAAAATGAAAAATGGATGACGATTGTGCATGGCCGTTTGAAGTTTTAAAGAATATATGAAGGATTTTTGGTCGCCCGATATTGGAAATTTGACCATGCAAGATTATGTTTGTAGTTAGCAATAAGTGAGTATAGAATAGTAACTGTAAAGTTAATTTTCGTACTGATAATTATTCGAGCATTGTATGATCCGTTGGAAAACAGACAGATGTGGTTTCATCAAAAATAATATAGAACGGAAGTTAATATAGCTATTTCGTTGAAAAACAAATAATAATTGAGATGTATGAGTGGACAGAATACGGAAAAATTGATCAATTGGTGTTCCCAAGTTTAGAAGCTTTCCAAAAAAAAAAGACCACATTATTCATAATACTAAAAGAAAATATCCTCGACGAATTATAAAAAGAGAGAGATCTGGTTTAATTACGTTATGTTATATTAATTCGAGACGGGTTTGCTGAAATGTTTACAAAGGTAATCAAATCTAAAATACTACGTGACATTAAGATGTAGTTTATAATCGGTATGATAATAATTGGCGGTGTGTTGATGTTGAAAATCGTAAGAGACAAGAGAAAGGAAGTGCTCGTGATAGTAAGAATGATGACGAAAATTTGCGAGAAATGTAATTGAACGATTGGTAAGGATATATGCTGACCGAAAGACCGTTGAAGGTAAAAGGGGCATAAATGATTTGTTGACGGATAAAATCGTCAATTAGAATTCAATAGATGACAGAAAAAGTCATTTCGTCGTGGAAGCTAGAACGAGCGCGGAACTATAGTCGCATTACGAAAGTAGAGAGTGGTCCAACACGCTGAGAATTTTCTGAAAAGAGGATTGTAAACGCTTGATAAAGAATATACATAGAACACCGGTTAGAAGATTTCACGAAAGAAGTAATTGTGGCTTGATAAAAATTAAAGTGGTTTGAAAAAAATGTGAATAATCATGAACCCGTCATGAAAGATTTTCCGAGGATGCAATAAGAAAATAATTTGAAGATGTGGTAAACGATAAAAGATAATTATATTTACTTGAGAAGTTAAAAAGTAACTGGTCGTACTAAGATTGTTTTGCTGTCTCAGAGTCCGGAAATTTTAATTATACAGATGGGAAACGCCGATACAGAATGAGTTGGTTGTAAAATAGTTTGAAAAACGTAGAAGTAAAAATAGTTAAGCACTAGAAATTAAGCCAACGGATCGTTGAAGATTTAAGTAGTTGACGATAATCTAGAACCTATTTTATTATTGTGATAAGAGATTTTAGGATTAATAAGATTAATTTTCCTGCTCTAGCAGTAACGAAAACTATTCAGTTTTGTTTCACCGGCATTGTTTGAATCAACTTCTTTAACAACGGCGTGGTAAGTGATACGGTCGGTGACACACAATAAAAAAATCAAACACGGGGTATCAACATGCCTTAGAGAGGGAAGGAAGGGTTTTTCCCGAAAAAGAACCAAGGATCTTACAAAACTCAGCTAGATAATCATTAGAAAGACGTGCTTCTGTACTGGTCAGAGGATAGACATTCATGTAATTACGCTACAACATTGCTGTGTGAGAACTTAAACTGTATACTAATCTTGGAAGTTGGTTCAATGAAGTTATGTGGTCAGAGAAAAACCACTGGTGAAATACTAATAATAAAAAAAAAGAATAAAAAATAAACTTATTTAATAAAGTTTTGTAGTAAGGTACGCTCATCAACAAATGATTGTGGTGAAGGATTATAATCAAAAAAAATAAATGGTTTAATGAATATAGAATGGTAGAAAACATTAAGAGAATGTGAATGATAGTGTATCGTCAGTGAATTAAGAATTTTCAAAGTTATCTGTCCATTCATTTCATGTTTCATTGCTTAATTATAGATGCAACATTGTTAGATTTAGTAATGAATGTAATATGTTTATAAATTAGATGACGTACTCCATCTGGTTTCGCTCCACACTTGTTCAGGGGATTGAAACGGATGCTCAAGGATAATACGCTCTGAATCATGTTAAATGACATATTAGCTGGGATGATTGAAAGCAGGGTATTTTATTACTCAATTTGATATTTTGTTAGTAGGTATGTGGAGTGGTCACAAGGGACAGAGCAAGACAGGGCATAATTAAATAGTGATGCTGGCTATCGCGAGTGTGTTTAGTGAACAATTATTAAGGAATTTAAAATTATTCAGTGAATAATTTTAAATTATCGGAGTTGGTGGATAAAGTTGTAATGATCCGCGAGAGACAGAGGTGCGCGTGTTTCTTTTCTCGTCTGGTGTGTGTCGGTCCCCGGTCCCAGGGGAGGTTCTGCTGCTGTTTGGGGAACGCCCAGCCCCTGAGTGTTTCCATTAAATGTGACTTATGGCATAACAGCTTCGTGACAAGGCCTGCGACTCAAGATGGAGTGGGAGCCTGGGCTGTTTTAGTAAACAAATAAAATAAAAATGTATATCTGTATCCAAGAACGAAGGGTGAGGGGAAGCCAGGGAGTACACAGCCAATAGGAAAAATTTGTATTTTTATTACAAAAAAGGGTGGTTTTGTTGCATGTCCTGAGCCAACCAACGGAAAAAGCTTCCCTCCAAAGACAGTGATTGGCAGACGTCATGAAGAGGGGGCGGAACACGACGCTTCTTCGAGGCAGCACGAGAAGACAGAGAGACTTGTTGACTACCGACGGAGAGGTGTGGATCGACCGAACAGCGGACTACTGGGAACAGCAGTGAGGCAGCCGGCCGTGATGGAGAGCTGGTCAACCCACCCGACTGCACAACGTAGATTCGCCTGCACGGTAAACACTATTCAGAAAAAGGAACTTTTGCATCATCGTCGTTTTTTTTACCCTAGTTATCGCCCCGAGACAGACTCTCTTGCTCCACCGAGAAAGTTATGTACCCTTGTGTTGCAAAAAGAAAATTAATCTTTGTAAAAGCTTGTCAAGGAAACAATTAAAATACATAAGTAAAACGTAAAGTCAGATTGTGAACCTTGTTTTCAATAGATCCCATCCAATCATGTAATGTGTCATTTGACTTTATTTATAATTCTAGTTGTTCAATAATTCATGTTTAAATAACAATACTTTGAGATCTGGATGTCGCTTCCCTCAGAATAGGGTACACTCCAATCTCTGGCGCCCACCTGATTTGTTTTTAAATCTTAATATTAGTTTGAAATTAATAACTGGTAATGAACGGCCACAGTATGGTCGAGAAGTCGCTTTCCTAACATAGGGAACACTTCACACTTTTAATCTCATTTATGCTTGTTGAACGACGACCCTTCACCGTTCTCTTTATTTTTGAGAACAGAAAAAAAGTAACATGAGGTCATGTCTGGTGAATATGAAGGCTGGGACATCATTACAGTACTGCTTTTTGTCAGAAATTCACGAAAAAGCAACGACGTGTGAGCAGCCATGAATTGTTTTGCCACAAACCCAGGCGTTTTCTTCGGACTGCTTCAAGCAGACGGCGCTGAACTTGAAGGTAGTATTCCTTATAGATCGTTTGACCTTGTGGCAAGAACTCATGGTGCCATTAAAATCGAAGAACACAGCGAGCATAACCTTCACATTTGGCCGAACTTGAGATTTTTTCGGTGTTGGCGATCCCTCAGCTGGTACGATTGAGCCTAAGTTCCGACATTATACCTACAAACCCATGTTTCATCACCTGTTATGAAACGATTCAATAGTTTTGCATTGTTGTTGACCTCATTTACCGATTCCTTAGCAACTTCCATTCGGCGCTGTTTTTGTTCGAAACGCAACACTTTTGGAACAAATTTTTCTGCAACAAGTTTTATACCCAAAGCAGATGTAAAAATTTCATGGCATGAGCCAATTGATATGCCAACATCATCAGCAACTTCTCTGTTTGTTATTCGGCAATCGTTCATAACCATTTCTTTCACTTTTTCCACGTTTTCATCGGTTATTGATTTGCTAGGACGACCCGTACGCCCGTCATCTTCAACGTCTTCACTGCCATCTTGAAAGCGCTTATGCCCCCGTAAACCCTTGTTTTAGTCATAGTAGATTCGTCAAAAGCAACATTTAACTTTTTTAAAACTTTGTTGAACTTAATTTCATTTTTATACCAAAATTTAATGCAAATTCTCTGAGCCATGATTTATACAAATGAAAAATCGCCGACTGCATCAAAACACGTATACCCTTTTAACAGCTGACAAGAGGTTGAACATCCAATATACACAGACGGATAAAAAATCCCAACACCAAGAAAAAATTATTGTAGAGTAATGAAATTTGGACAATGCATTTGTCAAGTTAACATGTTTAATTGATTAAATTTTCAAGATCACAGGTTAATTTAAGCTCAAGAAAATGCATTTCAAATGTGAAATACTGTTAAATTAATAGCCGGTGTAACCTCCAGAATTTTGAATGCAAGCCTGCAAACGTGAATGCATTGTGTCATACAGGTTTCGAATGTCACTTTGTGGTATGGAGTTCCATGCTTGTTGTACTTGTGCTGTCAATACTGGGACGGTCAGTGCTGGCTGTGGATGATGCTGGAGTTGTCGTCCAATGATATCCCATACGTGTTCAATTGGAGACAGATCTGGTGATCTCGCAGGCCAAGGTAACATGTCGACACTCTGTAGAGCACGTTGCGAGACAACAGCGGTATGAGGGCGAGCGTTATCCTGTTGAAAAACTCTCCCTTGAATGCTGTTCATGAATGGCAGCACTACAGGTTGAATTACCAGACTGACGTACAAATTTGCAGTCAGTGTGTTTGGTATAACCACAAGAGTGCTCCTGCTGTCATAGGAAATTGCTCCCCAGACCATGACTCCAGGTGTAGGTCCAGTGTGTCTAGGCCGCAGACAGTTTGGTTGCAGGCGTTCCCCTGGCCTCCTTCTGACCAACACTCGGCCATCACTGGCACCAAGGCAGAACCTGCTTTCATCAGAAAACACAACAGATCTCCACTCCGTCCTCCAATGAGCTCTGGCTTGACACCACTGGAGTCGCAAACGGCGATGGCTTGTAGTCAGTGGAATGCACGCTACAGGGCGCCTGGCTCGGAGCTGTCCTTGAAGTAACCGATTTCTAACAGTTCGTTGTGTCACTGTGGTACCAACTGCAGCTCGAATTTCTGCCGCAGACGCAGTACGATGCGCCACAGCTGTACGCCGAATACGGCGGTCTTCCCTCTCAGTAGTGCCACGTGGCCTCCCGGAACCCGGTCTTCTTGAGGCAGTACCATCCCTTGACCACTGCACCCAACAATCATGCACAGTGGATACATTCCGGCCAAGTCTTTCTGCAATATCGCGAAAAGAAAATCCACCTTCTCGTAGCCCTATTACACGACCTCGTTCAAACTCGGTGAGCTGTTGATAATGGCTTCTTCGTCTTCTTAAAGGCATTCTTGGCTAACATCAACTCACTATGTCAAATCTCAGCGGTAAATAACGTTCACAAACTTTACAGCGCGTATTTAAAGCAAACCTGATTTGCAAGCTCTGAGTAGCGCTACTAGCGCCACACTTATGCGCGAAGCGCGAAATTTGAATCGATGTCATCTTTCAGATGTATAAACACGCCTACCAAATTTCGTTTATCTAACACAAGTCTTTCTTGGTGTTGGGATTTTTTTTTCCGTCTGTGTAGTTCAAAATGTGTAGATACTTTTAAGACATGTTTGCCAACACAACGACGAAAAAATCGGACTAATAAAATCACCAAATTATAAAATTCCCGTTTCTTTTTTAATACACCTCCTACATACACTATGTTTTGATAAATGAAAAAATAGATCTCCTAATTGAGGTTATCGATATAATGAGTGCAGTGCTGCCTGCCTCTTGGCTTTTAATATCCGCAGATGGCCACTCAAATTTCCGTAGATTTGGTACAAAAATCCGGAGATTCGCTAACTAAAAGAGTAAAACAATAATTATTGAAGAGAGAGTCAAAATTAAGAATATTTTTCATTTCCAGGTCTTTAAAATTCGAAATATAAAGTAATATTCTACATTGAAAGTAAGAAATATCTCTGATCCTGTTTTATACATCGTCACTTTCATCGCTGCTGCTGCTGCTGTGCCTACTATTTTTTGGGTTGGGGGGGGGGGGGGAATAAACAGTATCTATTTTCTTTGTTGACATAAAATTTAGCACATCTTCGGTAATAGGAAATGTTAAATACTGCGTCCCCTTTGTCTCTCGGATATTGGTTAAGCCTTCACGTAAGTCACTGCTTTGTAAGCAGTGCCAACGAGCGTGTAATCGTGCATAAAGAGTGCGTGATAGTTCTATATTACGGTCTTTTAAGATCTATATAATCTATAATCAAACAAAATATGAGCTTTAATTCAATCGTTGGTTCACGCGAGCGGTTGCAAGGAAACTATTAACAATTATTGACAATTCTGTAATGCATTAACACTATACGCTCAAAGTTTAACAAAACACCAATATAAGGAATAATCAACAAATAGTAAAAAATAGCAAAAATCCGTAGATATTTTAACAAAATCCGAAAATCCTTACTTTTTATAAAAATCCGTAGATCTACGGATAAATCCGTAGA
The DNA here is from genome assembly GCA_031002005.1 of Vandiemenella viatica. Lineage (NCBI taxonomy): Eukaryota > Metazoa > Arthropoda > Insecta > Orthoptera > Morabidae > Vandiemenella > Vandiemenella viatica. Next base: position 46,520,544 of record JARYHS010008074.1, read on the forward strand.
AACGGCAGCACTGAATGAGTGGTAACTATGGCTGGGATTCCTATTAGACTATTAATTTGTCGTGATCCAATTGTAGTTCCTTAAAAGGTAGCTGGTCGATACCGTTGATAATATTTAAGAAACTGCAAAACAATCTACGTCTACACACTACTCGCCTCTCCCCCTTCCTTTCAAGTAACTGTCAATTAAATATTAAATCCATTCCCCACATAAACAGGCCGGTAGTGAGACGATATCGCCGGACTCGGCGGCTTTAACAGAAAATCTGTTAATCGTGTGAGGGAGGGGAGGAATACAGCGTTTAGCATCTTATGCAATATTTTAAAGCCACATATTAACTAAATACAAGTATAAGTAAAATATTCAAGGGCCATTCTTCCCTGATAATAACGTTCCAGAGAAACCAATCGTTCTTATTTCTTAATACAAAATGAGAACCACAGCACTCAAACTACAAACACAATGAAACCGCCATTCAACTTTCTTACTAACGTCTGTTCGGTTTTCAATGATAAAATTCAAGTATTAAACTTTAAAGCCAATCCGAGCAACCATTAGCGTACTATTAGATTTCTCGTTTATATACAGGGATGATAACTTTTCTTCTAAAGGAAAGTTTTACCGTAGAGACGGGAAAGGATGGGGGGCAAGGAATGGGAAGGAATTCGGCCGTGGCCTTTTGAAGGAAGCATCCCGGCATTTGCCTGGTGTAATTTGGGAAACCATGGAAAACCCAAATCTGGATGCCCGGACGGTGATTCGAACCGTCCTCCCGAATGCGAGGCCAGAACGCTAGCCGTTACACCACCACGCTCGGTTTTTGAAAGGTAACTCTGTTCTTAACCAAATGTCTTCTCACTGTACAAGAGTCTCTATCATCTAATCTACAACATTATTTATACATGGGTGACTGTCTAACTGACTCATACTATGCCAATGTTGACTACTTTCGGCTCAGGCTGTACCACATCTATCGCGTATGCTGGAGTACATCGTCTATAGAGTGACTAACGCTCCTTCATGGCTCTCGCCCAACAGTTCACTTTATCCCCGAGAAAATGCATACAACTGCAAACACACTACTGCACCTGCCACACACTCGCAGTTTTACGACGTGTGACATCCTATTTAGGAGTATCTCCTAGGCCCAGTGCACACGTCCGGGATTTCAAGTTGCGGCGCCGTATAGGTACCGCAATTGCGGCGTGGAATACACAGATCCGCTGCGGTGACCTACATTCACCCTGCGGCCGTTTTTTCAAGTTCTTGCCCACCCGCCGTACACGCAACTCCGGTCTCCTGGCACATTGAGAGGTGCACATGTCCGGCATAAAAACGCAAACACGGCAAGCAAGGTGGACGATTTATTAGTTTTAGAAAACATAGACATTGAGCATTTTATTGGTGAAATTAAGAATTACCCAGAAATTTGTGATATCACATCGGAGCTGTCACGACCAAGTATCTATACTAATATTTTAAATGGGAAAGTAACTCTGTCTGTTTGTTACGTTTCTTGGGCTAAACGGCTAATGATAAAATTTGACAAGCAGACGCGGTTTGACAGTAGGATGGACATATGATTTTTATTCTGCATGAATAGTACATACTGTCATGTAATTTTGAAAAATTACCGAAACAGCGATAGACTGACGCTTAGGATGTCTAAAACTCTGTAGTGCCTTATTTTATAACGGACAAGTAGCGCAGTGGTTAACACGCTTGCTTTCTGATGTTTGGACTATGGTCTCCGGTTCAAATACCGATGGGAGCAAAGATTTTTAATAATTGTTTTTTATCGTATGAGTCACGCCTGGATGGTCAGTTTTTCGGATTCCATGTTAAATAGTAGATACCACAAATTTAGGGTTGCAATGCTTGGCAAATCGTACGCGGGATAACAATGCTATAGGTATGCTATATTGAACACTCAGCCGTTGTTTCTCTCGCAGCCGATGTGTGTGTGTGTGTGTGTGTGTGTGTGTGAGAGAGAGAGAGAGAGAGAGAGAGAGAGAGAGAGAGAGAGAGAGAGAGAGAGAGAGAGATCTGCACTAATAATTTTGTAAATGCGGAAGTAAGACTCTGTCTTTTTGTTACGTTTCACGACTAAATGGCTATGCCGGTATTGATGGAATTTGACAAGGAAATACTTTGATTCTTTAGGAAGGACACAGGACATTTTTTTTCGGTATGAATAACAGTTGTAGTCACGAAGTTTTGAGAACACATCGAATGGTGACAGACAGACGGATGCGTGTGTTAATCTGTAATGTTACGTCCGTTGCTCAAGCTGTGATTCTCGCGCAGTCTGTTAGTATATGATTTGTTAATAAATTTCGTTTAGAGACAAAACTTATTCTTTAGTATAGATGTCGATTTGTACTGCACTCTACTATTACTATGTGTCTGCCTAAAAGTTTCTGAAACCAGTTTATTTTGTCTTCTTTTCTGACATGCCTTGCGGGCGTAAACCTGGTCTAAGGTGTTGATCTAGGAGAGCACGAGCGGCTGAAGTTATCACAACTCAAGAATCGGATGCTCATGTTGAAGAAAGAAGGAAAGACCAAGCTAAAATAAAGCTGCCCTCAGTTAAACCCTCCCTTCCCCCATATCCCCGCACCTTCGTTTGTTTTTCTGTTTTGGAAATTGATTCTCTTCATGAGAAAGGTACGACGGTAGAATGATATAGTGATGACTTTCCTGTTATATTATGCCGACTCGGTGTTGTTTGGTACAAATCTTACCTTATAAATTCTGTTTTCAATAAAGTGTTTTACAATCTAGATTTTATTTAACATTTACATATTTCTTTTAAAAAATGCTGTTGCATACACAAAAAGTCTTAATATAATTTCTTTACCAAGGTATGCTGGCAATATCGGAAATAAAATAATCTGCTAACATGCCCTGTATTCCACGTTACCTGATAGATTAACGGATTGCCTTATATGGCTACGATTGAGGACATGAAAAGAGCTAAAATACCTCTGCCACTAGGTCATTAAAACCACACGACAAAACTATTACTCAGTTACAGTTATACTAAAGAGCTATCTAAGCCCTGCAGCGGAGACGTAGATAAAGGTAGTGCTTAGTAAAAGGCTGATTAACAAACACTTTCTACCAAAGTTTATATATAGCACTGGATGGTGGCAGTTTACCGTGACTGTAAATCATAATCATTTGAGTAATTCATTTCTGAAATTTCGCACACTATTTGCGGTATTCTTGACTATTAAACCGCCTGTGTGCCGTGGAAGACCTTTAATGCCCTGCTGTCTCCTATTTTTTTTGTGATTTCTGTAAAAGGTATGTGATTGTTCAATAACTGGAGTTGTAAAGAGTAGGCTGTTTTGTATGACATTTCTCTCAAATGTTAGCTATCACGAGTTGTGGATCCGGTTCGATTTCGCTTCTCTCTCTGGTTTTAAATCCCTAATTTAGAGCTCAGTTTCCTTGAACTTCGTCTTGATAATACATTTAAAACTTTGCGGTAACTTTCAGCTAAAAGAAGGCAACAAGTGGTAAGTACCATATAAACGGATGAATAAAAATCATTCTATAAACACTAAGTTAAATAATGATCACCACAATACCAAGACATTTTATGATTAGTTGTATATGTCTATATTCTTGATCTGATTAGATCGTAGCATTTATTACGCTATTTAACTGGTTAACATTTTGCAGGTTTCATCCAATACGCGTATTCACGGAAATATAAATTGTATGTATCTGACGTCTTTCATCACAGTCATTTTGTTCTGAAACATTACACAGTTTAGGGATTATACAGAATTCACATATTGCACGATATTTATATCGTCCAGGACGATGTTTTGCAAATGACTAGTTCAGTGCTTTCCAGTTTTATAGTACAATTAGAAAAGATCCTTAGAAGACAGGGATGATTGTTATTAGTACCATGAAATGACGTCATGAATACACACACTTCATTCGACATTCAGTAAAGGCTTGAGAATTCCAATATATATCACACTGTGACAAATATTCGCTTAAAAAAAATAAGCGGGCCTACGATGCAAATATAAAAATTATACAATCCTGTTTATTATTAGAAAAGTTAAAATTGTAATACCACATCTATCTCACAAATAAGACCACCCAATTGCAGCCGATACTAAATGCTTTATTAGTAAATTCAAACATCAAAATAATTACTTTCCTTCCCAGAAAAACCAACGCAGGGGTGTAGAGCGGCTGAAACGTCCAAAACAAAATCGTATACACTCAGTAATTTCTTGTTGGCATTAATTTGAGGGAAAAGAGCACGAAAATAAGCTGTTACCTCCGAGAAGGGAGACGAAGGCCGCACGCATTGCATTCCCAGTTGAGACTGACTACTTATCATTCGCGTACCTCTTATCGCGAATGATTAGTAGTCAGCCACAAAGGTCTGGGAATGTCTCATCGGTACGAAGCAAGGTCTATTTACACACCGACGCCAAGATATTGCTACTAGGAAGTGTTCTTTAAGAGTTACACAGAATGTATCGGCTGTTGATTACTTGACTTCTTCTTGACCTTTTCTCTCTTATTTACATTGCCACAATCATTTTATAAAACACATCTGTTAATTCCGCCGGTTTCATTCACGAAGATGCATAAGCGGCCGTTACCTTCTAGCGCTCAATACCCAACGCTGTCTGTCTGTCACTCCTAGTAGATAAGCAGAATAAGTTACGAACTTCAGATTTTCTATTTTATGTGTTGTGTGTTTTGTTGACCCGAATATCGTATGTAAAATTATGTACTGGTAGGGAAGGGGGTTTCAGAGAAATAAAAAACGTCAGCGGCCGTAAAAGTCGTCGATTTTCGACCATTTTTGTTTCCGGGTCTATCTCAAAAACGTTATTACTTAGGTGGAACTGGAAATGTATCCTCAACATCAATCACGCATATGCCGCATTTAAACGACAATTATTTAAAAAACTTACATTTAATGTAGTTTCAATCAAAACAAGTTAATTATTTTGAGGTTACTTTGCCATAAATTAATACTATTATAGTGATAAGTTCTCAAAACTGAGAGTCCATTACATATTAATATACCTGTAACAAAATTTTATTGGAACCGTAGATTGCACTAGCGGTTTGACTGGCAACGTGACTTCAGGGGGAGTCGCAAAGCGGAGTCTGCCGACTAATCTTAAAACTTGACAAGTAGGCTACCGGTTTTCAGTACCACCTTACCTGCCACGTACAAAATATCTTTTAAAGCCATTACAGTCTCAAAACACAAAAAGACCAGGAAATATGATATTACATAAAACATCATGATATAAAAAATTTACGAAAAAAACTAAAATTGGAAAGACTAAGATTTGACTGGCTGCAGCAAAAAAAAAAAAAAAACTATATAAAAAAAAAACAGCCAATATATTTTGCATACCCCATTATAATCTTCCCTTCTTGCCGCCTTGAAGTTTCAACCAGATCTGTAAACAAACCTACCACATTTTCTCCTCTTTCGGCTTTTATTTTCTTTCGGAATATTGTCCTCGAAGACTTTATTCCATTCGAACATACGAAATGAGCTGGCGACAAATATAAAATTTTAACGCTTTTTACAACTATCGTGGTTTAATTCTAGAGAATAAATTAAACCACTTTTTGGCGCGGCACTCACTAACCAGACAATCTGCAAAAGTTCGAAGTATGAATACTTTTTTAAATTAACTGTCAAGAAATCTGTAGTACTCTAACGACGGTACAGTCCTTTCGTACTTGTTAATCACGGACGTAGGTATTGTACAAAACGATCAACTGCAATTTAAACAGAAGACATTATTTTTCGGCACATATATTTTTTTTAATGGCTTTGGTATTAAAAGGGGAAATTCAATCCTTGCTGCACTGAATGGAGGGGTGAAAAACTTTTTCCGCTCTGATCCATTGTTCCTGCTGGTCGCTCAGTGATGATTGTAAAACAAATCACCATCAGATCGTGGCGATATGACGCATCAGAACAACAGATAAAAGTTGCACTTCAAAATGCCATATCAGAAAAAGACAAGCGGAACGATATTGAGTCACATGCAGCCGTGGTAACGATACTCATCATCAACTGTGACGAAAAACAGCAAATCCTGTTGCTCATCCTTCGTTTTTTTTTTTAACTGCTTTACGTCTCTTAATAGCGAGGTCTTTAGAGACGGGAGAGGATGGGGGGCAAGGATGGGGGCAAGGAATGGGAAGGAATTCGGCCATGGCCTTTTTGAAGGAAGCATCCCGGCATTTGCCTGGAGTGATTTGGGAAACCATGGAAAACCCAAATCTGGATGCCCGGACGGGGAATCGAACCGCCGTCCTGCCAAATGCGAGGCGAGAACGCTAACCGTTACACCGCCCGCTCGGTCCCTCATCCTTCGTGGATACTGAATATGCATTCCAAAACATTTTATGTCTAAATGTTACAGGATTACATATTCCGAGATAAATACCGCAATATCTTGAATATGTGTCACAGTTCTTGAATAAGACATACACTGATGTTCAAACTTTATTTATTACAGCTATTATGGCATGCGATTCAAATTGGGAACGAAAAATCACAAATGCCCGAAAAATTCTACTCCAATTGTTCGTAACATCTCGTAACTCCCAAACTGTTTAAATCCCTGTTCGAAGAACATGAAGAGACATCGCACAGTAGAAGACGACATGGCGGTTTCATAAATAGTATTTTATGCATTTTATGAGGAACAGAAAGAAAGTTTGGGAATTCACTGAAAGAAATTCTGTAAACAGCATTTCATCGAAACTGTGCCTTTCTAAAGGTTCTGCCCAAGCCACTTTGAAATATGCAGTTGTATTTTTCGAAAAATTGTTTTGAGCGAGAATATAAAGGGAAAAAAAATCAGTATATTACCTGGCAAGTCCACTATTTGCGAACTTAGGGAACGTCCATTAATTACGTGAGGTGAAATAGGGGGGGGGGGGTCCGGCGAAATTTCACCAAGGGGGAGGGGGGTCTACGGAAATCTCACGTGAGATTTTGCGAAAATTTTTTGGGCAGTGGAGGCTATAAAAAGTCTACAATTTGCGCCAAAGTCTACAATTTGCGCCAAAGTCTATTTTAGGAAGGTCTTCAAGAAGTGAGGCTGTGACCTAAAAAAAAAAAAAAAAAGCTCTACAAGGGCGATTTCTAGGGGGGGGGGGTTCTCACGGACCAGATCTCACCACAGGGGGGGGGGAGCCAGATCTCAAGAAATCTCACCAGGGGGAGGGGGGTCCACAAACCCGGAAAAACACCTCACGTAATTTGTGGATGCCCCCTTATTGCTGTAGCAGCAGCCCAGTCCTTCCTATCTGTCCCCCCCTTTTTTGTGTTATTGGCTGGGAAATCCTGATGATCCCCAACTGCCCAATGGCAGATTTTCTTTTTTCACTAACCTAATGGAGGAAGATGTGTATAGGAACCGTATTGGCTATGAATTTTAGAATACGATGGGGTACCCAAAAATAACCGGAATAGCACTGCCGTGGGCGGAGCTTAAGTAGTACGCGTTTCTGCCGCTAGGAGTTTATAGCGCAACTCACTGTCAGTTCAGTGGCCCGCGTGTTGTCGTCCTGGCTTGTTCTGTTAATCTGCAGTAATTGTTTTTGCTAGCGCTGTTTTGTTAGCGTTATGGCAAGTTAAAGTGAACAACGTGCAGCTGTGAAATTTTGTTTTCTACTCAGTAAAGATACTGTTGAAACTGTTTTAATGTTGAAAACTAATGACAAAGATGACGCTATGGAAAAAACTCAAGTGTGCGACTGTTTCGCTCGATTTAAAAATGACGAGATGTCGATTGATGACAAACCTCGTTCTGGACGTCCATCAACAGCCCGAATTTGCGAAAACGTTGAAAAAATTCGAGAGCTTGTGCTCTCAGACCGTCGATAGACGAGCAACTGACAGAGACTAGTGGGTTATCTTGGAGCTCGGTTCAGCGAATATTAACCGAAGATTTAGAATGAAAAGGGTTGCTGCCAAGGGACCGTGCACAAACTACGTGGCTCGGTCCAAGGGGTGGGGGGGGCGGTTGGCTGGAAGGCTACGCTCGACTACGTGGAGGGGGGGGGGGGATCCGAGCCAGGCCACGCAGCTTTCCTTTCATAACATTTTTCACAGTTAAAATGAGGAACAGAACTCACAACAGCATGTGAATATTTATTTCCCTCAGCTAATTATCTCCGTATGTAATTTACAATAGCGCGACAAGAGAAAACATTACAAAATGTCTTCTGGAATCAAAAGGGAAAACAGCTACGTGCTACGTGGATGGGGGGGGGGGGGGTGGTAGGGTAGTGGCAAAAGCCACGTAGTGCTATGTGGGGGGGGGGGGGGGGGGGTTGCCAGGAGGGCAAAATGGAGCTACGTGGTTTATGAACGCTCCCCAAGTTTGTTCCTCGGGCTCTGACTGACAATCAAACAGAACGTCGCGTTGAAACATGTCGTGCTTTGAAACAACAGTTTGAAAATGATCCAGATTTTCTGTCAAAGGTCGTTACTGATGATGAGTCATGGTGTTATGGTTATTAGCCAAAAACAAAGCAACAGTCAAACCAATGGAAGAATGGAAGACGTCATTGTCACCGCGTACAAAAAATGTTGTCAAGTCAAATTAAACATCAAAACAATGCTTTTTTTTTTATGCCAAGAGCGTAGTTCATTCAGAATTTGTTTCTCCACATCAGACCGCCAATCAAACCTTTTATTTGTAGGTTTTAAGAATATTACGCTGCAGTGTTCGTCAAAAAACACCAGATTTGTGGCAGAAAGGAGACTGCTTCTTCCACGACGACAATGCACCTGCACACCCAGTTGTCTTTGTTAGGCACTTTTTGGCTAAAAATAGTACGGTTCCGCTGCCCCACGCACCTTACTCGCCTGGCCTGGTCCCGTGAGAGTTTTTCTTATTTCCACGTATGAAAAGGGGCATGAAAGGATACCGATTTGACAACACTGAAGAGGTCAAGGAGAAAAAAAAAAGAGCTGTCGGATGTCCAGCCGGATGGTACTGTATAAACACGACGTTTCGACAGCTAGCTCTGCTGTCTTCATCAGGTTTCAGGTCTCCTCTAACTGTCGAAGCTGACTGTCACCGCATAGGTGATGAAGACAGCAGAGCTAGCTGTCCAAACGTAGTGTTTATACAATACCATCCGGCTGGACACCCGAAAGGATTTCATTGCATCATTACGTCGGGAAAGTCTCTACTCACATTTCTAAAGGTGACTACAGAAAATGTTTCGAACAGTGGAAGCGTCGGTGGGACAAATGTGTTAGTTGTAATGGAGAGTATTTTGAAGGGGATAAGGTTATTTTGTAAAAAAATTGAAAATATATAGTTTTTAAAAAATAACTCCTTTTTTTGGGTACCCCCTAGTATCTGTTTTTTTGTCGAACGTAAAGTTTTAGAAGTGGCGGAAATTAGAGATAGTTTTGGCATTTGCTTAAGTGATAACGGAAAATGCTCCAAAAATTGTAATCAGGATGGTCGATAAGACAGGTATAGGATTTCAAAACGAACCTTTTGTAGCTAGCTGTCAGTTGCCAGAATGGCAGCGCTGTAACTACTAACGAACGGGAATAAAGAACTTCGCAACACTTAATGCAGCACTTGAATGATTCTCATGAGTATTTTGTTTCCTTTTATCTTAAAATTGTGAGCTTCAACTACAAAGTTTTGCAATAAAAAGCTTGGTAATTCCGTAAGGGGACGTCCACTAATTACGTGAGGTGAAATAGGGAGGGGAGGGGAAATCTCACGTGAGGTTTTAAGACCAGGAGAGCTATAAAAAAAAGGGTCTACAAACGACACAGATGTCGGCTTTAGGGGGTAATAAGGTCTAGAAACGACGCGGATACCGACTTTGGGGGGGGGGGGGGTTTATAACCGTATTCGGAAGCTGGGTCCGCCCAGATCTGACTAAATCTCACCGGTGGGAGGGGGGGTCTGGAATTCCGGAAAAACACCTCACATAATTAATGGATCCCTCCCCCCCCCCAAAAAAAAACAAATGGTTTGAACGTCTAAACTGGGCGTCGGGTGTGAGCGGTAACTCTCTGGCCTCACTTTCAAATATCCGCCTTGTCATTCGGACTTCGGTTTCCGATGGTTTCCCGAAATCATTACAGGCGAATGCAAGGATGGTTCCTTCTAAAGGTCATGGTCGAATTCCTTCCCGTTCCTAGACCTCGTCCTTTACCGTCTCTAATGACCTCGACGTCAACGAGGCGTAAACCTAAATAGCTCAAAAAAAATGTATTTAGGTGTTGCCATAATGAATTTAACGGAAATAAAATCCAATCCCCAACGTTTAATTACGGATTTAAGCATTTTATTTGTAATCACATGAACGATATAAAATGTCCACAGGCATTAATAGTGCAAATTTTAAAATACTGGCAGACATGGTTGATGTTAACAAGTCATTTAAAATAAAAATATGTCCCACGTTTAGCTAAATAAATTCATTCTTCAGCCTCAAATATGAAGAGTGTGACTTCTACTGAAGTGTTACAAGAACAAGTCATGAACTCTATTTGTATTTGGGGCTAAATATCAGCAACACAGTATTATTATTTTCTTAACCAAATATCAACATACAAAAACAGGCTGTGGAAAAATTGTTCATAATTCATGTCTAGCAGTAGAATTTTCTCAACTTTACTGTAGTTAATTCGGTAAGAGTAATCCAAGGGCAATTTGTTAGGTCTTGTGTCGCTCACCTGATCAGTTATAAGACACCCACTTGCATAAAACAGTAAGTTATGCACATTTAAGTATATCATAAAGAAATATCATTTACTTGCACTGATACCACGTCTCCTTGGAACCCGCGTCATTCGAACTAAATATATATAAAAAAACCTACGAGATCTAAATACCACAGACGAATAGAGAATACGAAATCTCCCCAGTCGGACAGTCTTATTGGATGTGAGAAGGTTAGCCTAGTAGCGCCATGCAAAATTTGGTGATGTACACACTTTGACAATAAATTTGGCCGCCGCTGAAAAATTCTATCACTCTTATTTTGCACAATCTGACATCAACGACATCCTAAGAAACAGTTACGCAACACTGGCTTGCCAGCATTACATTACTGTTCCCTGGGATGACATTGATGTCAGATTTTTCAAAATGAGAGTGATAGACCGAGCATGGTGGTGTAACGGTTAGCGTTCTGGCCTCGCATTCGGGAGGACGGCGGTTCGAATCCCCGTCCGGGCATCCAGATTTGGGTTTTCCATGGTTTCCCAAATCACTCAAGGCAAATGGCGGGATGGTTTCTTCAAAAGGCCATGGCCGAATTCATTCCCATTCCTTGCCCCCCATCCTTTCCCGGCTCTAAAGACCTCGCTGTTAAGAGACGTTAAGCAGTTAAAAAGAATAAAGAAAAAAAAAGAGTGATAGAATTTTTCAGAGACGACCAAATTTATTGTCAAAGTGTGTACGTACAAGTCTCGTCACTGGATTGGGCTGTACAAAGAGTATTTAGTCTGTTTTCCACTATTATCTACGGGAATACAATAAAATGTCAAGCATCGACATCATAAGCTAAGGTTCTTGGTTTAGATTTTGACCCAAGTGAAAATAATCCTTTATCCGACAACAAAAAATCGAACCAAAGAAACAAATTTTCTCGTATAAAGTAAGGAAATAATATTAGTCGATCTCTGTAAAAACGTTTCTTTTTTTACACTTTCAGTATTCACGCTCTTCTAACACTTAGGCAAAGTACAGTAAGAACAGTCTGTAAAAATGGCTTAAATTCCATTCCAGTTAAGCCACCTCACTTTGCAGGAATCTGCGAGATGAGAACATGTAGTAGTTTGAAAGCTTAAATATGAAGTATGTTTTGACAAAGTCTCCTGGCCAGTGGCGTAGCTAGGTCAACAAGGGCCCCGGAGCAAAAAATTTATTTTGGGCCCTCAGGCCAGACGGGCGACCTTTTTTTTTTTTGCTTTGTGTGCTGGTAGGGGCCCCCTGAACTGAGGATGGGGGCCCTTGAATTGTTCTTTAGGGACCCCTGAGCAGTGGTTGGGGCGCCCCCTGAGCAGCGTGGGCCCTCAGGGGCCCCTTAGACGACGGTAGAGCTAAAAAAAAAAGGTCGCAAGTTGGCCGTGAAGGCTCGTGGGCCCTCTAAACAGCGCTTGGGGGCCCCTAGAGGTGCGCTTAGGGGCCCCCTGAGGTATGCTTGGGGCCCCCTGAGCGTGAGGGCCCCGGTGCACTGCACCGCCTAGTCCCATAGTAGCTACGCCCCTGCTCCTGGCGCCGGAGCAGGAAATTTCAATCTTTTCTTAAATTCAACCGTTTACCTAAAATCTGGAGTGGTCTGGTGGCTCAGTGGTTAAGGCGTCTGACGAGATCGAAAGGCACCCGGTACGAATGAAAACATTGCTCATAACTCCTGTCTCTCAGCTTTATTATAGTTAAACTAGTAACAGAATTCAAGAGGCAATTTTTATCCTCTTCACCTCTTGCTGTGTAATGTGCAGTACGCCAGAACGCTTCTGCGGTTCGGATTAGACGTTAAAACGTAGGTACCATGTATCTAATAGGACTACCGGGTTATGTTAAGGCGGCTATGATAACGGGTGGAATACGCACAAAGTAAAAACGATGCACCAAGTCATTACTACCACATGAGGCTTTACCTTTTATCTGGTATAGCCTGATAACTACTCATTCAATTTTGATGGACTTCTCACATAGTTTGAAACTTTAGGAGGGCCTAAAATTGGATGTATTTTTCACATTAGTATATACGTTCGGAACAGAAAATGAATATCTGATCAAAACAAGAAGTTGCTAACGCTATCTATCCGTTCTTTCTATAAATTTCGACTATTAGCTTCCTAGCCCAGTAAATGGCCGTAGTATAACGAAGCTATCGAGTTAGACAGATGAAGAATTACTGGATTCTAAGAGAAGATTTAACACGATGCGTTTGTAATCGTGCAAAACAAAATCCGAACTGTCGGAAACACCGTGAGTTGCAGTCTGTATATCAAATACGAGCAATAGAAAAAAAAAGGCATTTTTTTTTCGCTGCCACTGCGGCTCTGTTTGAAGTCCCACTACCTTCGGTAGTATAACTTCTAGGTATTAGGATAGGGTGCTTATTTTTGGGACACTTTTTATTTCACTTTCAGGGGAAAAACCAGGGCTATGACCATCTAGGATGGTCTTAATGGTGAAAAAACCCCTGCGGAGTTCACGTACTGTGCTGCTCTATGATACTGAGGGGAACTTTATACTTATGCCAACGTCTCGGCATTACCGTTCCAATCGACTCAGTTCTTTCGTCTCTGGCGTCGTTCAATTTCTTGTGGAATTTTTCTGTTAGATTAAATATTTCGGTATTAATTAAGGGAATATTTGTCTCGTTATGTAGAGTTTCTATTGGTGTATATCTGGGTGCGTTTAGGATCATCCTTAGACATCTGTTCTGGAGTAGCTGGATTTGTTGTAGATTGGTTTGACTTGCCAGCCCCCATATCTGGCATCCGTACATTAAAAATGGGAGAGTAACCGATTTGTATATTCTTATTTTTGTATTAAACTGTAGGTTGCTGCTTCGTAATACTGGTGAAAGGTTGGAAATAATTGCTAGTCCTTTTGTTTTCCTATCCATGATATGTTGTCTAAAAAGTAATTTGTTATCCAGTAATATACCCAGGTACCGATGCTCTTTAACCCAGGGGATATTTTGGTTCAAAATTTTTAAATTCTTGTTTATTTCCGGCCTTTTTTGTGAAATAGATTCCCGCACATTTTCCAGGATTTATTTTGATTTTATAGTTTCTGCACCATTTACTGATTTCGTCTAGTCCTTGTTGTAGGTGAATAACGTTAAGATCATGTCTTCTTCCTGATGTGTACTCTGTAGTGTCTTTGGCAAACTGTGCCAAATTCACATAAGGCGGGGTCGGGATTTTGTATAAACTTTGAAAAGTGGCGGTGCGATCACCGATCCTTGTGGAATTCCAGCTGGAATCGGAAGAATTGAAGACCTCTGTCCGTCAACTTCTACGTAGAATTTTCTGTCGGCTAAGTAACTACCAATGAATTTAATGTAGCAGTGTGCTGTACCTTCTCTTTAAAGACAATTTTTTGTTTATGGCATTACGTATCGTCGACACTGAGGTCATTAGGGGCGGGATTGAAGACGAATTATTCTCAGAGAACTACGTGACACCACAGTGCTGTTCGTGAAATGTTTGTGAAATGTTATTTCGTGGCCGTAAAGGGACACCATCCCGGAGTTAGTCTGAATAATTACAAACGATTGTAAGATTTTGAAACCATTTAACTGGGAGTGCTATCATATCAACGTACATATAAGTTCACACTGAAAGACGCAATTTATTATTCACGCTAATTACTCAACATTCTGCTATTTTCGTGTTGCAGTCACCTTTAGCTGCAAGAGAACTAAATTTACGGTTAGTATTTTGGAGATTGCTACTCACATTACTTTGTAGCCGAGTACAACAGATTTTATGGACGAATATAAGGTGCCAGAACAGAAGTATATTTACATCAACCGACCCGATTGTGGAATGGAAACAAGGATATAGATGGGAGACAGTGGTAAACACACTGCCAGACAATTAAAAGGTAACTGCAGACATAATCTTTCTTCCGTCTGCCAAGGCTTGGACTGTGTTGAGTGTTTCCATCCGTTGTGCTGTGCTGAGAACTCATGTCTCTACTTTCTTTTTCGTAACCTTGTTGGGAGGGAGGAACAACCCGTTGCTTGCTAGAGCTGTAGCAAACCGTATGTATTCGTTACTGAGTGACAAATACACTACTCACAAATTCATTTCGCTATTCGCATTTGCCGTGTGAATGTCAGTTCGATACGATAAACGAACAAATACGACGTATTATTCGGGAACTAGAACGGCTCGCGCAGCGACTAAATTAATCTGAACGAGAGAATGAAACATCGAGCATTGCGTGTTTCTGGGAATTTTGATTTGAATTCGTTTCGTTACAAAGGAAAATGTGCAAGTAAAAACATGTTGCGCGTACATTATTTTAATATTATTTTCTGTTAAGTGTTGATATTTTTAACGAGGTAAGTAATTGTAACAACAAAGAGTAATTTTGTAGTTTTGCTTTTGTTTAACATTAAAATTTATAAAGCATAATTTTTAAATAGAAAATTTGGGTAGATAATTTGAGATGGTAATTGATTTTTTTATTGATCTTACCTTAGTGAGATTTTATTAATTTCAAACATTTATGAAATGCATTTATTCTAAAACGCGATATTCGAACTTCTATTTTATTTTACAGCGCAAAAACTGCTTTGGGGGCATCCATAAATTACGTGAGGTGAAATAGGGGAGGGGGGGGGTTCGGCGAAATCTCACCAGATCTCACCAAGGGGGGGGGGGGGGTCTACAGAAATCTCACGTGAGATTTTGCGAAAAATTTGGGGACAGTGGAGCAAAAAAAAAGTCTCAAATTTGCGGCAAAGTCGGTTTTAGGAGGGTATTTCGTCAAAAAAGTTAGGGTGTGACCTAAAAGAAAAGTTTCCAGGGTGATTTCTAGGGGGGGTTCTCACGGACCAGATCTCACCAGAGGGGGGGGGGGGGGTCCGGCCAGATCTCACGAAATCTCACCAGGGGGGAGGGGGGGTCCAGAAATCCGGAAAAACACCTCACGTAATTTATGGATGCCCCCATTCCTGAATGAACAATTTACTTTAACATTTCCAAAGTACGAATGAAGTCAACCCGTAACCCGTACGCGATACATATGCTCCATAGTAGTGCTCGATTGTGTCAAAAGTAACGAGTAACGAAACGATACGATAGTAACGAAGTCGTCCCGTACGCGGCGTGACTCGATACAATGCTTCATGCCAGCGCTCGATTGTACCAAAAGTAACAAGTAACGATTCCATAGTTTAGCAACGAATACTTACGGGTACATAATTTCTCGTTACTTTTGCAGCTCTACTGCTTGCCAACGATCAGTCACCAGAGCCTCATCGGCGGAACTATAATTTTAAGGCAAGGGAAGTAACCATTACCACCCCTCTGTGATTCGTATGTCATTCGGTTCGTCGTTTTGCAGTAAGATAAAGTAGTAGTTGTTAAGGCTTTAGCCAAAAGGTTCCAAAACTTTTATTTACCATACCCCCCTTCTGTCAAAAAAATGTTCCCCCCCCCCTCGGCCCAAATTTTATAATTAAAAAGAAAAATGCCTACTTCTCAGTACTACCAATGGCATCTCAGAGGAAACTCACTTAAGTATATGTGATGTTAGATAAAGTTTTTCAACTCTGAGAGGCGGTAAAGCAGACACAGAACTTCCGACTGCGTAGGAGTAGGGCATTGTCCATACGGGCGGCGAAGCTACCTTGCACCCCGCGCCACCCAGTTTGGCAACCTGCACTTTATGTCCAATCAAAGGTGTGGTTTCACTGGTGCCCTAATAAAGAAGTAACAATAATTGCTGTGTTGCCGTTATTTTTACTTATTTTGCTGTTAGGGCGATACAGACGATGTCATCGACGGACCCTACAGCCCCAATAACTCTGCTAAAACAAAACTGTAAAATGGAGTTCAAACATAAAAGAACATGAATTCGTCATTTTTTTAAATCCTTAATGGGGATACAGTAGGCCAAATAAGTTTGATAAAGATATCAATGGATTGTACGGAAAGCTAAGTTCCTCGAAGCAAAAATTTGAAGCGTGCCCTTCAATGCTCGCATAGTCCTGTGAAATCTGAAGCAAACTTACAGATACCACAGTGATTCAATTACTCATACTCATTGTCCCATCCAAAAACTTTACATTTTTCGTAGGGTTAGGAAACGAATCCACTTCGCCTGTGGCACCAACCCAAAGATTTCAAACAAACAAGGTGAAATGATTCTAATGTTAAAGTTTGATTTATAAATATTGGAACAGATAAAGTTTTAATTTGGAGTCAGGTTACAACGTGTGGCAAGGGACTATGAAAAAAGTACTTTAAAGTTTTTAGCATCACAACCTGCCAAGTCCCCTTATTTTAAGAGTAAATGAAAAATAACGAAGTCTGCAGTATTTTCGAATTTCTCCATTTAAAGGCTATCACCGATCGTCAAATCTACGATGAAGGAAATGACTTTCACAAGATGCTTCTGTGAGATAGGTAAGGAACTTTCAAAACTGAACATGTCCTTAATAGATGAAACTGGATCAGAGAAAACTTCGGCACAGAATGATCCTGATATTTTGAAGTGGAGGCTCTTGATTCAAAGAGATGAAAAACCATTGAAACTATTATGAACGAAGTTAGTCAATAAATAGCTCAGTTGGCTACAGTAGTGGTCTAAGGGGCGTGCGTTGCCACTTTTTCCCCCATGTATTTCTTATGTACGGTGGTCCGTTGCCAGTTTTTGGACCCCCCACGTCGCGCAGGTGTTCGCCAGACCACCCACGTCGCGCAGGTGCCACGTTGTTACGGGTCATAAATCGTCTAAATGGCTTTATTATTTTTTAAACCTCAATTACGGTACAATATTCACTTTAGTATTACATTCTTGTGGTGTGACGTCACGCGGTCAGAGTAATAAACCTCTAATTCAATTCGAAATGCGGTATATAATTCGCTTCTGAGGACCTTGGTTCAATATTTTTATAACACAATTTTAAAATAGCGTTATTACATGTCAAGTAATAAGGATTTTTTCTGGCCGTTACAGTGGTATTTATCCGAAAAAGATCGGATAAGTACTTTCCGAGATATGAATTTTAGTATTAGCGTATGTTTTTTAAACGCTTCTCAGGGATAGCCGCCCGATACAGCACACCTGCCACCCCTTCCCGGCCTGAATTTTAAGTAGCCGGCCGCCGCGCGCAGCTGCAAGCCATTAATTATCGCTATCAAAGGCTCCCGCGCCGCCGCGCCAGCCCCTCCCGGCCTGAATTTTAAGTAGTCGGCTCGCCGCGCCCACACTCATAAATATTCCCTTATCCGCGCGCCAGGCTTCATAAATACCACCTGACCTCCTCGGAAGGTATGTGTGTGTGTTAAAAGCTAAAACATTTTTTCAACTTTCACGATTGTGCGGGAGGAATATAATTTACCCCGAGAAATATGGCCTTAGATTCCTCGGGAGATTAATGTAGCCAGACAACACAGGCAAAGCATCGTGTTCCCACGCCAAGCGCTCCCCACGTACACCTGGCGCGCAGGTGTGCCCGGGGACGCAGTCTTCCCACGCTAAGGCTCCAGACTCGTGTATAAATAGGGCAGAGACCTCCCTTCAGCCAACCAGTCTCCTCTGAGCGGCCGAGCTGAACACTTCGATCATCGCAATGTCTTCTGAGGATCTTAGCTTATTCGCCGATATTGGTAAGTAAATTATTGTTATTTAACTTGTTTTTCTGACTGTTTTAAATTCTTTCACATATACTGATGAGTTTTTTTTTTTTTCTGCTTCAGACTTTGATGAAATTCTCGCTTGAGGATGATTTCGGTAATGATAATATTTTTTTTAAAGTAACTAGATTTATGAAAAAATGAAGCAGTTGTCTATATTATTAATTTATTTGTTCGCAGGTGATTTGGATATTTCCTGCAGTGACCTTTTTTATTTCAGTACGTATTTATCTATAGATTATTTTTTTCCCATGTCTTTATAACTATTGCTAATACATTTTTTTTTTTCTTTTTTCAGATGAACCATCACGCCCAGAGAAGCGTAAGGGCAATTCTGAAGAATTAAGTAGCCCAAAAAGAGCTTGTGATTGCTCACAATGGAGCATTGACGTGGATGTGCCACATAGCATGCCGCCAACTCCAACCACCACCGCAACCACCAGCACACTGGAATATCGGTAAGTCCAGTACATCAGTAATTTACCTATATTATTTTATGCTTACAAAAATTATGTTTTTCATGATACTAAAATATTTTTCTTCTTTTTTATGTTTCAGAGGGGGCGGTTCGGACGCCCGGCCAACGAGGCAGTTCCGCCACCAATATGGCGACCATGGGAGACATCGGAAACCTAGCCGACCGCCCGCCACAGCAGCAGCCGGGTCCCCCAAGCCGCCCATCGCCGGGACCCAGCCGACCATCACCCGGGTCCAGCCGCCTATCGCCGGGACCCAGCCGACCTTCGCCCGGCTCCAGCCGACAGTACGCCGACCCATCGCCGGGGCCCAGCCGACAGTATGCCGGTCCATCGCCCGGCTCCAGCCGGCAGTATGCCAGTCCATCGCCGGGACCCAGCCGGCAGTATGCCGGTGCAGGGGCAGCCTTATGCAGTCATGATCATGCAGCAACGATAGGTGAGCCAGCAGCATCGCGCTTAGTCCTTGAAGACAGGCTTAGTGCATTTAAAAATAGAATTTATTCCGGAACAATTTCAAATTCTCAAAATTTCATAGATCCAATGAATTTCATTGATGCTTGCTTTAAACTTGTTGCCGGTAAAGTTCGCGAAAATTGTGGATAATCGGTCCTCCCATCTGTAAAGGTGCAGGTTGGACTGATTAACACATATAAAATACAGAAGGAAATGATTTTGGAAACCGCCCCGTATGTGCTTTTTAACTAAAATGCGTGAAGTCACAACAAGCACTTGCCTGTCGGATTGGTATGAAAAATATGTGAAGTCGGAGCTCAGAGTAAAATTGTGTGAGTTTCAAGAAAGGACAAGTGGCAAAACTCTCGATAGAATAGAATCCCTCGACATTAGCATTTCTCATTTCAACCTTTCTATCGTGGGTCTTCCTATGTTGCTCTGCCACTTGATATCTGTAGAAAGAATGCTGTCATCAATGTTGAAAACAAGAATGACGAGTTGTGCTTCTATGGACAATTCTTGCATATCACGTAAAGGCGCTAAGCAAAAAACTACAAGGGTTAGCACCTACAAGAAAGTACGTTCACTCTACCCCCTCGATTTTTCAGGTATTGAGTTTCCGGTAAAACTCTCCGACATTTCTAAATTTGAGAGGCAAAATCCAGACTATTCTGTAAATGTTTTTCGGTCTGGATGAAGTTAAAGGTAAACATGTAGTTTCCGGGGCCCTCCATCACACTGCAGACAAACGCGTTCACCACATAAACATGTTGTTGATTACCGACGGCAGTGGGAAAAAATTCCATTACTGTTGGATTCACAACTGTCGGCGTTAGTCAGTCTTCTTTAAGAAACCATCATGGTGCTATATTTATTTGTGACAGATGTCTGCAAACATTTTGGACGCAAAGATCTCCTGGACCGCCACGAGATTGACTGTGCAAGGGTTGATCCTGTAAGAGTGGATTTACCCGGCGACGACGAAAAAACTTTAAAGTTTAAGGATTTTGTGCACCAAGAGCGTGTACCCGTCGTCGTTTACGCGGATTTTGAAAGTTTATGCTACCTTATGATTCTTGCAGTCCCCCACCCAACGCCTCTCACACTACTTTAGTCCAGAAACATATCCCTTTCCGCTGCCGCATACCAGGTCGTTTGTCCACTCGTACCTAGTCTGTCGCGTTTCAACTCCTTCAGGGGAAAAAATCCTGAAAAATGGCTTGTTGATGAACTCGTCAAACTTGCCAAGAAAGTTGATAAAATTTACAAGAGGTGCATTCCTTTGTAATGACAGACGAGCAAGAAGCAAAGTTTGCTGATGCTACGGTATGCCACATCTGCAAGAAAGACATTGAACCGGGGACCGTCAAGGTCCGCGATCATTGTCATATCACGGGTGAATTTAGGGGGGCTGCACATAATGATTGCAATTTGCAGTATAAGACTAAAAAGTACATACCCATTTTCTTTCACAATCTTTCTGGGTATGATGCTCATTTCATTGTAATGGCATTATCAAAACTCGATTTCGAAGGAATGGACGTGCTTCCCATCAACACAGAACGTTATATTTCTTTTTCGAAAAAGATTGAATTCACTTCAATCACGTTAAGGTTTCTGGACTCATACCGGTTCATGCAGCTCCCATTAGATAAACTGGTTGGAACCCTTGAGGACGACGACATGGACATTACTAGTGCTCATTTCACCGACCCCGAGAAGTTCCAATTAGTTAAACGGAAAGGTGTCTTCCCTTACGAATACATGGATTCATGGGATAAGCTCACCGAGGCCACGCTTCCTCCAAAATCAAAATTCTACAGTTCGTTGTCGGAGTCACACATTTCTGATGAAGATTACGAACACGCGACAAAGGTGTGGCGGACCTTCCAGATCAAGACTTTGGGCGAATATGCAAGTCTGTACATGGACACAGATGTGCGGTTACTTGCAGATCTGTTTGAGAAATTTAGGAGTGTATGTTTGGGGAAGTACACCCTGGACCCCGCCCACTATTTCACATCCCCAGGCCTTTCGTGGCAGGCTATGTTAAGGAGCACGCGTGTCGAACTGGACCTTCTGACGGATATCGACATGCTGCTCTTTTTCGAACGAGGTATTCGCGGAGGTATTTGCCAGTGCGTCCACAGGTATGCGAAGGCAAATAACCGGTACATGCCGGAGTACAACCGCGAGGCGTCTGAAGATTTTATAATGTACTTCGACGTAAACAATCTTTACGGCTGGGCCATGTCGGAGTATCTACCCTCTGGTGGGTTTCAATGGCTATCGGCTAAAGAGATTGCTAGCATAGATTTCATGAGCGTTGCAGCTGACTCACCTAGGGGGTTCGTATTGGAGGTAGACCTTACGATTCCTCAGGATAAACACGACGTTTTAGCAGACCTGCCGCCATGTCCAGACCACAAAGCCCAGAAGGTTCCACCTCCCCAAGCTGATGACCACACTGGAGAACAAGGTACGGTATGTTCTCCATTACCGAGTCCTCCAGCAATGTGTAGGCTTGGGGCTGCAGGTGACCGAAATACACCGGGTAATATCTTTCAATCAGTCACCGTGGTTGAAAGAATACATATCTCTCAATACGTGTTCTCGCCGTGACGCCAAAACAGATTTCGAGAGAGATTTTTACAAACTGATGAACAATTCAATTTTCGGCAAGACTATGGAGAACATTCGAAAACACCGCGACGTGAAATTGTGTACAGGTTGGTCGGGCCGCCGCGGTGCCCGCAAACACATAGCTTCACCACACTTTAAACAAGTAACAGTTTTCAACGAGGACTTTGTGGCCGTGGAGATGGCGAAAGCTAGGATAGTTTTTAATAAACCCGTGTATGTCGGAATGTGCATTCTTGACCTGTCTAAACTGAGGATGTACAGATTTCATTATGAATTTGCCATTCCTCAGTTTAGAAGCCCTAAATTGCTATATATGGATACAGACAGCTTCATCTACTTGGTGCGGAACTGCGATCCATATGAAGTGATGCGACGCAACAGGGAGGAGTTCGACACGTCTGGTTATAGCACCGGCAACCGTTATGGGATAGAGTCCCACAATGAAAAGGTTGTCGGTGTTATGAAGGACGAAGCGAATGGCACCCTGATTGCGGAGTTTGCTGGGTTAAGGGCAAAAATGTATGCATTCCGGCTCGAGACAGACCAGACCTCTAGACGGGCTAAAGGTTTGGCTGGCTCAGTCACTAGAAAGCTGCAGATGGAGGATTACATAAATTGCCTCCATGGTGAAACACCCAGGTGCCATCTGCAGCAAAGGATCACATCAACCCTTCATGTTGTAAATACTGTACAAATATCCAAACTGGGTCTGTCTAGAACGGACGATAAGCGGTATATTTTCCCCGACGGGATAGAGACCCTCCCGTGGGGGAAATATACCGCTTATCGTCCGTTCTAGACAGACCCAGTTTGGATATTTGACAGTATTTACAACATGAAGGGTTGATGTGATCCTTTGCTGCAGATGGCACCTGGGTGTTTCACCATGGAGGCAATTTATGTAATCCTCCATCTGCAGCTTTCTAGTGACTGAGCCAGCCAAACCTTTAGCCCGTCTAGAGGTCTGGTCTGTCTCGAGCCGGAATGCATACATTTTTGCCCTTAACCCCGCAAACTCCGCAATCAGGGTGCCATTCGCTTCGTCCTTCATAACACCGACAACCTTTTCATTGTGGGACTCTATCCCATAACGGTTGCCGGTGCTATAACCAGACGTGTCGAACTCCTCCCTGTTGCGTCGCATCACTTCATATGGATCGCAGTTCCGCACCAAGTAGATGAAGCTGTCTGTATCCATATATAGCAATTTAGGGCTTCTAAACTGAGGAATGGCAAATTCATAATGAAATCTGTACATCCTCAGTTTAGACAGGTCAAGAATGCACATTCCGACATACACGGGTTTATTAAAAACTATCCTAGCTTTCGCCATCTCCACGGCCACAAAGTCCTCGTTGAAAACTGTTACTTGTTAAAGTGTGGTGAAGCTATGTGTTTGCGGGCACCGCGGCGGCCCACCCAACCTGTACACAATTTCACGTCGCGGTGTTTTCGAATGTTCTCCATAGTCTTGCCGAAAATTGAATTGTTCATCAGTTTGTAAAAATCTCTCTCGAAATCTGTTTTGGCGTCACGGCGAGAACACGTATTGAGAGATATGTATTCTTTCAACCACGGTGACTGATTGAAAGATATTACCCGGTGTATTTCGGTCACCTGCAGCCCCAAGCCTACACATTGCTGGAGGACTCGGTAATGGAGAACATACCGTACCTTGTTCTCCAGTGTGGTCATCAGCTTGGGGAGGGTAGAACCTTCTGGGGCTTTGTGGTCTGGACATGGCGGCAGGTCTGCTAAAACGTCGTGTTTATCCTGAGGAATCGTAAGGTCTACCTCCAATACGAACCCCCTAGGTGAGTCAGCTGCAACGCTCATGAAATCTATGCTAGCAATCTCTTTAGCCGAAGCCATTGAAACCCACCAGAGGGTAGATACTCCGACATGGCCCAGCCGTAAAGATTGTTTACGTCGAAGTACATTATAAAATCTTCAGACGCCTCGCGGTTGTACTCCGGCATGTACCGGTTATTTGCCTTCGCATACCTGTGGACGCACTGGCAAATACCTCCGCGAATACCTCGTTCGAAAAAGAGCAGCATGTCGATATCCGTCAGAAGGTCCAGTTCGACACGCGTGCTCCTTAACATAGCCTGCCACGAAAGGCCTGGGGATGTGAAATAGTGGGCGGGGTCCAGGGTGTACTTCCCCAAACATACACTCCTAAATTTCTCAAACAGATCTGCAAGTAACCGCACATCTGTGTCCATGTACAGACTTGCATATTCGCCCAAAGTCTTGATCTGGAAGGTCCGCCACACCTTTGTCGCGTGTTCGTAATCTTCATCAGAAATGTGTGACTCCGACAACGAACTGTAGAATTTTGATTTTGGAGGAAGCGTGGCCTCGGTGAGCTTATCCCACGAATCCATGTATTCGTAAGGGAAGACACCTTTCCGTTTAACTAATTGGAACTTCTCGGGGTCGGTGAAATGAGCACTAGTAATGTCCATGTCGTCGTCCTCAAGGGTTCCAACCAGTTTATCTAATGGGAGCTGCATGAACCGGTATGAGTCCAGAAACCTTAACGTGATTGAAGTGAATTCAATCTTTTTCGAAAAAGAAATATAACGTTCTGTGTTGATGGGAAGCACGTCCATTCCTTCGAATCGAGTTTTGATAATGCCATTACAATGAAATGAGCATCATACCCAGAAAGATTGTGAAAGAAAATGGGTATGTACTTTTTAGTCTTATACTGCAAATTGCAATCATTATGTGCAGCCCCCCTAAATTCACCCGTGATATGACAATGATCGCGGACCTTGACGGTCCCCGGTTCAATGTCTTTCTCGCAGATGTGGCATACCGTAGCATCAGCAAACTTTGCTTCTTGCTCGTCTGTCATTACAAGAGGAATGCACCTCTTGTAAATTTTATCAACTTTCTTGGCAAGTTTGACGAGTTCATCAACAAGCCATTTTTCAGGATTTTTTCCCCTGAAGGAGTTGAAACGCGACAGACTAGGTACGAGTGGACAAACGACCTGGTATGCGGCAGCGAAAGGGATATGTTTCTGGACTAAAGTAGTGTGAGAGGCGTTGGGTGGGGGACTGCAAGAATCATAAGGTAGCAATAAACTTTCAAAATCCGCGTAAACGACGACGGGTACACGCTCTTGGTGCACAAAATCCTTAAACTTTAAAGTTTTATCGTCGTCGCCGGGTAAATCCACTCTTACAGGATCAACCCTTGCACAGTCAATCTCGTGGCGGTCCAGGAGATCTTTGCGTCCAAAATGTTGCAGACATCTGTCACAAATAAACACATGATGTTTCTTAAAGAAGACTGACTAACGCCGACAAGTTGTGAATCCAACAGTAATGGAATTTTTTCCCACTGCCGTCGGTAATCAACAACATGTTTATGTGGTGAACGCGTTTGTCTGCAGTGTGATGGAGGGCCCCGGAAACTACATGTTTACCTTTAACTTCATCCAGACCGAAAACATTTACAGAATAGTCTGGATTTTGCCTCTCAAATTTAGAAATGTCGAGAGTTTTACCGGAAACTCAATACCTGAAAAATCGAGGGGGTAGAGTGAACGTACTTTCTTGCTAACCCTTGTAGGTTTTTTGCTTAGCGCCTTTACGTGATATGCAAGAATTGTCCATAGAAAGCACAACTCGTCATTCTTGTTTTCAACATTGATGACGGCCTTCTTTCTACAGATATCAAGTGGCAGAGCAACATAGGAAGACCCACGATAGAAAGGTTGAAAATGAGAATGCTAATGTCGAGGGATTCTATTCTATCGAGAGTTTTGCCACTTGTCCTTTCTTGAAACTCACACAATTTTACTCTGAGCTCCGACTTCACATATTTTTCATACCAATCCGACAGGCAAGTGCTTGTTGTGACTTCACGCATTTTAGTTAAAAAGCACATACGGGCGGTTTCCAAAATCATTTCCTTCTGTATTTTATATGTGTTAATCAGTCCAACCTGCACCTTTACAGATGGGGAGGACCGATTATCCACAATTTCGCGAACTTTACCGGCAACAAGTTTAAAGCAAGCATCAATGAAATTCATTGGATCTATGAAATTTTGAGAATTTGAAATTGTCCCGGAATAAATTCTATTTTTAAATGCACTAAGCCTGTCTTCAAGGACTAAGCGCGATGCTGCTGACTCACCTATCGTTGCTGCATGATCATGACTGCATAAGGCTGCCCCTGCACCGGCATACTGCCGGCTGGGCCCGGCGATGGACTGGCATACTGCCGGCTGGAGCCGGCGATGGACCGGCACTGCGGCTGGGCCGGCGATGGGTCGGCGTACTGTCGGCTGGAGCCGGGCGAAGGTCGCTGGGTCCCGGCGATGGGCGGCTGGACCCGGGCGATGGTCGGCTGGGTCCCGGCGATGGGCGGCTGGGGGACCCGGCTGCTGCTGTGGCGGGCGGTCGGCTAGGTTCCGATGTCTCCCATGGTCGCCATATTGGTGGCGGAACTGCCTCGTTGGCCGGGCGTCCGACCGCCCCCTCTGAAACATAAAAAAGAAGAAAAATATTTTAGTATCATGAAAAACATAATTTTGTAAGCATAAAATAATATAGGTAAATTACTGATGTACTGGACTTACCGATATTCCAGTGTGCTGGTGGTTGTGGTGGTGGAGTTGGCGGCATGCTCTGCGGCACATCCACGTCAATGCTCCATTGTGAGCAATCACAAGCTCTTTTTGGGCTACTTAATTCTTCAGAATTGCCCTTACGCTTCTCTGGGCGTGATGGTTCATCTGAAAAAGAAAAAAAAATGTATTAGCAATAGTTATAAAGACATGGGAAAAAAATAATCTATAGATAAATACGTACTGAAATAAAAAAGGTCACTGCAGGAAATATCCAAATCACCTGCGAACAAATAAATTAATAATATAGACACTGCTTCATTTTTTCATAAATCTAGTTACTTTAAAAAAATATTATCATTACCGAAATCATCCTCAGCGAGAATTTCATCAAAGTCTGAAGCAGAGAGAAAAAAAAATCATCAGTATATGTGAAAGAATTTAAAACAGTCAGAAAAACAAGTTAAATAACAATAATTTACTTACCAATATCGGCGAATAAGCTAAGATCCTCAGAAGACATTGCGATGATCGAAGTGTTCAGCTCGGCCGCTCAGAGGAGACTGGATGGCTGAAGGGAGGTCTCTGCCCTATTTATACACGAGTCTGGAGCCTTAGCGTGGGAAGACTGCGTCCCCGGGCACACCTGCGCGCCAGGTGTACGTGGGGAGCGCTTGGCGTGGGAACACGATGCTTTGCCTGTGTTGTCTGGCGACATTAATCTCCCGAGGAATCTAAGGCCATATTTCTCGGGGTAAATTATATTCCTCCCGCACAATCGTGAAAGTTGAAAAAATGTTTTAGCTTTTAACACACACACATACCTTCCGAGGAGGCAGGTGGTATTTATGAGCCTGGCGCGCGGATAAGGGAATATTTATGAGTGTGGCGCGGCGAGCCGACTACTTAAAATTCAGGCCGGGAGGCTGGCGCGGCGGCGTGGGAGCCTTTGATAGCGATAATTAATGGCTTGCAGCTGCGCGCGGCGGCGCGGCCGGCTACTTAAAATTCAGGCCGGGAAGGGCGGCAGATGTGCTGTATCGGGCGGCTATCCCTGAGAAGCGTTTAAAAAACATACGCTAATACTAAAATTCATATCTCGGAAAGTACTTATCCGATCTTTTTCGGATAAATACCACTGTAACGGCCAGAAAAAATCCTTATTACTTGACATGTAATAACGCTATTTTAAAATTGTGTTATAAAAAAATATTGAACCAAGGTCCTCAGAAGCGAATTATATACCATTTCGAATTGAATTAGAGGTTTATTACTCTGACCGCGTGACGTCACACCACAAGAATGTAATACTAAAGTGAATATTGTACCGTAATTGAGGTTTAAAAATAATAAAGCCATTTAGACGATTTATGACCCGTAACAACGTGGCACCTGCGCGACGTGGGTGGTCTGGCGAACACCTGCGCGACGTGGGGGGTCCAAAAACTGGCAACGGACCACCGTACATAAGAAATACATGGGGGAAAAAGTGGCAACGCACGCCCTTAGACCACTACTGTGCAGAATTTATAAAATTTGTAGCTAATAAAGATAATGATCTCTTCCGTCCGAGCAAACTATTTACTGAATAGATGATTTAGGGAATGGTACATCGAAGGTCATTTTGCATAAGTACGTAGTCATTTTTATTATGTTTTCCTTGATTAATTCAGCTTTTTT
This sequence comes from Vandiemenella viatica, assembly GCA_031002005.1. Classification (NCBI taxonomy): domain Eukaryota; kingdom Metazoa; phylum Arthropoda; class Insecta; order Orthoptera; family Morabidae; genus Vandiemenella; species Vandiemenella viatica. The sequence goes on from JARYHS010008074.1 coordinate 46,548,798, forward strand.
CCAGTACTTTCCTTATCTTAGGGGTAAATATCGCCATTACTTTCTTACAATTCCCTGCCAGTTTAAATCTGATCAAAAGTACTTTCACAATAATACCTACGAAAATATTTCTTTTTCTGTAATTTTTGTATCCATACCACTTATGCCCGTCTTTCTCTGCCATACTGCTACATAAATTTTACTTTTGTGGTTCTGGAAATCCGACCATTTCTTTCCATTATCTCTTAGCGCCGACAGGTCAGCTTCAAATCAAGAACCCTTATAATTCCGGTTCTGTATGTATGAGGCCTCCCACAGTTCACGCAGCCAGCTGTAAAGTTTTTAAATCCCCACAGCTGTGCTTTTGCTTATTCAGGAAACTAAAAGTAGTTTTTTTTCTAATTTTCAAAAACAAAAAAGAGATTTTTTGGAATATTCTCCTTCATCACTGTTTGTAATGTTCCAGTATGAGTTTCTGAGAGCAGTCTGGAGTACTGTCTGTACTTGATGTCATTGGGAAAGTCATGAAATGTCACTGTTATAACGTGTGAGACCTTCGGTACCTCGGCGAAGCGAATAAACTGGCATAACCAGCAGGGTCTACAGTGTCTTATCTCGACAGCCGTCCGTAACCGAGATCTACTGCATCTCTCGCTGGAACCAGCTCTGTGGATCGTATCCACAGGGTACATGTCTGGTGATCTGAATGGCCAAATCATGTATTGGAATTCTCCTGAGTGGTCCTCAAGCCAATCACCCACAACCGTGGATCATTTATCGTACTGGAACTTCCCATCGTTATCAAGATACGTGCAATCGTGAGGGGCTCCAAATGGTCATGAAGCAGCTGAGCACAGTGTCTTCTGACGTGGATCATTTATGTTTGACAGAGGATCCACATGCGTTTTGATTAGTTGGTTCTTTGTCCTCGTGGATCATACATCACATACGAATTCAATGATCCGTACATGCAAACTGGAAATGTAGCTAATCGAACTAAGCTACCTTCTTCCAGCCATCTGCGGTCGAATCTGTTTGTTCGCGAGCCCAGGTGATAGGCTTACTCTCATGCTGTGGTGTGGGTAAAGGCATGATGGTCTGTCTTCTTACGCAATAGCCAATCAATGCCACATGTCACTACACAGGCAGCATAGACATGTCTCTAGTGCGTTATCACTGGACTATGGCATTCAATTCACAAAATGTTGGCAAAAACATATCTAAAACATTCGTCAAACGTAGCCGGTGACTCCGCTTTCCCATGTAGGAAATTCCTTTTATTAGATACTCTCTGCATACCCTGGGCCCTGTGGAGCATGAAATAGTATATTTCAACCATTTCCGAAATGCTGTGTCTCATGCAACGAGAGAATTCTTGCCTTTTATCCATTATGACTTTTGTGAATATTTCACCAGATACTGGTGAGTCCATCTCACCATGTGACTATTTATATATTT